>PVIA01000349.1:85932-233432 GCA_004024845.1 Tonatia bakeri
TTCTATTGATCCGATTAAAAAAAACCTTAAGAAATCCCAAACGCAAAAAAAAAAAAAAAAAGAAAAAGCCAAAACAAAAGGGAGAACCTTCTCCCCGTAGCAGCGGCAGGAACTGCAAACATGATGGCGGCAGCTCCCATCCAGCAGAACGGGACCCATACTGGGGTTCCCATAGACCTGGACCCGCCGGACTCGCGGAAAAGGCCGCTGGAAGCCCCCCCTGAAGCCGGCAGCACCAAGAGGACCAATACGGGCGGTGGGTATCGCTTCCACCTCCCCGCTGGCCCCATCCCCCGCCGCCCGCCCCTGCCTCCCTCCCTCCTTCCCGCCGCCCTCCCTCCCTCCCGCGGCCCGGACACCTCCAGCCCGAACCAGCGGCTCCCGCGCCCCCTCCCCTGCACCTGCCCCGCACCTCGCCGTCCCGGACACATTTTCATTTCTGTGTTTATCATTCATCAAAATGGCGACCGGTTTTTCGGAATAGACCTATATTTCCATTTAATCGGTTGAAAGGCTGACCATTCAAATATCCTAGAGCTGGCAAGGGGTCCGTTAAGAAGGAGGAGAATGACCCCCGAGTGAGGTGATGGCCGACTGAAGATGCTCCCTGCATTTAACCTTCTGATAAAATAAATAAATAAATGTCACTTGGGTAGCGGAGAGCAAAGGATTGGGGCACCTGAGAGTTTTTCTCTCTCTCTGCCCCCTTGTTTTGGGCCACAAGTAGTACGCAAAATCTTGATGAGTGTGTGCTCTTACCACACTTATATTGTCGGTGCAAATATCTCATTGATTTGTCTTCAGCGGTGTGCATAGGAGGGTGGGGGTGTCTGGTACTGTGACTTGTTAGTTAACATCCTGCGCTTCCTGGGAAGATGAGTTATAACGGGACCGGTATTGCTTCTTCATTTGCACTGGAGTCATCCTAACAATGCACCCAATGCATCGAGGCAGAGGTGAATTTATCTACAGCATGTACATTAGAGACGGATGGGGGTCTTGCGAATGACACACCTGCAAAATTTGGAATGTTCATTCACTTAAGGAAGCTAGATTTACCGGGGTGTTTCCTATTTAAGACATGATTAGTTTGACGGAAATTAAAGTTTATGGAGTTGGCTCTATTTTCTAAAACATTTCGTTTCACTGTTTCTCGGTTCATGTATCCCCTCTCCGTTTTAAATATTGTAGTTATTTCGGAGAAGGAACATTATCTGTTCGGTCACTTTTAAGTGTATTTGGTATAAGTGACTCTTAAGCTTTTTAGTATTGGCAGAATTCTTCTTAAGGTCTTTTAATTAATGAGCTTAAAGGAGATCATGGTAGACTAAGAAGTACTAAAGAAACACACCAGGATTAGTTAGATTTGCCAGTCCAAATCACTTTGAGTTATTTCCTGGCAGTTATTGAAGGCTTGGAATACACCCTACAGTTTGGGTGGTTTATTTGGTGGGAGAATGATTGTTTTGCATACTTTAAGTAGGATACAGGCAATGGCTAATTGTAGTCCTTACGTATTTGCTAATGCCAAACAAATATAGTTCATCACCATTTACAGTCCTTTTACTTATTTTGCAGTATGTTAAGAGAAGGTTTGTCGTTTTATAAATCTCTGAAGTTTCGTTAAACAGTCAGTTCATTTTGTTTTACCATAGTAACCACAGATAGAATTGGAAGACTTCCATGTTTGGAATAACAACTGGAATTTAGTCATCAGTTCCTACAGTGCTGCAAAATAATAGAACATGTTTATTTTAATTCCAAGTTTGAAAATATAAATCCTACAAAATGGGAAACATTTGTACAAATTTATTTTTCAGTGTAATTGGCTTATTTTTGTTCTTTTAAAAAATGTAACCCTATATTTCCTGCTGCTGTGTGCCCAGTGTTTTTAACTGCTGTTTTTCTCTCTTGAGGGTGGAGAGGGGGATACGAAGTTTAAATTACCATGTTAACAAAGTATATTTCTTTGCATTTTTCAGAAGACGGCCAGTATTTTCTAAAGGTTCTCATACCTAGTTACGCTGCTGGATCTATAATTGGGAAGGGAGGACAGACAATTGTTCAGTTGCAAAAAGAAACAGGAGCCACCATCAAGCTGTCTAAGTCCAAAGATTTTTACCCAGGTAGGTGCGCTGGTGAGAGATTTTTTGATAAACCCCCAAGGAAAGAAAAAGAAGCTCTACGTGTGTTGTGTGCTGTATTGAAAGAAATTCTTAATAGTGCGGACTTAATTTTATTTATATAGTTGCTGTACTGGAATGTTTGTGGAAATTCTTAAAGACTATTTCCTTTGTTGATTATGTCTTTTTTCTATAATATACTGTATCTGCGATTTAAACCAATTGGGAAATGAATCTTCTGGGTATTGCTAAATACTTTCTAATTGGGGAAAAAACCTGAAATTTAAAGATAGAAGCCTTGACAGCTGGCATCAGGAAATAGGTTTCTTCTGAAGTTTTCAGACATCATTGTAATGACAATTAGTCTAGAGTGAATTCAGAAGAGGGGGTAGGAAGCCTTCTTAAAGAATGGACCATTTACTTCCAAATCCATTATGTACCTCTTTCTGCTTCATTGCTTTGTTTGTTCGCCCTGGAGTGAAGTAAAGAGGACAAGTGCTGCCTCTTCAGATTTTTTAAATATTGTGTTTTTAATGTAATTGTGACAAAAATATATTATGTCAGGAGTAAAATAATGCTTCAGAATCTGTGTTACTTAAGAGATGTATTTGATTAAAATACGTTAACAGTTTGGTACTGTAACTCATTAGAATATGGCAAGTTTCCTAGGTGTATAATTTTTTTGGTACTTTTCAATGTGCTTTTTAAATTTCAAGTGTTACACAGTTCTACATGCTCATCTTCCTTCTTTTTCTTAAAATAATCATTTTGCTACTCAATATATGGCTTTTAAGTTCAATTGGAAAAACTCCATAACGGAATAGTGTATCTCCTAGATAAAGTGTTAACTGATTTGCTTTAACCTAGATGTAGCTTCTGCAATTTTTAAAATTCTTATCTTTATGGTTATAAAAAATATTTACTCAGTGCTGAGGGGAACCGATACCGCTTATTTTTTTTTTTCCTGGTAGAAAAGAAAAGCTGATTTGCTTTCAGTGATCTAATTCAGTGAGAGTTCTTTAATACAGCAAAGACATCTGGCATGAATGCAAGCAGAACATTTGGAGGATTTCTTTTTCAGAGCCAATCACTTGTTGGTAGAAAATGGACCATTATGCTGGATAAGAAGGTTTTAGAATGGTTGAAACTATCATTTAGTTATATAAATTGTGTGTAGTTACATTTGGTAAACAAATTTATTAAATTAAAATGTAATTGTTAGATACGTCTTTTATTTCAAAAGTTTGTTTCCTATGAGTGTAGTTTTGTAGTTGGCTTTCCTTGTCTCTGAAACTTTTCTTATGCATTAAGAAAGTTTGCTAACATATTCATATGTGCACATTTAAAAGATGTATGATGATGAAAAAATCATTGTGGAATTGTGAAAACGCATAGTACAAATAAAAGCGCTCAAAAGAGCTTGATTGAAAAATTAATAACGTGATAGTTCTAGGAAAAGACTGCAGTGATAAATGAAATTCACTTTCAGTAGGCGAAAATGAAATAGCTTTTTTTGCATTATACATGAGGTAGTATCAGATGTTCAGGGATGTTTTAGAAAATTGGTGTTTATCATGGGTATTCCAAATAGTAAATTAAATGCCTTTTCATATGAATATAGTTTATTTTCAGTGGTTTGGAAAGGGTACACCAAAAATTAGATCTTTTGTTTTTGGTCCACTTAGTGGTTCATTTTACATTGAAATTTGTTATCTTATTTATAGTTCTGACTCATGTTATTTGTATAGGACAAGAATATCCGTTAAAAAAAGGAAAACTGGAATGCGTTGAATAAAATTTGTGTGTGTGGTGACGTAACCCGATCAAATGTGAGTTGAAATGTCTGAATAAAAGAAGGCTTATACTCTGCCTGTAACAGGTGGAAACCAATCACACACTATGGAATCAATTTTAAGGATGAACTAAAGCTTATAATTTAAAAGAAGCTTTAATAATTCTGAATAATTTGTATTTAATAAAATTTTCATTAGGTTATTACCTGTTCGGACAGATGCATCTCTCTGCTATTAGATTTTAATTGTAATAGTTTGCCTGTTCACACTTGATCACAAGTCTGTGGCATTACTTAAGGTCCTGCTATTCTGCATAACAACCTCTCAACACCTTTCAACTTTTTTTACTTGTATACGGAAGTACACTTAAGGCACGCTTACTTCGCTCATCTCAGATGAACCAAATTTTAAAGCTGTTATTTATAATGCCAAGTTATAAAGAATTTCTTATAGGATTACGCAATAATTCAGAAGCCCATTTTTGTGTGTTTTGTGTATGTATTTATGACTCTCTGTATTCTATTGAAATGAATATGCGTGATGTTTATTTCATGAAGCATTTTTCTGTTTCTCATTTGGCGAGATAGTGTATTTGGGGAAAGTGTACTATAGTTGTGACCTAATGGATTTTCTCAAATTGCCTAAGTTTTGAAACAGAATGTAACTGTTTTCAAAAGGCTTAGGTAAAATAACGCAGTATTTGACAAAAACTTTCTTCAAGGTACATATATATGTGTATACACACACACACACACGCAGAATACAGACACATTCTGGGGATATTTTAATAAATTTCAATGCAAATGGTATGTGCATTGCATTTAGTATAATCAATATATTCTCATATTTATCATTTTTGGGTTTTTTGCTTAGGTTTTGTATCTTTAAAATGTCTTAAGCAATCTTGCCTTTCTGAGTAATATTTTTTATGTTTGTGATTGAAATGAAGAAACCATTTTTTACACATTAATTAAATTTAAAATTTGTAATATTGTATATTGTATTCTTCAGCATGCCATATATTAAAATAATTTGGGGAATTGTATGATGAAGACTGTAAAGTGCATTTTTCAGTTACTGTAATCAGTAAAAAAAGACCTACAAATAGGTTTACTACTTGCTGTGCTGTGTATTCATTTACCTATTTTAAGAAATCCAAATTTTGCAGAATACTAATTTATTACTGGTGGTTTATGGATATGTCTTTTATTCTTACTTTATTAAAGCAACCTAACTTGATATATTTATATATAATTTTATAATTAAATTACTTAAATTTGTCGCCTTGTAATAAAAAACAGCTTTCTTATTTTGGGGACTATATTACTGTAATCATTTTCAGAATGGTGATAGTGTTCTTTTAGTTGGCATTGAACATGTATTTAGTTTTTGTCAGTAAATTTAATTTTATTTGTTAAGATGACCTAATGAATGGTTCGGATAGGTAACTGGAAAAACTTACTGACTGAGAATAGTAAAAGATGTATAAAGTAAATATTTTTGCGTTAGGTTTTAGAGCATTTCATAGTGTACCTATTTTTTTACTCTATTATATGACACTGGATATATTCATTATATCAATCAAACAGGAATCTTTCTCTATAATCTTGGCCTATGTTTGTGTGTACTTACACTGTTTGCATATTTGTGGTTCAAAAATTGGATCACATTTAATATGTATTGTTTTCTTTCATATTCCTCATATTAAAATTTGAACTTATTATTTCTAAATTTATTGTATTATAATTTTATTGCTGTCCAACTTGTGGTGCTTTAAAAAAACATAAACCATTTGTATGTTAAATTTTTTAAAATCATGCAAAAGCAGAATGTAAGTGAATTTTTATTTTAGTGAAGGAACTATGCTAGACTGCCTTAGTTTTGACATGGGGAAAATTCAGTGGCCAATTTAACCTTTAGGAATGAGAATGATCTTTGTTTTTGGAAATCAGAGGAGTTAATGCAGTTTAAAATAGATCACTTCTTTTGTTTACATTGTCAAAGGAAGAATATTATGATTTTGGCAGTATAATGTGAATGCTTTTGCTATAGCTTCTAAAAGTAATAGTCTATACTCTTTGATTTTAGATTCTAAGCAGCTTAGAAATTTATTGGTGTATATTTTAAGCCCAAATAGGTAGATAAGTAGAATTGTAACAAGTAGAAAATCAAGTAGTGTAATTTTCAATATTATTCAGTTTCACAGTGTATTTATTATTACAGTGTGCTATACCTTTTATTTCAGTATGATGAAGAGTTGCTTATAGGTAATAACATGTTTTTCTTTAAATCTTAATGTTTTAATATTTATACTTGTCATACTACTTATTGCTCTGGGTTACTTTATATTTTATCTCTTTGTGTCTTCAGTTGGAAGAACCATGATCTCGCTTAGACACTGATGCCTCTGAAAATTTGCAGCAGTTTTAGTCTTTCTTATTTTAAGCAATAGGAAATCTTAACATATGAAGGAATTTTTTTGGCATTGCATAATCTATATTAAACTTGTAGTTTCTGAAACATAATAATTTTTATATGGAACTTATAAATAAACGTTTTGTGTCATGGCATTTTTGGAAAGATTGAATTATCTTTAAAAATCTTAGCTATTTTATTTCATTCTGATGTATCTTCTGTCATCCATTTAGTAAGTTATGAAACATTAATTTATAGTGTCAGGGTTCTCATGAATTTCATAGCAAAATATCCTTTAAAATTTGGTATTCGAAGCCTTCTGAATTTTGGAAAAATAGCTAATTTAAATTTTGTGACATTGTAAGGGAATACAATGCCTATAGTAACATTGTCTTGTAAATGTCACCCCCAGAATATTTCAGGAAGTTTAAAAATAGTGAACCCAATTGGTGAAATAGTTCCGTATTTATGTATTCAAGGTGTTTCGTATAATATACAGGAGGAATAATGATCTGTGTCTTGGGAACTGTAGGGAGTATGTGGTGTCACTAAAAACCCAAACAACAAACCATCATCTAAAAACTTGGCTATGTTATAGTTCTCTTGCTGTGTTTTGTTTTGCTCTGGTTTAAGGAAATTAATATTTTTAAACTCTTAAATGACACAAATAACATTTATTGAACAGTGTTATGCTGGTTGTTAACTAAAATTCAGCGCTTAATAAACATTATTTTTTACCATAGTGTTTAGTCGTAGTCCTTTGCAGGTTAGTGCAGCTACGTTTCATGCGCAAGGGCAGCTTTTCAAAGTAAAATTGGGGGAATGAGGGCGGGAGATACGTGCTTGATTGCCATCTCATTTCCATCTTTGGATGCAGCTCTAGCATAAAGTTAAACAACATCTGCAGAGATCTGACTGACAAACATCTCTCTGGGACTCATCATTGCAGCCTGCAGCAGGTGCATTCAGCTTTGCAGACTTTTCCAAAAAGAGGTTAGTTTGTTCTAACATTTCTCAGTAGACCAGTGGGAGGAAGTGACTAGAGAGAAGAGGTTGGTTGTCACTTGTCCAGTGCTGGAATACTACAGGTAATTGGACTGGACTGGTGGGAACCGCAGCCGTGCGTGTCTCACGTCGCACTGCAGCTGCTCTGTAGCCTAATTAACCTGACCCTCAGAGACCGAAGTGTCATGGTGCAAAATACAGTCTGCGAGAAATGAAGCAGTACTTTTCAGTAAATACTCTCTGATGCTCCGATTGGTGAAAGTTTCATTTTTTTCATCCTATTCTTTAAAGGTATGTCATTGGCTTTTTCATTTTTTGATATGCAAATATTTGAAACTAAAGTAATTTCCATAAATCTGATAGAATCCACATAAAGGAAGATAGAGGGCTTTTAGGTATAGAAATATAAATAAAATAACGTTAGGTCAGTAGAATGTAAATTTTCCTATTCCACAAGTGTTTTTTTTTCAAATTATGAGGGAACAGAAGTTGGGAATACATTGTAGTTCTTTCAGATTTATCATCTTAGATTGACATTTGTTGATTTATTTGTATTGGACAAATAACCATATAAAATTAAGTGGTATCATTTTAGCATGTTAGGGGCCTTGGCAAGCAAACTTTGCTGAGTATTTTGAAGTGTTCAAACAAATAAGACAAGTATAACATGTTAAAAATGTTTTTAGGATGTTTCAGTGCAGTATAGGAGTGCTGTTGAAATGGTTCTTTACCATATTTTATTACAAGTAAATTAAAATTTGATTAATTAAATACTAACTCTATAAACATTAGTCTGTCATTTATTTATATTTTAAGCTTCTTAATTGGTTTGAAATATGATTTATAGTATGCTTCCATGACATATATAGAAGTTTCTTGTGTATTCTAATAGTATTCCCAATTAATGTAGGTATCTCATTATTGTCCTGTTTATTAATTGGCCCTTGAATGGAAAACAGTTCCTAAAGTAAAAAATGGCAATTAGATCTTACAAGGTACTGTCCTCTTTTAAGATAATTCCGAATTTAAAAAATACCATTTGGGGTCTTTATAAAGCAGTTTTATAGTTTTAACTTACCATTAGTTTTACTAAGTTGAACTTTTTGGGAGTCATTGAATGTGACTTGCCAGTTACCCAAGGGTAATTAAGTTTTAGGATTTGTACAGATGTTTTCATTTACTTACATACTTTTTCTTGAGGAATTTTTACCAGTATTGCCAGTAACTGATTCTGAAGCTACTGTTTGTAAGGAAAGTGTATTAAATTTTATTTTGATCATATTGTGAGTAGTTGGTAATTTATTGGTTATTATGGTAATTATGGAAAATTCGATTAAAATAATTATCTCTAGACATCAAGAGAATCATTTCCACACATTGAAACATGTTGAATTTTTTCAATCAATATTTTTTATTTTTGACATCGTGGACTATTACTTTCTTAATCAGTTCTCATCAGTATAAAAGTTATTCTTTAAAATTTAACATATATACTTCACTATTGTTTTAAAATTTTTGATAAAGACGATATTAAGAATAAACATTTTAAAACTATAATTAAAAAAACAGGATATTATGTACACTGACAAACCTTTTGAGGTACTTTTCAATATTTGCTAAGTTTCAAACCACTGTATGGATATCCTTTTCCATGATAAAACTTGATCATGAAAACACATAATATCTGCACTCCATCATTGATCTTTTACTGCTTCCTGCAGGGCCTGTCATAGCATCGTTGACAGGACCAGATGAAAAATGAAATCAGTATCTTGAGTTTTTTAACAGCAAAATGATTCAGGTAAGATTATTTGGTGTGGAAAATAGAACATTTTTTACCATTCTTAAACTAAATTTATTTAATAATTGATAATAAAATTAACATTTTTAAAATTTTAAGACCTGTTTGTGTCTTACTGATGTTCAGAATATTGGTAATTTCCAGTGAATTTTATTCAGAACTCAGTAATTTTTTAATTTTAGATTTTAATGTTTCTTCTTTCCTTGTGCAACTGAGCATACTTTTTGAAGTTTTGAGGAATAACTTTTCCTTCTGTTTTAAAGACTTTTAAGAACAGTTATGTATTGAAAGTCCCATAATTCTTTTGCAGGATAAATTTTCACAAAATTAAGTTAGTAGTTAAATAACATTTCAAATCCTGCATTCCATTTGGGATATTTTAAATTCGAACTCTCAGTTGATTCAATTTTTAAAAAAGTCATTCTTACCCTGAAAAAAAGAAAGTTGTCCTCATTTAAATTATTAATAATTTGCTGTTCTAGGAATTACATTGGGCAGTGACTCTATTTTTAGATCTAGTATTTGGAGGAAGCACAGAACAGAAGGAATGAGGTAGTACATTTCATTAACACAAAACAGGGAGTGGTATGTGTTTTTGTTTTATGTTATTAAATATTTTAAAAACTGTAGCATTTCAGTTTTGGTTATGTCTATTTTTGAAATACTTGTTTTCAAAGGAGTTAGTGTTGGAAACAAGTGAGCTCTTAGTTGGAGACTGTTGATTCACAAACTTAGTCTTAATTTTTGTATAACTCGTTTTAATTTTTCTAATACTAATTTATGTCTTTTTAAAAATAGTTATGAAAGTACTTTTTAAAAAACTAACAAACCTAGTTTAGTTTTTAGTTTGAAGTCTGCCCAGAATCCTTTCTCTTGTTAATTATTATGTGTATTTTTTGGATGCTTCTAGGATCCCAGATGTAGGCAGCTCTTGGGTCATTGTGACTTAGAATTATTACAAAGCATCTTCTTTGTAAAGGAATATGGGCATGTTTTGCTTTACCAATGGAAGTTGTGCTTTTATTGTTATTGTTTCCTTGAGTTTTGTTTTAAAATTTCTGTCTTATATGGCGTATCTGTCAAAGACTAAATGAGGACACTCAGGAATAGTTGAAGAAGCTTTCCTTTTAAAGGGATAGGAAAATCATGGAATTGTGGAAGTAGATGGAAGGAATGGAGCTTAGATCTCATCTGTTCTACAATATTCATTTAACAGTTGAGAAAACCAAGGTAGCAAGACATTATGTGATGTATGCCAATAATTGTCCTGTAACTTTTAAATATGTTTTTGAATTTTTGGTACTATCATAGTAGGTACTTCATTCTCTTTTTGTTTTGTCTTACACTTCTTTATTATTCTTTCTTGGCTGTGATTCTGAGGAACTATGTCTTCACTACTTTTCTCTCCTGTTTTTAAAATGAATATGCCCACTCCCTTTTCTTAAGACTGAGTTGAAAGCACCAGTTATTTTACAATAATTTTGTTGTTTTGCTACGCTGAAGTTTAAAGACAGTTCTTATTATTATTACCACACATTTTTTAAAAAGATGTAAATTATATTGCCTGCAATAGAGCCTGGTTATTTTCTGTTTTTCCATAGTTGTACTGTTTAAAAATGAAAATAACAATATTTTCAGGATGATTTGATTTTTGTAGCATTCTAACTTTTCATTTGCAAAGATTTTTTTTGGCTTGTTTCCATTGTTTCTTAGCTCAATATTTTTATTTCTTTACTTAAAAATGTATAAACTTTCTAAGTCGTATTTTGTATTTAAGGATTTTATGACTTTATAAAATTTTTCTTTAGTATTACATATGTGGCTGGGTATTCATAGCAGCTGGTTTTAAAAAAAGAAAATATGAATAAAAAGTAAGCATGAGGCTAATTATAGGGCAATCTAAGTAAGAGCGAAGATATATAAATAATTAGTCATTTAAATACATCACTGTTTTGGGTTTTTTTCTGTCTATGCATTTCATTAAATTAGTCCACTTCTTAGTTAATTTGAATTATGAGGTTTCCATTGCTTTATAGATTTAAGGACTACTTTCAGCATGATTATAAACATACTTGATGTAATTTCGAAGGCGGTTTTCCTTCACAGTTTTAAATTAAAACAAAAAATCTTTTGTGATAGTCTTTACTAACCCTGTATGTACATCAATTGAAAAATTGAGTTAAGCTCCATTGGTGTGAAGGAATTTATGTCATCCTTCGTGCCTGTAGCTGCATTTTCAATGTCCAACCCAGTGCTTTGAATATATGTACAGTTTGAAATGTAAACGAATATATTTAAGGATGAATGAATGACCAATTTGAGGCTTCTGTGAAGGGCTTGTGTGATATCAATACAATGGATGTAGAAGATAATCCATCTTAGTTTTTCATATTTCTAGTTTCCTTTGATGGTGTGTGTGTAAAATCTGTATTTTGAGTAAGTGAACTAATGAGTTCAAAAATGCAAATGAACAAGAGGTAGCCATGGAAGTGTTAGGACAAGTGTAGGTCAAGTATCAGGGAAGAAGAGTATAGTATGTTAGGATAATTTTACTTCATATTTAGATGTTGTCCTGTGTGAAGAAAACTGAAAAGCCAGTGCCATGGAGAGTACTCCAAAATGAAGGTCACCTTTAAAATGTTCCGTCTTAAGGAACAAGAGTTTACTTAATATTTATTTATTAATAAAATAATTAAGTATACTTGTATTAGAAAATTTTATAATATATCACATAGTTTATTTGATGCCACGTGGGTACTTGTGCGGTAAGGACCAGAGTCTACTGATGACTTGTCTTGAGATACCTTGAAAATCGAAGATTACTAATCACAAAATTAAATTTGCATTATTTAATATATTATGATAACTTCTTCACCTGTAGTTGGGAAGTTAACATGTATGACTTTTAGAAGCTGGACAAGTAAATTTCTCATTTACTAAGGGAAAAGTATACCAGCTGTACAGTAGAGTGGAATGTATTTGCTCAGAATTTGACTAGCTTGAATATCATAGTGTTAGTATGTGTTACTTTATTTGAACCTAAAAATTGAACTTTAAAGTTACTGAATTTGGACTTCCTTGAAGCCTTTTTAATACTTTTTAAACAGTTAAAACTTAGAGAAATACATGAAATACTGGTGTTTTTCTTATATTAATAAACACATTGTTTGATTTTTGCTTTAGTAAGGCAGTGGCTTCCCACATCTCATGCCCCTCCTAAGGGGCCCAAGTCCTTCTGATTGAAGCCCAAGGCGGGGGAAAAATCAGTGAACTATCTAAGATTTAAAAGATAAATCTGTTTGTCTCATGTTTTGTCCCCTACTTCTTTATAAATTCTAATTTGTTTTTTTAAAAACTTGTTGAGAATAGTGTGTTAAAAAAACTTAGTGTTAGGCCCTGGCTGGTGTAGCTCAGTGGATTGAGCTCAGGCTGCGAACCAGGCATCGCAGGTTCGATTCCCAGCCAGGGCACATGCCTAGGTTGCAGGCCAAGGCCCCCAGCAACCGCACATTGATGTTTCTCTCTCTCTCTCTTTCTCCCTCCTTTCCCTCTCTAAAAATAAATAAATAAAATCTTTTAAAAAAACAAACAAAAAAAAACCTTAGTGTTTCCTTACCTAGTGGCTTCCCCTGCCCTTCCCTTATACTGTGACCATCTTTGTGGATGATTACGTGCTCTCTTTTGGTTAGAACTAGATGTAAAATGCTCTGAATATCTTTCTCTTGAACAAGGGAGCAAAAAGAAATAATAAAGATGAACCCTAATTATAATAAAACTTGATACTTGTATAATGATAGAATTATGTATAGAAGTTGAAACTACCTCTTTCAGTGGTGGGATCTTGAGAGATGAGGGTAGACTTCAAAGAAAACTTTATAGAAAGCTGACAGGGTTTGAATGTTGAATTTTAATTTGCTTGGTGGATAAGAGTAGATGGTCATTCGAAGCAAGGACACAAAGTGTATAATCATGGAGGTATATGAAAAATTCCTTGTATATCCAGGGACCCAAAATTAGTTTGGTATTACTGGGATAAAAAGTGGGTATTGTTTGGGGGAGAAGGGAGATACTGTAGATATTTGTGCAGTTGAGAGAGGCTATTATAATGTAAAAGGAAAAGGTTTGAAAAATATGTATTTTAGAGATGCTCATTAGTGACAGTTATTTTAAAGAAAAAGTATACTGTGTATCTATAAAATGACTGACAGTGGCACTATAAGTAAGATATATGTACTTACATAAATATAAATAGTGACACTTGTAGTTTGGAGGCAGGATTGACCTATGTTACCTAAAAATAGAGTTGAGTTGTGGATTGAAGAGTCTGGCTTTCTGCTAAGGAAGTATAAGAAGAATTAAAGAGAAGACTAATTTGCTTAAAGAAGAAAAGATTAAGGAAAAGGTGAGGCAACTAGGAATTTAGAAAAAGATGTTAAGAAATATGAGAGCCACCCCAGCTGGTGTGGCTCAGTGGCTTGAGCACCAGTCAGTGAACTGAAAGGTTGTGGGTTCAATTCCCAGTCAGAGCACATGGCTGGGTTGTGGGCCATGTCCTTGGTTGGGGGTGTGCAGGTGGTGGTTAACGTGCCTCTCACACATTGACACGTGGTCAATGTGTCTCTCATACATCAAAGTTTCTCTCCCGCTCTTTTGCCCTTCCTTCCCCTCTCTCTAAAAATAAATTAAGTCTTAAAAAAAAGAAATATGAGAGCTGTCTTTATTAAGAAAGATATGTGCCAAGTGTAGAAGAAAAAGGTATGGGGACCTGGGAAGGACAAATGTCAGTGCAGAATGTTTTGTTGTAATCTCAGAAGCTCTGGAGATAAAAATCTGTTTTTGATCTTTGTTTACTTTTACATATCCTGTTGTTTGCAGGTGCCTTGAAAGTTAATGACTTCATGCTTTCTTTTACTAGTTTTAGTTCACTTTTGATTCATAGCTGTTTAGTATCTGATAAGGTTTTTCTCATTTCTTAAATAATATGAATATGTAAGCCAGTCTAGCTCTCTAGGCATGTGAACAGAGATTCATTTTTGGTTTGATGAAAATTAGTGATTTGAATAACATATGCATTTCTTCACGTGTGAATTTGGTGCCTTTCAAACACTAAAGTTTTATTATGTGATAGAGACATTGATATGCATTATATATATATAAATGAAAATTGAGACTTATTCATTGTTGATGGATTCTCTGTTGCATAATTATATTGTTTTGAGTTTCAGTTGATTATTGTGATTCAACAGGATTCTCCATTATTGATTGATAGTGCATATAAGAATCATTCTTCAAACACTATCAAATTCAGATGAATTTAAAAAATACTTTGAAAATATGGTACTGTTTTTCCATTTAGAAAATTAGATTAAAAATCTAGCATCTTATACGGATTTATGAAACTGTCGGCTAGTTGTGTAGAGAAACATTAAAACAATGAACAGCCAAATTGACATTAATGCCAGATTTGGATTTGAAATAAAAGTATTCACTGTGTAATTTTTAAGTGTTCATAATTCAATAATACCAGTTGTATAACTTGAAGTATAAGCAAAGTTTTAACTGCCTTAATTTTTTAAAAAAGGTTTTCTTTATTTTTAGAGAGGGGAGGGAGGGAGAAAGAAAGGCAGAGAAGCACTGATGTGAGAGAGAAACATTGATCGGTTGCCTTTCTTACGTGCCCTGTGTGGGCCCAGCCAATGTACAACCCAGGCATGTGACCTGACTGGGAATCAAACAAGTGCCCTTTCGCTTTGCTGGATGACACCCAGCCAACTGAGCCACATAGCCAAGGCCTTATTGCCTCAGTTGATAAACATATCATGGTATGATTTCATGACTTGTTCTTTGTTTTTTTAACTTTTCAATTACACTTTGCATTCAGTGTTATTTTGTATTAGTTTCAGGTGTACAGAATAGTTATTAGACAAATCTGTACTTTGCAAAGTGGTCCCCCCATATTTCCAGTACTTACCTTGCATCATACATAGTTATCACAAATATTATTGACTGTAATCCATATGTTGTACTTTACATCCTTGTGACTATTTTAATAAATTATCAACTTGTACTTCTTAATCCCTTCACCTCTTTCACTCAGTCTCCCAACCCCCCTCCACTTTGGCAACCACCAGTAAGCTTTCTGTGTCTGTAAGTCTGTTTCAATTTTGTTTGTTTATTTTGTTCTTTAGATTGCACATGTAAGAGAACATGACTTCTTCTTAAAGGAATAGATAATATAGGTAAGACGACTGCAGACCCAGTACAGTTCTCTTTGAGAAATATTTTGAAGAAATTTTGGGTTTGTGAAGTTTTTCAAAGTAACATTTGTTTAAATTTAATGACTTTTATGAACTCTTCCTTTAAAATGCTGTTCTATTTTTTATTTATACATCTTCTCAACTGAAGATTTCTAGCCACATTTTCTTCATAGTGATATTTTAGTTTTATTCTTCTGGAGTGTTTACCCATTCTGTTTATGAAAAGTTTGTTCCTCTCAAAACTTTTTCACATTTTTACATGTAATGATATATATGACATTATGTTTAAAATCTGTACTGACTGTGGATATAAAAACACAAACTGATGATAAACTAGATATGCCATATGTGGCAGTTTAGGTGGGCATATTCTCAAATGGCATGTTGAATGTACTGTATTACTGATTACTGTATTACTTTTACAGGGGAAAGCTGCTAGAGTCAAAAAGACAAGCACCATAGGATTTCACTCTTATGTGGAATCTAGTGAACAAAATGAACTAACAAGCAAAATAGGGACAGACTCACAGATAGGAGCAGGCTGACAGCCATTGTGGAAGGAGGGGCTGGCCGGAGTTGGGGTGAAGAGATTGAGAAAAAGAAAACAAAAAGAAAAAATGTTGGGGACCATAGAAAACGTTGATTGCCAGGGGTGGGGTGGGGATGGAAGGGGGCATATGGGGGATAAATGGTGATGGATGAAAAGTTGACTTGGGGTGGTAAACACACAATACAATGTACTGATGATGGTTGTAGGAAAAAAAAAATTTCTCACAGCTAATTATTACAAAAATACAGGCTATGCAAAGAAAGTTAAACCCAACCTCTCCTCACCCCAATCCTTTAAGATAAGTTAAGTAATCAGATATATATCCTTTTAGACTTTCTAAATGCTTTTTTATATAGAATATATTTTAGTAGATAATTACAAGTGATAATTGTTACTACTCTGTCTTTCCAATCTCAGTTGTGTAGATATTTTTACTTCCATGGCCTAAAAATGTGCTCTGTGATACCTTTGAAGATAGGCAGAGCTTTGTTTTTTGTTTTTTACCCATGCAGTTGAGATGAAAACTAGGGACATGAATTAATAATATTGAAGTGTATTATAATCTCATATAATCATATAGGCTTACTTGTATTAAGGTTCTCAAAAATTAACATAACTCATTATTCCCTCCTTCATTCTTATATGTGCAAATGTAAAACCTTAAAAATATTTATCAACGCTTTAATAAGAATAAATCAGGTGGAATATAGAATGTTTAATACTTGCTTTTAGGATCTTTTTTAAGATGTGAAGATTTCTGGAAATCCTTTCCATGCTAGTCAAAAAGAAAGCCATATTGTATTAAATGATGAAGCTAGATGTTTAATAATATAAGTGATGATTTGCAAAGCTTGTTTTTTAAGCCCTTTTTAGCTTAAATTTTTTTGTAATTGCTCCATGAAGGCCTTGACCACTTTAATTCATGTTCCTGCTACTCCCATGATCTGAGAAAATTTATTGATATATTTTTACTAAGAGTATCTTTTAGGGGTTATGGTGTATTGTGTGCTGTTCCTTAACAAGTACTCATATTTTCCAAGAGTCATTGCAGAAACATTTTGATTGCCTTTATGGTAAATTTTTTTTATGATATGTCTAATTTTGTTATAATTAATGTAGAAACTTAATGCTAAATTCAGATGCCTTACATATTAAAGTAAGTATTATTTATGTATTAAGTATTTAAGACTCATCTCATAGCAAGAACAGCGGTATATATGATTTTGTTTTGTGTGAATGTGCCCTTAAAGATAATACACGTAATTAAGATTGTACTGATTCTGGGGCTGTTTGTGGAAGATATAAAATCTGAGTGAATATCTGTCGTAGTATAGAACACATTCAATTTTATGTTTACAATGTTGCAGCTTTGAATATGTAAGAATACTAGGTGCTATAAGGAAAAAAGTGAGAAGCTTTGCTAAAGGTCATTGAATCTCAGAATGATTAAGTATTGCAGGCATAAACTTTAGAGTAATGGATTTATTCTTGGAGATGTAGAACCTGTGGATTATGAGAGTGTTTGAAGTCTGATTGAAATGACATTAATATTGAAAGTTGATAGTTTGTAGAAAAGGAATCTGTATTAGTCTAGGGCAGAGGTAACTCTGGTTTATCTCTGTTTTTATTAGTGGGTGATTTTGGGAAGTAGAGAAATTTGAGATAGGCTGTGAATACTGAAAATAACCCTAACTTTTTTCTCATTTGTAGCATTTTCACTTTGGAACTAAGGCAGTAGGCTACACAATACATGATAAACTAATGTATTAATTCTAAAATGCAGTAATTTATTATCCTGGTTGATTATTTTATGTTCTATTTCATGGAGAAAGTAAAATTAAAAGAAATTTCATAAGCTTCCACCACCAGTTTTAGCCACCTACCTACATCAGCACCCCTCCAGTCTATATTTTCTCTTTTATTAAAATTTCCCTGCCACTACCAAAGGCCAGTCCTCTACTTCTATTCTGGATTTCATTCCCTCATAGCTATTTAGCATGCAAACATACTGTTGTTTCTCCAATGTTAAAAAAATATATTTCTCCTTATCCCACTTTCTGTTCCAGTTTCCACTCCAGTAACAGCAAAATGCTTCAAACTAGTTGTCTATACTTCTGCTATCCCCTAGTTCCTGTCATATTTTTGTTTTGAAGGTATTCCAATTAGGATTTTGACTCCATACTTCCAGAACTGCTCTTGTCAGGGTCTGGTGACTTCAGTGATGACAATTCAGTGGTCAGTTCTCAATTCTCATCTTTCTTTGCCATTTGACAGCAGTTGACAGTCATCACTGTCTCCTCTTTGAAACATTTCATTTTACTTTCAGCACATTTCTGCCTCACTGATTGTAGCTTCAACTTTCCTTTGCTGGTTTCTTCTCATTTTCCTGAGCTTAATACTTGAACCATTTTCTTCTTTTTACTGTATATGCTTACTCTACTTGGTGATCCTATCTGGTATCATGGCTTTAAATAACTGTCTGTTCTTTGATGGCTACCATATGTTTTTGTTGATGTTGGACCTTTTGCCTGAACTCCAGACTAATGCTACTTCTGCTTACTTGCTATCACTAGTCTATGTAATTGGGTTAGAATTAAATCTTCTTATTTTTCTGTCATACCCCCATATTTACTTCTCCCACAATCATATCCATCTTAACTGGAGTTTGTCCTTCCAGTTTCTAAGATCAGAAATCTTGGTGTTTTACCCAAAAATATTTTTAAATGATTTTTAGAGAGAGGAAAGGGGAGAGAGACAGACAGACATTGATTTGTTGTCCCACTTAGTAGCGCATCCATTGGTTGATTCTTGTATGTGCCCTGACTGGAGATCGAACCCAGGATATTGCTTCAACCAACTGAGCTACTCAGCCAGGGCCTCTTGCGGTCAGTCTTTCTTTCTTCCAGACTTTACATCTAATCTGCTATGATTCTGATTATGTTGAAGATATTTGCCTTACATGAAATCCAGTATCAAAAACAAGTAAATGTTGCAAAAATGCAGTCTGCTCTGCTTAGCTAAGTAAAGAATTAACCAACCAAAAATGTGGTTGGCTGTGAATTCAGTGTTAAAACTCTGGAAAGCTAGAGTTCATGTTTAAATTTGTTATAGGGAAATCTGTGGGAAAAAAATCTGTATTCTAAGGAATATCAGAATAAGTACATTCATTATAGTAGGATAAATATTTTCATACCTGTGAGAACTGATTTTTAAAAAATAAATATGAAACAGTAAGATTAAGGAAATACTAAATAACGCCAGTGAATTGGATTGTATCAAAATGAAATCTATTGATATTTGAGGACACAATTACCTTAAAATGTAAAACCATGTTAGGTGATATATATACATATACATTGTAGTGGTGTATACTGAATTATTTAGAATATTGTGTTAAATCAAAACCTCATCTTTTTGAGGGTTACACCTTAGATAAATTACAGATGTAGAAAAAAGTTATTTAAGTGGTAATTGTTTGCTTTTATTTTTATTGTACTTTTTCCGTTACCGTTTTACCCCTTATATTCTCTTCCACCTCTGCCCACCTCTTTCCACCCACCAGAATCACCACATTTTCAGATACTTTTATGCTTACCAAGTGGGAATTTCCTTATTTTTTTTAAAAGATTTTATTTTTTTTTTATTTTTTAGAGAGAGGGGAAGGCAGGGAGAAAGAGAAGGAGAGAAACATCGATCTGAGAAAGAAACATCAATGGGTTGCCTTTCCTACGTGCCCTGGCTGGGGACTGAACCTGCAACACAGGCATGTACCCGGACTGGGAGTGAACTGGCGACCTTTTGCTTTGCAGGACACACCCAACCAACTGAACCACACAGATCAGGGCGAATTTCTTTATTTTATGGTCTATGAAAATTATTCTAGTTAATGATTTTCATTTTTTTCTTTAATTTAAATCAGTTTTTACTTCACTATTTCACATTGTCTTTTTATTCTGTAATCAGTTATTAAAGGGAATTGTATTATTTCACACTGGGCAGAAAAATTGAGTTTTATAGAGCCAACATGATATTTTAAAATAAAAAATTATTTAGTAACAATTTTGACTTCTTTTCTAATCATACATTTTACTGGTA
Organism: Tonatia bakeri; assembly: GCA_004024845.1. NCBI lineage: Eukaryota > Metazoa > Chordata > Mammalia > Chiroptera > Phyllostomidae > Tonatia > Tonatia bakeri. Next base: position 105,972 of record PVIA01000349.1, read on the forward strand.
TATCTTACTAGCAAAACATAATTAATATCTGAAAATAATCTGCCAGAATAAGGCAAAGTAAATCTGTACACTTGTCATATTAAATGATACAACAGAGAAAGTTTGTTTAGTCACTTGTAAAAAAAGGGAAACTTTGGTGGTTGTGGCTTTCTGTATTACAGGGCCAAGTATATGTGAGTATTTATTTGGTTCATTTTTAAGTTTAACATTAAAATTTAATTTGAGGCTCAAAGTTATGGCTTACAATTTGTGACTTAAGACATTTATTTTTGCATGTGTATTAATTACATGTTTCTTAAATCATATTTTAACATTGTTGCTCATTTATGTGAGATATGTTTGGACATTATCCTTACATATTATTTTGGACATAATCTATATTGTACTATTTTTACACAGCTGATAGAGACAGATTTTATACAGACTCCAAAGACTGGGGTCTTTTTTATCATATCCTATTATATGTAAATAATACCTTGGACTGATGGTAATTCCCCCATATTTGACTTGTTTTTAAAGTTTTTTTGTGAGGGTGGGAAATTCCAGCCAAGATGGAGGTATAGGTAGATAGATACACTTTGCTGCCTCACACAACCAAAAGAAGGACAACAACAAATTTAAAAACAAAAAATAACCAGAACTTTTAGAAAATCAAACAGTATGGAAGTCTGACAACCAAGGAGTTGAAGAAACCTCCATTAAGACTGCTAAAAGGAGCAGAGACAGGCAGGGAAGAGAGGACGTGTGGCAAGGAAGCTGCTGGACTACTTGGTGGGCGAGGCAGCAGCCGGTGGACCAGTTGGTCCCACATTTGCATGTGGGTAAACCACTAGAAATAACTGGGGAGCAAGACAGACCATGCAACCCAGGGGTTCCAGCCTGAGGTTTCAAAACCTCAAGTTGTAAAAACCTGTGGAGGGTGTGGTGGTAGGAGAAATTTCTAGCCTTATAGGAGTGTTCATGGGAGGAGACCTACAGGGTCCTAGGGCATACACGAACCCACCCACCAGGGAATCGGCACCAGAAGGGCCCAAGTTGCTTGTGAGTAGCAGGGAAAGTGACTGAAAGCCAGCTGAGAGTCGGGCAAGCAACATTGTTCCGTCTCAGACCCCTCCCCTACATACAGTGCCACAATGCAGAGAAATGGATTGCCCCTCCCTGGCGAATAGCCTTAGCCTTATGTTTTAAGGCTCCACCCCTTACAACATAACTGGTGCACCGAGACAAAGAAATATGGCCCAAATGAAAAAACATATCAAAACTTCAAAAAAAGAACTAAACAATGAAGAGATAGCCAACCTATCAGATGCACAGTTCAAAACACTGGTAATCAGGATGCTCACAGAATTGGTTAAATATGGTGGCAAAATAGAGGAAAAAGTGAAGGCTATGCAAAGTGAAATAAAGGAAAATGTACGGAGAACAACAGTGAAAGGAAGGAAACTGGGATTCAAATCAATGGTTTGGAGCAAAGGAAGAAATAAACATTCAACCATAACAATGAACAGGAATTCAAAAAAATGAAGAGAAGCTTAGGAACCTCCGGAACAACTTTAAATGTTCCAACATATGAATCAGGGCTTCCATAAGGAGAAGAGGAAGAGCAAGAAGTTGAAAACTTATCTGAACAAATAATGAAGGAGAACTTCCCCAACCTGTCAAAGGAACTAGACTTGTAGGAAGTCCAGAAAGCTCAGAGAGTCCCAAAGAAGTTGGACCCAAAGAAACATGTAGCAAAGCACATCATAATTCCATTACCCAAGATTAAAGATAAGGGCAGAAGCTTAAGAGCAGCAAGAGGAAAGGAGACAATTAACTACAGAGGAGTTCCCATGAGACTGTCAGCTGATTTCTCAAAAGAAACCTTACAGGCAAGAAGCAACTGCAAAGAAGTATTTGAAGTTCTGAAAGGCAAAGACCTATATCCAGGATTACTCTATCCAGCAAAGCTGTCATTTAGAATGGAAGGGCAGATAAGGTGCTTCCGAGATAAGTAGTTCATCATCACTAAGCCCTTATTATATGAAATGTTAAAGGGACTTATTTAAGAAAAAGAAGAGGGTCAAAAATATGAAAAGTAAAATAACAAACTCACAAGTCTCAAGAACTGAACCTAACCCCCCCGCCAAAACTACAGGAAACAACTAGAACAGGGACAGAATCACAGAAATGGAGATCACTTGGAGCATTATCATTGGGGAGGGGGAGGGGGAGAATGAGGGTTAAAGAACAGGGAATAAGAAACAAATGGTAGGTAGAAAATACACATGGGAAGGTTAAGAATAGTATAGGAAATGGAGAAGTCAAAGAACTTACGTGTATGAACCATGGACATGAACTAAGGTAGGTGAATGCTGGTAGAGGGGAGTGCAGGGCGGAGAGGAATAAAAGGGAGAAAAAAATGGGACAACTATAATAGTATAATCAATAAAATGTACTTAAAAACAAAGTTTTTTGTATTAAAGTTTTGTTTTTAAAGTGTTATTATGTGGTTGATTTCTGTATACTCTAATCATGCTTTTTTGAGTTTTCATCCTTTTGAAGAGCATTAAGATGTATCTACATAAGCAATTAAAGTATATTTAGACTGTTTATATTTACAACAAGTTATGAGTATGAAATATAGGGTCTGGTGAAAGTAACGCCTGCTTCAGTGTGGTTGGTAAGGTAATACTATGGGTATAATAATTTGTAGTTTTAATTTGAACATTTCACTTAAAATGTCATATGGTGTGCTTAAGTGTGATGCTGTTATGTTTAGAATTACATGCTTATCATTTTGTTATAAAAGATTCTGGAATAAAAGGGGGCGTTATTTGTGCCAGATCCTGTGCATTTCAAATTTTTACATGTTTCCTGTGTGAGATTCTTCATTTCTTTAAATTTGATGTCAACCAAGTTTAATATCTCCAGTTTTTCCAACATTTATGTATCCATGTGCTTACCTCGCAAATATTTATTAAATACATATTATACGTGGGGCATGTCGCTATGTGCAGAGGATGCAAACGTATTTATAAACAAATCTCTTCTCAGTGAGAAGCTCTCAGAATGAAGCTGGAGAGTCAGGCAAGGGCTAGATTATGAAGGGCCTTGTCTGTGTCAAGTGATTTTGACATCTGTTTGTTTTAGGATTACACACACTATGTTTAAAGAACTTTGTAAATCTTTAGTTATTAACACTTAAACCTACATCAGTTACCAAAACTCTTAACTGGTAGGGGTTGTTTTCAGTTTTCAGAGAATTATTTACTTATCATTTACCTAGAAGATATTTTACAATGTGGTTGAGTTTTTTATTTTATTTTTTTATTGTTCAGCTAGAGCTTTCCCCCATTACTCTCCCCTGCCCTACCCACTGTCCACCTCCCACATTCAGTCCTTCCCCATTGTCTTTGTCCATGGGTCCTTTATACAAGTTCCTTGACTTGTCTATTCCCTTATTTTCCCTGTTAATATGAAAAGCCATCATGTTTGTAGTAGTTATTTAACTTTAAAAATTTAAAGTTATTAAAGTAAGGATCTATTTTCTGCTAAAATATTTTTCCTTTTAATGTAAGTGACCACTAATTTATGTGGCTGTGTGTAAAGTTGGAATCCAAAGCTATTTGCTATAAGGTACTGTTTTACATTAAGACCCTGCTAAGGAGAAGGATGCATGCAGGGACTGACCATATTAAATGATTTTAAATTGAGAATGAATATTTCCAAAATACCAATGAATGTGTTACACTCTATATTAATCATATCATTGCTATTTTACTTTTTCCAATTTTATTATATTCATTTTTATTTGTGAAAGTCTTTAAAAATGTATATTATTTGTTTTCTTGAATAGTCATTATTTAAAATATAAATTTAAGCTCTGATTTAGCTCAGACTCATGTTTTTATTACCATCTATGTATTGTTACTCTGTGGCTGCCAAGTCTCCCTAGATAAAAGACTAAATTAGGTCAGTTGATTCTACTACTGAGCCCAATATACATTTCGAATTGAGCCAGCTCTTGTTATTATCCCTTTGTTTATGTCTGCTTAGCTTTCTATCCTGTGCCTACTTTTCAGACATTTTTCATCTTTCTCAGTGTAGAAATTCACCTCAAACTCATTCATGTAAATGAACTTGTTTCACAGTTTCCATCTTTCATTATACTTAAAATTACTCTGTAATTTTCCCTTTAATTCTTGTCTACATCTCTCTTTCTGGGAATTCTCTCTTTCTGTTTTGTGGTTGTCATTTCTCCTGCTTTTTACCTTTTTTTTCAGACTCTTATTATCTTAACTCTATTGGATGTTACTTAATATTTTTTGTATTCGATCCTTCTCCTTGGCTTAGAAATATATTGTTTTATTTTTCTTTTTTCTCTTAAATTATAAAAGACTAAGTCCTCTCCCTGATTCTGATAAGTTTTTTATGGTCATTGTCTTTCTCCCTTCCCATAATCATTAGATTTCTAAAAAAGATAATCTATATACTGTTTCTATTTTTTTCTGTGTTCTACTGCCCCTGAAGTTATCCCACTCTCTTAAAGGTCATTGATACGCTCTTGGTTCCTTAACTCACTGAGCTAAATTTCAGTCATCTAGTCATCACATGTTTGGTTGTGTTTCTGTATTTCCCCTTCTTGAACACACATACACACACACACACACACACACACACACACACGCCACTCCCCCACTATTCCTCTATATCATTAAGTTTGCAACTTACATATTTGATCATTTAGGAAGTGTTTCCTGAACATCTACATCTAGTTAAGCTGTACTTCTTTTGTGTTCATAAGGCATTGTGATATTCTCATCTTTATTGTAGTTGTCTAGACTATTAACTCTGATAGGAATTACCCTGTGACCCTTATTTACAGTGTGGTCCTAATACTTAGTCTTCCACATAGTAGGTGCACAAAATATATCCTGCATATATGAATAAATAAGTAGATGAGTAACTCAGAATGTCAAAACTATTTTCATAATTTATAAACCTACTTTTTTGTTTTCTGTTTCAGTTATTGGTACCAGTTACTTTCAAGTTACCCAATTAGAAAAACTAGTTATCTTTGATGTTGTGCTCTTCTTTATTCTCCTTTTCTTTTCTCTCTAGCTGTTGCAAATTCTTGTGTGTTTTACTCATAATTGTACCTTGAATTAGTATTTTTGTAATGTTCTTGCTGTTTTTCTGCAGTATCAGATGTTTAATCTGTAACTGTGCTCAGTATAGACTGAACCTGGGTTGAGAATCGTATCTTGGTATATTCCATAACATCCCATTCATCTTTGGTCTTTAAAAATCCCTTCTAGTCTAGTATAATATGAAATTTGAGTTTCATATCTGATTTAAAGTTATTCCTCTACCCTAGCACTAGTCAGGCTTTGGGCCCCAGGAACTTGAAGTTGATAAGGTCTATTTGTCTGTTTAGATTTCAGTAGGGACATGTATTGATGCCGAGGAACCTCTTCCCCCCACCTAGTTCTGGCTTCTTTAGGTTTAGGGTCTGGATGGAAAAAAGAAGTGGACAAAATTTTATCTGTTCTTAACTATGCTTATGATTGTAATATTCTGTTGAGTTTTGCTGTCTCTGACTTAACACTGGCCATTAATCTTCTGTGTGGCTTGTGTCCAAATGATGGCTTTCTCAGAGTACATTTTTTGAGTCTGTGAGGGGTTCTACTGAAATCTCTCACTGCACAGTTAACTTGCTGTGAGGTGTCCTTCGGGAACTCTCTTTTAGGCCTTCTGTGTTCTAGCCACTTGAGCGTAGTCTGATATCTAAGTATTCATCTACGCCAGGAGTGAATCGGCAGTCGTCTTGTGAGTACACTCAGTATGTAGAGATCATTCTCTTTTCTTGCAGCACCGCAGGGAAGGCATACTCCCAAAAGAGCAACTGTCTGGCATCAGTTATTTTCAGTTCTCTTTAGAATGTGAGTATACTTCCTCCTTGTTCTCATGTTTGGGTTCTAGTTTTGAAACCTTACAATAGGAAAGGTGTCATTAATCATGCTTTGCACACATGTCAACATTTTTTAAGCCGTATTATTTAGTCTGTAAACCAGAATAACATATTATTACCAGTCATTGCTCTTAAGCCAGGAAAAGTACTCTTATTCGGCATATTTATAATCTTAAAAAAAAAAAAACATTTTACAGAGTTTGGGAAAATCAAACCAGGGAGAATAAATGGTAATACATTGATCCTAATAAAGTAAAGGGTGGCTTGGAATACTTAAAAAGGCAAAGTGTCTGCATAATATAAACTTAAGGATGCTCCTGTTTCAGCACATCACAGTGTCAGGACAGTGCTTCCTGAACAATTGAAAGAGGTGATTCAGGAGATGGTAGGGGTACTAGGGGATTTTACCTTTATGTGTTACATTTTAGGACCATGATGCCTCTGGAACTTTTATCTGTTGGTTTTAAGTATATGCACATATATGCATGTGCATATATAGACACAGGCACAGATGTAGTACACAGATAATACATAGTCCTTTTTGCTTTTTACTGAGTTTGTTTTAATAAGAAGTTTACCTTGACAACTTCGGTGTTGTCACTGCAGGATTTTTAGTGCTATAACCACAGTGACTGAGGATGCATTACTTTAGTGAATCAAGCTTTTAAAAATTATTTGATAAAGCTTATCTTTGATTGAGGAGGAAAACAGTTTCTTCCTATTGTCCTTTCTGACATTTACTTCTGTAGATCCTGTAAGGTACAGAACCTTGAATGGAAGGTATAGAGTCATCATTAAATACCAGAAAACACTGGACTGTTGTTTAAATATATACTGAATCAGAACTTCAAAAGTTGTTTGGGGTTGTTTCATTTCCAATACTGGAAGACAGGATAAACACAAGAAATAATAAACTGTTGAAAAGTAAAGATAATGTGGAACTAAGTATCTTCATCTAGAAAATTGCTTTAGGCTATGTTCTCAAGTATACAGTAGTTGAAATTGGGTGCAATAATTACTTGTTATTAATGTGCAGGTTTTGCATATTCAGTTTTACCATTTTTGAAGGTTTTGATAATTTTTATGTCGAGATCTGAGGCTTATTTACTTTCCATAATAAAGAGAATTTTTGATATAAATTACAGACAACAAATGAGGTTGTAAGAAACGTGATTTTTAAAAACATTTTTTAACATTCAAACATATTACTTATCCACTCCCCTGTGTTTGTTAGTACTTTAATCATCCAGTTTGTTGTCAAGAAATACTTGATAAACTTAGATTTGCTATTCTCTCTTTAATCAAAATATTTGTATCTCAGGGAGAAAAACAGGAAGAAATTAATAAAAATATATTATGATATTCCATGTTCAAGATACTTTGCTCAGTTTTTAAATTTCACTTATTTTTAATTCCTAGAAGTACTGTTTGATTCTTTTTCAGATCTCTTTACTTTTATGCTTCAAGTTTCTTTATTCTTGAGACATAGTAAGCATACTTATTTTGAACTTTGATAACTCTGCCATCTCTTGTTTTGGTTGCATCTCACTCATACAGCTGTGCTTCCTTGTGTGTTTCTTAAAGTTTTTGTTCACAGCAATTTATTTGAAAGAATTTTTTGAAATCTGGGTAAAAGTGGTTTCCTTCAGAGTGGCTTTGCATTTACTTTTGTCAGGTACTGGTGGTAACTCCTAGTTGGAACGATTTGTAACTGAATTCTTGGTTTGAGGTTATTTGAATTATTCAGGTATGAATTCAAGCTGAAGACCTACTTGAAGGTGGAGTTGTGGTATGAATTTCATCCTCTTCATTTTCCAAAAGTATATGTTAGGGGATGTGTCAGAGAGTGAGAGGGTATTTCTGTTTCACTTTAATGACATCATGGCTTCTTGGTGTCAGGAGTCAGGAAGATAAAAAGACAGAAGCACAAATTACAATGGTTCATCAAATGTCTTCAAGATAAATGCTCTCCTAAATACTCTACTTATCCTTTGGATTTCTGCATTCACTTAGGTCTTGACCTCAGTATTTATTGTTTTCTTGTTAACTAACAAATTCCATTGAAGAATGTGTTAATATTTTTTCCAGTATATTTAAATGTTTCAGGCAGAATGATTGGTCTGGTTATCTAGCTTACTATATTGCCATACACAAACATGTGCTAGATATGGTTAAATGAAGTATCTTAACTTACTTCCCTTAGCTGTCTTGGAAATTTATTTATTCATCATAATCATTTCAGAAATGAGGTAACCTTCCAAAGTCAGGTAGCTGGTAAGTGAAGACCCACCTCTACACAGGTCACTGTCTCCATGAGGGTTTAGATTCTTCATCTACAAACACTTGTTCCAAATAGTATTTATTGTGTCAATAAATGATGAGGGATATAAAGAAATAGAATCCTGAATATACTATTTTACTATTTGCCAGGAGTTCTGAAAAAGAAGATATAATAACAGTTACTATATTGTAAACAGTAATTAGTAATATGTGTCAAAAACAGATTGTTAAGTGCACTGGGATTCCCTAAAAAAAAGAAAGGAATCTTTTCTATTTTTCCTAAATCCTCTCCTGTTATCTCATTATATGTGTAGTTTTTCTAAGATCCCAGAATTTCTTTCTTCATTGCTACTTTTTCTTGACTTCTTTTACCAGTCCTATTAATACATCTTTTGGGTTGAGATGTATTCACATATCAAGGAACTCTTAGATATTTCAAATATAGGTAGAAATACAATATTTGTTAGGTTATTCTCAGTAGTGCAGAGAGCTTTATTTCCAAATAGAAACAATTAAAGAAAACATAAGTAGTTCATCTTGAGCAAGAAGTAAACCCTTAAACTGTTATCATATATTTTGAATTTTGATATTTAATAGTTTTGAGAAAAATGGAAAGTTAATGACTCAGAAGCATGGAAATGAAACAGGTATAGAATCACCGTGTACAAAATGGAAGTTATCTTTTTTAAGTATATTTTATTGATTATGCTACTACAGTTGTCTCATTTTTTTCTCTTTATCCAGTTGTGCTCTGCACTCCTCCTCCCTCCATCATTCCCTCTCCCCTAGTTCATGTCCACGCGTGGTCCATATAAGCTCTTTGGCTTCTCCACTTCCTATACTATTCTTAACCTCCCCACGTGTATTTTATACCTACCATTTGTTTCTTATTCCCTGTACCTTATCCACCATTCTCCCCCTCCCCAATGATAACCCTCCAAGTGATCTCCATTTCTGTGATTCTGTTCCTGTTCTAGTTGTTTGCTTAGTTTGCTTTTGTTTTTTAGGTTCAGTTGTTGATAGTTGTGAGTTTGTTGTCATTTTACTGCTCATAGTTTTTGATCTTCTTTTTCTTAGGTAAGTCTCTTTAACATTTTGTATAGTAAGGGCTTGGTTATGATGAACTCCTTTAACTTGACCTTATCTGAGAAGCACTTTATTTGCCCTTCCACTCTAAATGATACCTTAGCTGGATAGAGCAATCTTGGATGTAGGTCTTTGCCTTTCATGACTTTGAATACTTCTTTCCAGCCCCTTCTTGCCTGCAAGGTTTCTTTTGAGAAGTCAGCTGATAGTCTTAGGGAAACTCCTTTGTAGTTAATTGTCTTTTTTCTTCTTGCTTCTTTTAAGATTCTCTCCTTATCTTTGGGTAATTTAATTATGATGTGTCCTGATGTGTTGCTTTTTGGATCCAACTTTTTTGGGACTCTGAGCATCTTGGACTCACATGTCTAGTTCCTTTGCTGGGTTGGGGAAGTTTTCTTTCATTATTTGTTCAAATACATTTTCAATTTCTTGCTCTTCCTCTTCTCATTCTGGTACCCCTATGATTTGGATATTGGAACGTTTAGTGTTGTCCCAGAGGTTCCTCAGCTTCTCCTCACTTTTTAAATTCTTGTTTCTTCATTCTGTTCTGGTTGGATATTTACTTCTTCCTTTTGTTCCAAATCATTGATCTGAGTCCCAGTTTCCTTCCCATCACTGTTGGTTGCTTCCTTGTATATTTCTCTTTGTTTCACTTTGCATAGCTGTCACTTCTTCTTCTGTTTTGCTACCATACTCAGTCATTTCTGTGAGCATGCTGATTACCGGTGTTTTGAACTCTACATCCAATAAGTTGGCTATCTCCTAGTCACTTACTTCTTTTTCTTGAGTTTTGATCTGTTCTTTCATTTGGGCCATATTTCTTTGTCTTGGTGTACCCTTTAAGGGTGCGTAGCTTAGGTATTCACCAGGGAGGGGCAACCCATGTCACTGCGTTGTGGCACTGTATGTGGGGGAGGGGTCAGAGGAAACAATGCTGCTTGCTAGCTTGGTCGGCTCTCACCCCACTTTCCATCACTTCCCTTATTTCCCACAAGGGGATTGTGCCCTTTCAGGTGCTGATTCCTGGGTAGGCGGGCTTGTGTACATTCTTGGACCCTGTGTGCCCCTCCAGCACACTCTCCTCGAGACTGGGAGTTTCTTTAGCCACAGCTGCAACCCCCATAGGATTTTACAGCCAGAGGTTTTTGAGACTTGACTTCCCCTCGCCTGAACCCTGGGTTGTGTGGTTTTGTCTAGCTCCCCAGTTGTTCCTCCCAGCTGATCCACATGCAAGCCGGGTCCACCAGCTACCACCTTGCCTGCCCTGGTCTGCCATGTGCTGCCTTGTCACATGTCCTCTGTGCCCTGGCTGCCTGTTTTCACCCCCCTTACCAGTTTGGATGAATGTTTCTTCTTTAATTCCTTGGTTGTGGACTTCCATATAATTTGATTTTCTGGCAGTTCTGGTTGTTTTTTGTTTTTAAATTGGTTGTTATCCTTCTTTTGGTTGTTCAAGGAAGCAGAGCACACCTACCTACGCCTCCATCTTGGCCAGAACCGGAAGTTATCTTATTAACACTTTCGCAGATTAGGTTACTCTAACCACTACAAAACTATTTAAGCTGAGCAAGACTTGTGAATGTAATAAATTATGCAAATGAAAGAAACTATACATAAAAATTTCTGAAGGAATTCTTGATATATTAAATTTAAAATTGATTGTACTATTTTTAAATAGCATTTTAAAATTTAAGCCAGAAGTATATAGATCTTAGTGTATTGGCTTTTAGATTATAATGACATCGTTTTATGAATTTGAGTGGAAAAGAGAGTTGAGTTGAAGACAACATGTTTTTATAGAAAATTAAATGAATTCTTTTTTTCCATATTTTTGATATTTATTGAGCTCATCCTACGTTAGAGGTTCTTCTAAGTACTATTGAATACACATCCCCAGGTTCTAGTTTTAGGAGAGGGAAAAGAAAAATAGAATGTTTGTTTCAAGTTTGTTCACTTAGGGAAGATTTTAAACAGTAGCATTTAGCCTTTTAAAATTATATGTAAATAGATTTATTCTTTTTGCTCTGCTCTGATATAGTAAAATAAGTTATATTTCTCTTACCATGATGACTTCTGTCTTTCCATAATTTTTATTGATGACAAATTACCGGTGTCAGTAAAAATACCAAGTAAGTAAGAAGAACATGGTGGATCCTCTATCTCAGTGTCTGTTATTGTACTTTAATTAATACAATTTTTGCTTCCACACCTTTGACATATTATGGTATTAAATTTCCTCATTAGCTAAAAGGTGAGATAATAGATGTTAAGAGGAAAAATGTAGCAAAATAACTAGTAATAACAACAACAAATAAGGTTTATGGAGCATTTAGTATTTATAAGGCCATATTCAACACACTGTTTATATATTATTTAATCTGCCCAATAACTTTATGAAGTGTAAGGTCTATTTTTAGAAAGCTGAAGCACAAAAATGTTAAGTCTCTTTCCTTAGGTACTTGGTTTTAATCATTGGAGCCAGATTAGAAAGTCCATGCTTTCAGCATTCTGCATATTGTTTGACTTTTAATGATAACTTTTATTTTGATGACAGTGAATTAGATCTGGAATTTGTAGCTAGTGATAACATAGAGTGATCCTGTTAATAGTCTTCAAAAGAAGTATGTTAATTTCTTAGAACTGTATACCATGTCTCTAAGTAACCTTAAACACTGCTTAAATTCTTTAATCATGACATTTTTAAGATTTTGCTAAGCTGTTTTCTTTTGCAATCAGGTAGTTTTAGTATTCACATTATATTTTCACTTCTACCTTTACCATTAAACATGTTTCTGCTTATTCTTCAACTGTCTCATGTTTTATTTCCTTTTGCTCATTTAAATGCCCTTAGAGCTATCACAGATCACTTTTCTAAGTAACATGTTTCTCTACATGAATGCCCATTTTGTAATCTTTTTTAATTTAAGAACTCTGCTTTCAGTTTGCATTCTCATGCTCCTTTTTTCTTCTGTCAAGTTTTCAGCACCAATTAAGGATTAAAGAAGATTAAAAGAAAACTAGTAAAAGAGAGAATGCAATGCTTTTAAATTATTTAATCTCGTTTGTTGGTGATTGGCTCATATTATGTAGTTAGTGTAATACCACACACTGCCATCTGGTCCTTACTCTGGAACAGTGCTCAGTGCTGGGTCCCACAAATGCATGAGCCACGGCCTCCTTTTTGTTCCTTTTTCTTTCCCTTCCCTATTTTTTTCTTTTCTCTTTTCTCCTTTCTCTCTCTCTCAAACTTCTTGCTCTTTCTTGACCTCTTGTCACACTGAATTTTTGGTCTTTAAACACGGGAGCCAAGAAATAGTAATTAGTGACTAGACAACAAAGAAAAGAGGTGGAAAAAGAGAAGGGAAGAAAGTGGAGGACTGTGGCAGCAAGTGTGGAAGCACTGTTGCTCTAGGACAACGGCAGATGCAGTAGAACACAAAGAAGTCAGTGGGGAGAGAGAAAAATGAATATCTTCATAATCTCCGAGGGTGGAACGGGTGCTTAATTGTAAAATAGTAAAAGAAAAGGAACGGAAGACCCATCAGTTGATGGATACTTGGACACTTGCACATTGTTTGGGGATAACATTTTGTTCTTATGAAAGTGCAAGAGTCTGGCTACAGTGAGTAGAGATGGAGAGCAGTGTCAAACAGCTATTGTTTTTTGAGACAAAGACCAATGACAGTCAATTTTCTCATCATGGACTTCTTTAACAGAGTTACAGGTCACCTGCTGGCTTTTTAATAGCTATTAGGTTTTATATCTTATTGCCTACACCTTGCCACACAGTGTAATCACTGATACTCACAGTCTTGGTGACCCTGATTCAACAAGAAATGTTTAAATTGGATATATTACATTTTAAGAAATTAGTAATATGTGATACAGTTTAGAAAAATTTTCATAAATGTATCTAAATTCAGGTTCAGTACTTAAAGGTTCAACATTTTAATCTTACAGAAACCCTAAACAAGACATACCTGTTAGACACACTTTGTAACTAAAGTAGATCTTAACCATATTATTTCTGTATTATATAATAACTGCCTTAGTAACTGTCGTTTTTGTTGTAATTTCACTCTTTTTAGTAACATACGCTATTCAACATATGGAACAAAGGCTTTGAAGTAAGGCCGAACTAAATTTGAATTTCTATCTTATTTGCCATCTGTGTGATTTTGGGCAAGATGCCTGATCTCTCTGTTTTACAGTCTCTAGTATAAAAATGGATGTTGTAGTACCTATCACAAGGAGCAGTGATGAGTGATGGTATATGTAAAAGCTTTATCAAAACACAGACTAACACCTCAGTGAATGGTAATGTTTCAGAGTGTGTTATACAATTATGTAAGAAATAGTTCCTTAATTTTTACTTTATTCAGCAGTGTTTGAGTTTCTCCTATTTACCAAGGAAAAATGACTTGGATTCACAGAGAAATTATTTGTAAAGGTAATTGTAATTGAAATCATTTAATATTTCTTCTTCAACGTTCTTAAGCTGGCATTGCACAGAATTTCATCATGCATAAATTTGAAACGGTCTTTGCAGTGAAAATGATGGAATTTTGTTTTTAGGAAAGAATTATTATGTATCACATGTATGTCAGTTCACTGCTTAAGCATCTTTCTTCAGAACTGGAAATATACTGAGGGTTTATATCCAAAGAGATTGCAAGAGAAGGAGTGAGAAGTGACTGAGCAGGGAGTTGAGGAATGAATGCTAGTTGTCCCATTTATGCTTCATATGCACTGTACCCAAGTAGCTCTCTTTCAATTTACTCTCCATTCTTTTACAACTAAAGACACGATAGGTTCCGTTTACAGAAAGTGATGTAGCTAAAAGCAGTTGCAGTTTCAGAAAACAAAAACATATTAGGAGTTATGGGATCTCAGAAAAAGAGACAAATTGTGTAGTGGTGTGGTCATACTGTATAATGTTTAAGTGTTTAGTTTCTAGAACTAGACTTCTGCTGAAGGTGGAATCCTCACTCTCCACTCAGTAACTGCATGAACTCTAGTGATTTACTCAATTTGTATTTCAGTTTTCTCATGTGTAAAATAGGGATAATAATAGTACCTACCTCATAGAATTGTGAGGATTAAATTAGTAAATATATATAAAGCAATTGGAATAGTACCTGACACAGTACAATGTAACTGTTACTGTATTTCATCAAATCTGAAACCATTGTTTGTAGGATACACAATTACTTTATCTACCAAGAAAAAAAATTGTGGAAGAATATGTGCCTGAGAATCAGTGCAATATAATAGTATGTCATTGGATAGGTAAATGTAGTAAGCTTTCCATATTGTGGTTCTTTTGAAGATGATGGTTAGCTTGTTCCTCTGTGTTATTATATTATTTATAGTTAATTGACTTTATGAATAACCAGATATAATAGTGCTACTTCTATGTATAGGAGGAAAATGGAAATGGCAGTCCATGCAGGGAATTAGGTAAATGAGCCTTATACAGGGTCCAGCACAAATAATGCCACTTTTTTGTTGCAAAATCTTTTATTACAAAATCATAAGCATGTAATTCTAAACAATATCACACCCAAGCACACCACATGACATTTTAAGTGAAATGTTCAAATTAAAACTATAAATTATTACATTCATATTACTCTACCAACTACACTCAAGCAGGTGTTACTTCTACCAGACCTTGTATATAGTTTTGTCAACTTAAAATTTTTTTGTGGGTGAAATTTTTTAAAAGACTTATAATGTAAATACCTTTTGGTATCTGGCATTCCATTAATTTTGATCTCACTTTCATATACTTCTAATACATCACTAATCATTGTAGTTATGTTCAAGATTATAAAGTGTTTTCCAAATAATCAAAGATAATATGTTGAGTTTAATAGGCTTATAATATAAGTTTAATAGATTTATAATATGAAGAAGAACATAGCAGAAAAATCACAGGCTCTATAATCAAATTGCCTGGGTTCAAATCTCAACTCAAGCACTTTGCCTCCTTGTTACTTTATTTTCTTTTTATTTTTTAAGATTTTATTTATTTCTTTTTAGACAGAGGGGAAGGGAGGGAGAAAGAGAGGGAGAGAAACATCAATGTGTAGTTGCCTCTCATGTACCCCCTACTGGGGACCTGGCCCACAACCCAGGCATGTGTGCTGACTGGGAATCGAACCGTCAACCCATTGGTCACCAGGATGGTGCTCAATCCACTGAGCCACACTAGCCAGGGCTGTTTCTTCATTTCCTTTTATGTACAATGGGAAAATAATAGTTCCTACCTCACAGAGTTGAGGTTTATATGAAAAGTTTTCAGGACAGTGGGACATAGTAAGTATAATGTGCTACCCAAGCAAGCACTAAAAAATCTGTTAACAATTGGTGAAAAAAGGAAAGTTTTGGCACTCAAAGGTCATCTCTAGAATTTTGTGTGTGTGTGTGCATATGTGTTTTTATGCAAGTGCTGGGTAATTGAAATGTAAATATGTTAAAATTTAGAAATTGATATTAATCATGTATTATTTCACAATGTAAGGAAATTTATCTAAAAAGTCAAATTGATTTTAAAAACAAATAATATATGCACAGAGTTTAAAAATAAAATAGTATTAAAAGACTTGAAACCTAATAAAGGATTCCTGTTTTACTGATTGCTGTCTTCTGTAGTCTTCCTTTCCAGAGTCAGTGGCTTTGCACTCTTAAAGCTGTTTCTTACAGTATTTCCATATTTTTAACTAATGTTTTAAAATTGCTCTTTTTGATTTATCAGTTTCTATCTCAGTTTATTTCCTGTTTTATTAGTTGGGGATTTACTCTTACATTTTTATCTCTTCATTTTCTTAGCATACTTTCACAGTAATCACTCCATTTTCTCAACATACTTACCCAATAATTTTGCATTAAATCAACTATATTGTTTCATAAGTATTGTTATTTTTCACTTACCAGGGGTGTCCATCCTGTGAGCTGTTTGCAGTCCAGGATGGCTGTGAATGTGGCCCAACACAGAATCATAAATTTACTTAAAACATTATGAGATTTTGTTGTGTATGTGATTACGTGTTGCAGTGTATTTAATGTGTGGCACAAATATGCCAAAAGCTTGGACACCCCTGAATGTATGGGGCCCTGGCCAGGTAGCTCAGTTGGTTGGAACATTGTCCTGTACACCAAAGGATTGCAGCTTCAGCCCCCAGTCTGAGCACATAGCTAGGTTGTGGGTTTAATCTTTGCTTGGGGCACGTACAGGAGGCAACCAGGCAATGTTGCCATCTCACATGGATGTTTCTCTCCCTTCCTCTCCCTTGCACCCTCTTTCCCTTTAGGCTTCCTTTCTCCGTAAAAATCAATAAAACATATCCTTGGGTAGGGTTAAATAAAATAAACAATGTGTTATGAGTTTTTCCTTTCTCTTACCACTTTTTCTTTTTGAACGGAATTAGTAATTGCCTCATTTTTATTTGCTTATAATTTATGTACCTACTGTTTTTTACCTAAATGTTCCAACAGATGCCTTATATATGTATCAATAATTTTTTGAATGCTCAAGTGTGGTTTCAAACAGTGTATCAATTGTCCCTTTTTTGTGGAGACCTTTCCATATGGTTATTCTGCAATCTAGATTGGTTACTTTGTATGTCTGGTGTATAGCAGGTCATCTTGGGACCTCCCCAGGCTGTTTGCCAGTGCTAGATTTTTTATTTCCTGAATTCCATGCCCCCGCTTTGTTTTTCTTTGTTCTAGATGCATACTATTCAGCTGCTTCCTGATAAAGGAGTCATAGAAGTTTACTTGAAAATGCCTTCATCCCATCCTTGCATATGATTGGATAGTAGCTTATGTATATAATGGTAGGCTGTAAAGTCATTTTCTTCAAAATTATGACGGCATTGCTCCCTTTGCTTTCAATTTTCTCTTCACAATCCTGTCAATGGGCATATGTTTTGCTGTATTTGTCCTCTAATTTTCCTAACTTTTCTTTTCTTTTTTCTTTTTTTCTCTTTATCCTCACCTGAGGACATACTTACCGATTTTAAGGAGAGGGGAAGGGGAATGGGAGGGAGAGAGAGAGGGAGAAAAGCTTCATTGGATTGGTTGCATCCTGCATGCACCCTGACTGAGGACCCAGTCTGCAAGCCAGGCATGTGCCCTGACCAGAAATTGAACCTGTGACCTTTAGGTTTATTGGACAATGCTCCAACAGAGCCAACAGCAACTAGGGCCTTTTTTCATTTTATATCTTATTTACTAGATTTTTCTAGACATTTTCTTTCGTTGAATGTTTTATTTCAGCTATTTTTATTTTCTAAAAGTTACTGTTTCTCTATTTTTTAGCATAGCACATTGTTATTTTTTGACTGTAATTATGTTTTATGTCTGTGAGCATGGTAATAATAGTTTTTAAACTATTATTAAATAGTTTCTTCTCTTTGTGTGATATTTCCTTTGAGTACATTTTCCTGTTTATTCTTTCATGTTTGAGACTTTTCTGAAATCTTTGACTTAATGAGATTTGGTTTGAGCCTGTGTATCTGGGAGCAAGAATTGTTGTCTAGATAGCTTTATTAGGGTGATCAAGCAAAGAGCCAAAATTATTTTTGTTCAATTCCAGATTGTGGTCTCTATATGTTTTTCTAGGGTCTTAGATGTTCTCCAGCGCGTTTTCAGATACCCTTTGGATGATTTACATCTGCCTGCCAACCTTTAAGAACCAGTTCAGCTTCAATTGAGCATTCTCCTACCTACATTGTGCTTGGTAGTTCTAAGTCAGGAACCTCTCTGCTTGAAGATACTCATTGCTAATCTTTTAGAAGTAAAAGAGGACATGTGGAATGGGATCCTTAAATATGAGTGTGGAAATGTTCTCTACATAGCCTTTTAAAGATTCCCTTAGTATTTAGTGCTAACATTACATCTCACTTTCTGTTAGGTAAATTATGTTGATTTTTATATGATTATCCTTTTCTGCCATGCAGTTTTCAGCTTCTTTTGCTGGGTTCAATTAGTTATGAGTCATCTGCCCAAGTTGTTTATTTTCTGAAAACTTCTCCTTGTCCTTTGACTTTTTGTTATTTCTAGTGGAATTTCAGAAAGTAGTGTGTTCAATCTTTTATTCTTAGTTACAATAGTAAGAGTATTAATAATAGTAACAACATGGCCCTGGCTGGTGTAGCTCAGTGGATTGAGCACAGGCTGCAGACCAAAGGGTCACCAGTTCAGTTCCTAGTCGGGGCACATATCTGGGTTGCGAGCCAGGTCCCCAGTGGGGGCCATGTGAGAGGCAACCACACATTAAAAAAAATAATAATAATAACAGTAAAAACTAGTAGCATTTATGGAGTGCTTTATTACGTGTTAGCCTTGTTCTAAGTGTTTTAATATAGATTTTAATTTAACCTTCAAACAAATCCAATTAACAAGACACCATTATCCACATTTTACAGAGGAGGGAACAAAATCATAAGTAATTTGCCCAATATCACCTGAGTAGTAAATGGCAGAAAGATTTGAATCTGAGAACTTACTTCTGGAACCTGAGGTTGGTACTTTATCATTATAGAACAGAAGTCTACAATATTTTATAACATCTAGAGTTAATTAAGCAAACATTTACATTAAAAATCACTTTTAAAAACGCCAGTCACCAGAATTTTACATAACTAAATTAGAGGAAAATCTGATAGCTTCTAAGTAAGCTGTGATATACACACAAAGACAAATAATACAAGTTATTACATATTGATTAAAGAATAATTTTTCAGTACACAAAAATGTAATATAAACTATTAATTACCACTTATCACTATTCTTCTAAGTAATTTTTAAAAAATGACATTTAGTGTCTCAAATAGGATACAATGTTCTACACACTGGATAATTAAAATCAGAGGACTAAAGAGTTGTAGTTGATACTGTTAATTTTTTTTCCTTTGTTTAAGGACTTTAGGAAGAATAGAAACATAATATTGGTAAGATTTAAAGATTATAAACACACAAAACTTCATTTCTTTAAAAAATGTTATAGCCCAACAGTTGAAATTTAAAGTAAATTTAATTCTTCAGTTAATAATTCTGTTTATTACATTTGATTTTTATTATATAATAATAAATGATTTCTATTTTGTATAATTTTGCTACTCTGTTTCATCAGTGTAGACAGAAACCTATTGCCTTGCTGCTGAGGACGTAATTTTTGAATCTGGGTGATGTATTCTCAGCACAGTGAAGCAGGAAATTATTTTCCTATGTCAGCTGCTGCTGTTAAAAGAATAAGAAAGATTCAGGATAGGATGCATTTCTGTAGTCTCTAGCCACAAATCTTGCAAAAATGTTTTAAAATCAAGCCAGTTCAATATATTTTGTGACAAAAGATAAACCCTGTTCTCAGTTTTTCTGTTCTCTTTAACAATCCCAAGTATATTTCAAAATTCATGCTTTTTTTATGTTTCAATAGCAGTAGTCTTCAAACTTATTTAATTCATTTAAATAATAGAGCATTTGGAAATTATTACATTCTTCAGGAAACTTGAAACACTATTATTTTTAAACAATGTTAATAGTAGCAGCAGCAGTGATAATAATAACAACAACTAGTAGTTAGTTTGTACCTTACTATGAGACAGGGGCAGTTATAACTACGTGATTTCCTTATGTGGACGGAATTAGTTCATACAATAATCCTGTATGGAAATTGGCACAGTTTAAGTGATTTGCCCAAAACATATGTGTGGTATGTATATTTGTGTATGTGAGTGCATGTGTGTGTGTATATTATATACTATATATACTTATAGGAACATTGTATGTGTGTATATATACATACATGCAGTGGTGGGCAAAGGTAGGTTTACAGTTGTGAGTACATGAAACAAAGAGTTAACAAAGCGATTTTAATGGGCATAATGTGTATGTCTTTTTCCATACAAACAACTGTAAACCTACTTTTGCCCACCCCTGTGTATATGTAAATATATTTTTATATAAAATTAGAGGCAGAGATGGGATTTGCCCAAAGACAGCCTGTCCCCAAGGTCTGTCCTCATAATTTCCATGTTATACTAATAGAATATTTTAGTGTAATCAACTAGGAGTTATCAAATATTAAAAATTATGAAAATATCAAAGTGACGTAGTTTTATCCCTTAATCTAATTTTTCTGAGTTGGGAAAGACTATCGTTACCTGATTTTTATCTCCAAAAAGCCTCAGAAAGTTAGAGATCACAGCTTTATTTGATAGTCTTTGCCTTATGTGTCTATCTGGCATTGGCAGCACCTTTCTATTTCTTTATTCAATGAAGTTTTCATATAACTAAATTGCCACAATGAGTAATTTCAGTATATTCCTATAATTCTGTGGTAGAGGAAATTATAATCATTCTTGTTTATTTGAGGAAATGATTTAAGAATACATGTTATTAAGTATGACAAATTATATTTTAGACATAAATAGTTCTGAGAAATTCGTGTACATTTTTGGCATCCTTAAAGTAGGGAGATGGTTTGATAAAGTATATATTTGTCTGTTGTGTCATCACAAAATATAAATTTGATATATAATCTCTTGAATACCATTCACAGATATTTGGATTAGGAAATGTCAACAGCAGTGGATAATGAGTCTTTTATATGATGTGTGGACCTGTCCACATCATAGGAAAATGACATCAAAATTTGTAGTTATCCTGTATTTTAAAAAACCAGTTCCAGTGTCTCTGGATGAGGGTAAAACTAGGTTCTACATCGTTGTATTACAAATCAGATTTTTCTGTCTGTCTAATTGTGCTCTCTGATACAGCTTCCAGGATATTTTTTATTTTTCTAAAATTTATGGTTATTTCTCTTATTTTGTTTTAGGAAAGATAGAGTTGTAAACATTAATGTGGAATATTAGAAAAATGGAATATGATTGCATAAGGGTATGAATAGATTTACATGCATTAGAAAAATAACTCCTTTTTCAACTTTAAAGGGCAGAAAACTTCTCTTGGTGAAAATTCATTTCATAGTTAATTTAAAATTCCCTTGTCCCTGAAAATTTTCAATTGCATTCAAGTAGAATACTTAACACGTAGGCAGGGAGGGGGAACTTTTCCTTGAATTCTTTTAGTCAGGAGTTTTATATTGCAATTTGGTAAAATAATATTACCTAGTTTCTAATATCAAGTAGACAGTGGAAATTTAGAATGATTAAAGTAAGTATAGCATGAGTATTTTATTTTTAAAAATATTTTATTTATTTTCAGAGAGAGGGAAAGGGAGGGAAAAGAAGAGGGAGAGAAACATTGATGTGAGAGAAACATCTGTTGGTTGCCTCTCACAGGGGACCTGTGGACACCTGGCCTGCAAGCCAGGTATGGGTCCTGACCAGGAATTGAGTCAGCACACAGCTGATCCACTGAGCATCAGTCAGGGCATTATAACATGAATATTTTAAAAAATATAACCTCAAACTCTTGGTAATGTTATATCCATTGCATTTATCTGGATTCTGAATTTAAAATAGCACCTTGTTAAACTTAAAATGTCCTGGCCTATTTAAATGCTGTTTGTCATTTATAACTTTTCTGTATATAGATTACAGTTTTATTGAATACTATAGCATGCATTGCCTTTATAAACATATAGCTTAATATGAACTGTGATCCTAGAAACCAGAAATGTTACTTGTGTGTGAAGTGAGCAAGTTTGGGTGGCTGTATGTTTCGATATCTTTCTTATTTTATATATGTGGAATGCTTATTATGCATCTCACTGTGTTCCATTTAACTTCAAGTAACCTAAAAAGAAACTTCAAGTTGAAAAAAAAATTGGTAAGACTATAAAACAATACTTTTACAAAAGAATGTCAATGGGAAAATGAGAACAGAAAAGTTTTCACCTTGATAAACTTATTTGCATATCAACCAGTGTAACAATGTTACCATTGTTTCTTTACCTGCATTGCACTCGTTACCATATTTTACATCAAATATAATGTATCTTTTCTGTAACTTACTGTCATGACTTGCTGAAAAACTACTACTGTCAGCATTTGCATTTAGATTTTAGGGTTCTATTTCTGTTTTCATGTAATTATGCTAAATCTTTTACTTCTTGATGTTCTTAATAGAAGAACCAGTTGTGTTTTATTTTTCTTTATAATTAATAGATGTTAATTTTTAGAGCAGTTTTAGGCTTGCAGAAAATTTTATAGAAAGTCTAGGGAGTTGCCATAGACCCTTATTTACCCATTCTTCTCCTGCACCCACCACACAGTTTCTCCCACTGTGAATACTTGCTGGTGTGGTACAGTTGTTACAGTCGAGCCAATATTGATACATTTTTATTAACTGAAGTCCACAGTCCATAGTTTACATTAGGATGTACTCTTAGTGTTTTGCACATATGTAATGCTGTGATCTACCATTATCGTGTCGTACAGACCAGTTTTACTTGATCTACCATTATTGTGTCGTACAGACCAATTTTACTGCTCCAGATATCCCCCGTGTTCCACCTGTTCATCCCTCCCTCACTGTTACGAATCTCTGGCAACCATTGATCTTTTTACTCTTTATGGTTTTGCCTCTTCCAGAATGTCATATACTTACAGTATGTAGCCTTTTTTAGATTAGCTTTTTCACTTTGCAATATACATTTAAGGTTCCTTTATGTCTTTTTGTGGCATGAGAGCTACTTCTTATCACTGAATAATACTCCATAATGTGGACGTAACACTGTTTATTTGTCCACCTGTTGAAGGGCATCTTGGTTGTTTGCAGTTTTTGGCAACCATGAATAGAGTTGCTATAAACACTGTGTGAAGGGTTTTGTGTGGACATGTTTTCAGTTCATTTGGGTTAATACCGAAGAGTGTGATTGCTGACTCACATGGTAAGAGTATGTTTAGTTTGGAAGAAACTGCCAAATTGTTTTCCAAAGTGGCTATACCATTTTACATTCCCACTAGCAATGAATGAGAGTTCCAGTTGCTGCAAATCCCCTCAGTATTTGGTGTTGCCAGTGTTTTGGATTTTAGCTGTTCTAATCGGTGTGTAGCTATAATCTCATTGTTCTCTCAATTTTCAGTTCTATAACAATGTCCTGTTATGGGTTGAATGATGTCTCCCCCAAACTCAGATGTTGAAGCCCTAATTCCCAGTATCTCAGAATGTGACAGTATTTGGAGATAGGTCTTTACAGAGTTAATCAAATTAAAGGGATCATTAGAGTGGGACCTACTCCAATGTGATGGGTGCTTTATAAAAGAGGGACGTTTGGAGACAGAGATGTGCAGACGGGGAGGCTGCCATGGGAACATGAAGACTGCCTTCTGTGAGCCAAGGATTGAGGTCTGGATGCTGATCCTTCCCTCACAGCCCTCAGAAGGAACCAACCCTGCCAACACCTTGAGTTTGGATTTTTAGACTCCAAAACTGAGACAGTTTTGTGTGGTACTTCGTGTTGGCAGCCCTAAAAAACCAATACACCTGTGATGTTCAGCATCTCTTCATGTTTAGATGCCATCATTTGTACTTTTTGGTGAGATGTCTGTTCAGGTATTTTCCCCATTTTTAATTGGATTATTTGTTTTCTAATTGTTGAATTTTAAAAATTCTTTCTCTACTTAGGTTACTAATCATTTTTCAGATGTGTTTTGCATGTATCTTAACCATCATGGGGTTTTTCTTTTCATTCTCTTAAATGTGTGTTTTGCAGAGCCAAAGTTTTTAATTTTAATAACGTCCAGTTGATCAGTTTTTTTCTTACATGGATTATAATTTTGTGTTATACCTAAAAAGTCATTGTCAGTCCCAAAGTCACTTGGATTTTCTCCAGTATTATAATCTAGGAGTTTTATAGTTTTATCTTTGATCCCTTTGAACTAATTCTTATGAAAGCTTTATTGTCTGCATCTAGATTTGTTTTTATTTTTGCATTTAGATGTCCAGTTATGCTAGCACCATTTGTTAAAAAGATTATTTTTCAACATTGAATTTCACTTATTCTTTGTCAAAGATCAGTTGATTATATTTGTGTTGGTTTATTTCTGAGCTCTCTGTTATCTTCCACTGATGAGTTTATCTGTTCTTTTGCCAGTAGCACACTGTCTTGATCACTATAACTTTATAGTGAGTCTTGAAGTCAGGTAGTGTCAGCCTTACATCCCTGTGCTTGCCCTTCAACATGGTGTTGACAATTTGGCTGACATTGTTTACTAACAGTGAATTAACATGTAAGATTGGATTATTTGAGGTTGCATGATTCTTCTCACACTTTCCAATTTATAACTGACATTCTTATATGAAAAAGTGGACTAAAAAAACCATAAATGTAGAAGTTAGTTTTGTAATTTTGACTCCCATTACTTTCTCTTTATTGTATCTGTTAGAAGGACTGACCGATAAAAATACGTGTTTAATATTCACGGCACTAAGTGGTAAATTTGTTCTGTTTTCTTCTGCCTCTCTGCCTTACACTGACTAGATCTCATGCCTTCTGTGGGGAAAGAAAGACAAATAGGTACTCCAGTGCAACACAGGTGAAACATTTTTGGAGGGTGAGGAATTTTTGGAGGGTCACACAGTTCTGGCTTACTTTTTCTACTCTTCCTCCATTTCCACTTTCCTGGTGTATGCATAGCTTCTGGCTGTGGGGCCCCCGTTGTCTGGAGGCTGACGTCCAGCTACTTTCAGTCAGGACACTTGGCTATTGCAGAGCGGCTCCAGTTCTCTCGGCCCTCTTTTCCAACCCCAAGTCTTTTTTCCCTCGTCTGATAGGCGTGGGGAGGGGAAGTTGGCATGGGAAAATAAGCAAGTGCAAACCGAGTTGAGGTGCAGCTGAGAGGTGAGATACCAGTTTTCATTTTCCCTTCCTGTTGGTATTTCGGACCCATTCCTGCTTGATTAGAACTCTTGGCAGCAGTGCTGTCCACCTGTATTAAATCAGTGCAGCAAATTCTGATGACTGACTCATTGACCATGGGGTTGGATTGGGATAAAGAGGAACTGAGAAAGGTAAAAATGTTTAAGTTAGGAAGGAGTACTTGGCCCTCACTTGTTTAGATTGTCTTCTGAATGAGAAATACTTGATTGGTCATCTTTGTACTTAGCCTTGGGTTGTAATTACCAATCCCTGGGCAGTGGGGAAAAGTCCAGTCTGACATTCTGTTTCGTCAGTTTTACCATAGTCTTGCTAGTACTTCCATTCTTGCTGTCTACCGTCAATTATACCACAACAGTTTGTGTGATCACTTTAAAAGATTAAATAAGTTATATCACTCCACTAAAATTCTGTAGTTGCTTTCTCTAACACTAAGAAAAGAAATCTGAAGTCCTTACTATGGCCTGCAAGGCCCTGTGTGATCTGACCACATGGTAAATTGTGATCACTTGTTCCTGTCTCAGAGCTTTGCTTTTACTGTTCCATCTGTCTAGTGTTCTTACCCCAGGTAGTCTGTGGACTCATTTCACATCATTTGCCAATTATTTTGTTAAAATATGCTACTCCCTTAGTTTTTCCCTGACTACTCTGTTAAAATAGTATGCCTGTCACTCTATACCCATAACTTCCTTTATTTTTTATTTAGATGTGTATCATTTCCACACATTTTATTATATATGTAACACTTTATACTTATCAGCCGTCTCTTCCGTTAGCATATAATCTTCTAGAGGGCAAGTCATTGGCTTGTGTGTTCAGTGCCCAAAATGGGACCCGCCTCATTGGAGAAGAGTGATACTGTGTTCAGTAAATAAATGGATGAATGATGCTAGTTTCTGTATTCAAACTTTAGAAATAATTTCAACTATATCCCATAACTTTTATTCTTTTAGTGTTTTATACAGCATATGTTTTTTCACCTTTCAATAGATATTCCTAATTGTATATTGCCATTGTTACCATCCTAGTTGAACCACATCTCTAGTTCATTGTCCGTGTGGCAGCTAAAGTGATTTTTGTAAAATGCTTATCAAAGTGCTGTCCTGTGAAATAAACTATTCCAGATTCCTTACCGTCGCTGGGCCTGTTGTTTTCCTTGCTGACACCTGCTTGTGCTCTGCGTTCTGCTCATCTCCTTTTTCTTGCCGTACTCTGAATGCTTAATGTGCTTCTCCCTGACTTCTGTCCCTTCCTTTGAAGCTTATTCCCTGTGTTCTTACCATGTATATTTTATTAGTGTGAATACATATAATGTAACTAACTCCTCTTATGACAAGACTCTAGAAAAGGTTCTTTACATTTGAGATGATTGGGACTCATTCTACATATTATTTTGTATATATTAGCAAATAATGTCTTCATTGAGTATCTTTAATACTTGGTAAGATTTTAATGGTCATGTTTATGAATATTTACAAGTTAGCACAACCTTGAAGAGCTCCATAAATACTCTTTTGTAATACTGTTTATAGTATTGTAAATTCGTTTTAAGGGTAGGCTAGTCTCCTTGTTTTAATTCAAGGATTATGTTTTAAGGTTGTGATGTGTGAATATTTCATGTGTCTCTTATCTTCGGGAAACTAGCCTGTAGAGTAAGGAAAATAATTTATGAAAATAAAAGTGTTAATTGTATAAACTTTTCAAGAAATGTGATCCCTTGATAGACTTTTCAAATTTAGACTCTTTTATTTGTTTGTATTGTGTGAATGAAAGGAAAGACTGGTAAAGGAAATGAATTACTTTACATAAAAACAATTGAAGCCAGGTCTTTTACTTATTATCTGAACCTGTTCCAGTAATTGTAGTGTCATAAAGGGACCCGTGGGCTTTTTGGGAAATGTGGATGTTAGTAATATAAAGCAGTGTTCCAAAACTTGTTTTTGCATTTTTGTGTGTGAAATAATGCAGAAATATATAGCTTATGATATTGGTCCCTTTGGGAAGACACAGCTAAATAAATGTAGAAGACAACAGCTAAATGAAAGGAATATGAAGTTCTGTAGCAGTAAACAAAGATGGGACCCTATAAGGAAGTTTTAATTGTTTGAGGTAGCTCTTTTGAATGTTATTACTGTTACTGATAATGATAGGTCAATTATTGTACCATGTGTTTTATGTGAATTATTTTATTTAGTTGTTGGAACATCCTTGTGTCTGTTACTCAGTTTACATAAGAAGGATACAGCTCCTCAGAGTGAGACTTTTAATACATGGTTATGCTACTTATTCAATTATATCACTTAGTAGCAGTTCCTTAACTTTTGGGAGAAGCTACAGAGCCTTTTAAGAACCTAACAAAAGCTTATGGCCCATCATCTTTATAAAAATGTACTGTGAACCTGTATGACATGTCTTTATTTTCATATGTAACTTTGCAGAATTCCTAGTTTCCCTAAATTTCATACATGGATGTCAGATTGGGAATCCCTGATCTTTTAATGAAGAGACTGGGGTACTTCGTGTAAATACTTTATTTTTCTTCTACCATCTCTCATCATTTAAAGTAAATATTCTATGGCTTATTCAAGGAAGAATTTAAGCAAGCTGAAATTATCAGTTATTTCTGACTCCACTGAGTATATGCCAACATCAATGAAGTCTGTTATAACAAGTGAGATTCAGAAAAGTTTGACATATAAGGCACTTTTGACTAGTCAGATTTGTTGGGCTTTTCTTACAGCACCCTCTCTCTATGTTAGGAACCTAAATATAATGTTTTGAAATAAGGAAACAGTACCTCCTCGTAGTACTATAAATATAGTAGGCGTGACCTGAAATAGGAGATTAGAAAGATAGCCTAGTTATTCAGTGATATTTCCCAGAATAATTTCCAAATTTTATTTTCTGATTTCATCAAAGATAAGTAGAAAGGGTATTGTGGTAAAAGTAAAATGTAATAATTTTCTGTATTGATGAACTAAAATAGCGTACACTTGGTTAACTCATTTATATGGGCTAAAGATAAAGATTGTATGTAGATTCTAATTCAGTGTGACTTTGGAGAAGAAAAGTAGTCATTTTGTAATGGAATCACTAGTAAAGCTTCGTTATATGAAAAATAGTATAACCTTTGATAGTTCTGAGGAGTAGGTATTTTATTAAATTGTTTTTTCCATATAAAGTAATTTAGAATTTCCTAATGGTTTTTCTTACCTTTTTTTTTTGTTAGATATTTAATGTTACATATGTTTCAATTCTGATACCTAACCTACTTTGATTTTTCCTCTTGAATTGTCATTTAAAACAAAAGCATTAAATTAGCTAAACAGTGAAGAATCTTCCTGTATACACTTGCCAGGGTTTAGGTAAATTACTATAGAAATAATGTTATAAATCAGTGTGTAGTGTTTGGGTTTAATTTTTCAACAACAGATGTTTTAACATTGATTTATAGTTATGTTGTGAATTAAATAACTATTTCTATTTTTTCCTTTCAATCATTCTTAACATTCAGCTTTTTAATGAATGGTAGCCCGTCTGTGTAGGGCTCTTGTGACTGAACGATGTATTCTGTTTTGCTGTGGCACAGTTTTCAAGCAGCCACTTGTGTTGTTAAATATCTTTATTTTTATAGTATTTTTCACCCCTGTATGTACGTACAGGAATCACTTCACCCACCACCGAATTGCAGCCACTTCTGAGGTGGAACGCAGCAACTGTTTAACAGCGCGCTTTCCCCTAGGTGCTGACAGCTGCGGAAGACAGTGCACATGGCCCTGTACAGAAGGTATTTCTCCACTGTGCCATCTGCAGAGTGACACTGACTAGGAGTACTGCATAGACTGTAAGTTTCTTGTGTACCCACTCTAGCCTGGAAAACCCAATGAGAGAGCATAACAAATAATTGGGAAGCATCATTTAAAAATGTTTGGAGGTCAGTTAAACTTAGTGCAGCTCTCCCTGGCTCTAAATTTTATATTAAGGTCATCTAATTTGTGATTGAAACTGAACTGAATAACAAACAAATGGATGCACTCCTGGAAATTATTTTATTGTAAAAGTGAATGAAACTAAATTGTTTTTATAAATACCGCACTTCTAATGAAACTTAGTCAATTTGTTTTTAAATATTTTCAAATACTCAGACCAATTATTATATAAGATTTTAGAGCTGTGCTCTTTAAGTAGCAATTCAACTTATAATTCAGCAGGAACATCCTGATTAGCTTTGCTTGCTGTGTTTTATTCCTTAGTGTTATTACTTTTACTCTTTTGGTGAAATTTTTGCAACAAAGTTGGTTTATGGTAAACCTACTTTTCATTCTTTGTTTTAGAAACATTGAACTTGGATTTTTAAACATACTGCAGTAAAGCTTGGGAGAGAAGAAATAGTAAATATTTGAACTTCTACCTACTGTATTTTAGTCTCTCTCTCCCATTCAATTATTTAATAATTTTCTTTTTTGTAAAAGCAATTTACAAGAGTGCAATCTTTCATAATAGTTGGCATGTTCATGCCTTATAAGATAGGAAAATAACATTAGAAACTGCTGTGTCTCTTGTTAAACAATATGATATGGATTGTTGTATTTTAACTGTTTTTGGTTGTTTACTCAATAGTATAACTTACTAGTTATCAATTGTTTTTTTAATTATTTTTTGTGCGTCTATAGGCATGTGTATGATAAGAAATTAGGGTTCCTTAGTATTCTCACAGTCTTAGTGATATGAAATACAACGCCATTTGTTTTAGCTAACCTAAATTATGTGCCACAAATTAAATGATATGTGTGTATATCTCTATACTTATAGATTTTCAATGAAGGCAGATAAAAGCCTCTCTGGGCCACAGTTTACGTACTTGTAAAATGAGGTGGGTGGAAGAAATTATTTTCTAGAAATCCTTTCTTTAAGTGTCTTCTGTTTAACTCGGGATAGAATTCTGTGTATTTGGAATTGTACCTTACATATGTAACCAAGATACTTTGGTATCAGTGATTTTATTCTAGTTAGAATATTACTTGTATGTATTAAATACTCAGTGATGGTATTCTAGAATACCATCCAAGAAGAGGTCTGATTTCCTACAAAGGTTTTGAGGTCTCTCTAATTTTGTAGTGAAGTTATCCCCACTATTTTGAAATACTTTTTGAGAATAAATATAGTACAATTCTCAATATCCTTTTCATCATGGAAGCATGAGGTAAATTAGAAAGGATAGGTTTAATTTACTGTCAGTAGAATTTACCAAAAATTACTGTTTTCCCCCTTGTATAGACTTAATACTTCATTCAAAAATCAAAGCACTAAAGAAGTAAGCATTAGTATTTTAAAGAATATAGCTTAGATGCAATGTAATGTATTTATGTATCTCTAGAAAGGGTATTTTATCAGTATATGAAATATTTAACCAAATTTTCTAAAATTGGTTCCTTTGCACTTTCTGCAAACAGTGTAAGTATTGCTTAATTCTATTCATCTTATTAGCCAAAGTGATCACATGTGACAGAACAAACCATATGTTTATATATTATTTTAATGTTTTGCTGAAAAGGTACAAACTATACCTATCGTGCATATATGAGTGTATATTTTTCAGTTATAATGTTATATATTCGACTTTTTGTGGGTGGTGTAAATTTTGCAAATTAGATTCCACTTTAACCATGTGAATCATATACTTTAATATACTTCCAGTGTATATTATTGGAAAAGGGAATCAGATTAGCAACTTTAATTTTAATTGAATATATTTGTATATTATTTGAATTTAATAAATACTTACTAGTTGTGTAATCAAAAATAAAGGCACATGTTGGTTTTTAGTTAAATTGTGTATTTGGAACATTTATTTTATTTAGAAATTATCTAAATAATTATAGAAACCTGATACTGCCATTTGATTGTTTTTCTAGGGAGGGCTCTTCATCTTACTCGAAAGAACCAGAATTATGGCAAATGAATATTAGATTCAGCTGAATAAATAGTGAAATTGGTAATAAAATAAAAAGATATGATGAAGTATACTTGGACAGTAGATTTTATGTAATTTAAACTAGCTTTAAAGAATATGTATTTTTAAATAGATAATTTTAAATCCTCATTTTATAAAATACATAGTCAGTCTTTTAAATTAGGGGAATATTTTTATTTTTTTCCAAAAAGGTATTTAAAAATTGTCTTAACATATTTGTCTGAACAAATTCTTGTGATTTGATAGGCATATGAAAACTTTGAAATGTTTCATTGTGAACAATGGGCAGATGATTTTTGCAATTCAACATTAGGTGGCCCTTTCTTTTTGTACTAAATCATTTATATTTGAATAACTTCATTTAAATTTAGGATTCAGACATTATTTTCTGTAATGCAAAATATACTCTATATTCATAGAACCATATGTGCAGTTTGAACTTACATAAACTAGAAATAAATGTGAAACTGTCCACCCCAAACCTCAGGCAGGTATATGAAATTAAATATTCATGTAATTAGATCAATCCTTCCTAATTTTATTTATATTAAATAATTACTGCCTATTTTTATGAATTTTGGAATTATCTCAATATAAATTGAATTAGTTGAAAATTTTAAACATACAAGTTTGCCTAAAGGAGTTTTGATGCCACCAACCTTTTTTATCTTTAATACTGAATTAATAAGCATTTTTACTTAAAAGTTTTCCTTTAACTCTGAAATTTCTGTGTCGTGGATACAGTAAGTGTGTGTGTGTGTTTTCATGTGTGTTTGTGTCTGTCATTTTCCTAATGTATTTTCTGTTTTGGAATTTTGACTGCCACTTTGTAGCTATTTAATCAAGTGTAAATTGTTTAACCAGTTTAAGAGTTTTTCCTTATCTGTTAATTGGGATTCATTACACCTACCTCACAGGGTTGTTGTGAGGAAAAAGGAAAACCTGTGAAAGAGTACTTAGCATATACCAGCTACGCCAGTGTAAGAAAAAGGAGTATTACTGAAACCTTCCATTCCTGTCTAGACATGTGATCCTCCTTGTGTCCTCGTTTTCATTTCTTTCCTTGCAAACTGCATAGTTTGATCAGTTGATACTATATTTTTTGCATTTCCTAAAATATCTTACGCTTTCTTTGGGCCTTTGAGTGCCGTCATTCTTTCCATCCACTCACAACCCCTCTATCCCTGGGCTATTATCTGTATAACTCATCCTCTTCCCTGAGATCTCACTTTAGATTTCTCCTTAACTGAGATGTTTCCTATGCCTTCTTCATCCCTTATATTTTTTCAGACGACCCTTCTATAGAATCCTATTGTGTTTGCTTATTTAGCAATTAACACATGAAGTATAACTGCCTCGCACATGTCTGTTTCCTCTGTAAATTTGTTGAGGGTGAAGTATTCCTTTAATTTCTTTTCCCCAGTACTTAACAGAGTTTCTGCAACTCAGAAAATAAATGAACTTTTTAAAAATAGATGCAGGTTCATTTCCACAGAAGGGGCAGAGGGGGAGGGGAAACAAGAGGCAGAGCTCAGGCAGTAATGGAGGCAAAGCTTGGCTCCCTGTGGCTCACCTCCTGCTCTGTGGCCTGGTTCCTAACTGGCTGCTGACCAGTGCCAGTCCATGGCTTGGGGTTTGGGGACTCCTGCCCTAAAGGAGCTAAAATATAACTAATTTTATAATTAGTATGTACTTTTAAAAATATATTTATAGAATAGATTTCAAACTCAATAATCATATCCAAATCATGGCCTTATATAATCATATTGCTTTGCCCATGATTTATCATTCTTAATAAACTTATTAAAATAGATGAGATCACTAGTGTACAAGCAGAAATTTACTTTATTCGTTCCTGTTACTTATACCCAAAATCTCAATTTGAATATTATTTTATGCCCCTTGGGAAATGCTGTTTAAATGTCTATCTCTTCTGGATTCTTTATCTCGCTTTTGGGGGCTTATCAAAGACTCCCACTGTTTGGGGATAACCCAGTTGTAATTCCTTGATGGAGTTGATAGTTTTCTTTTGTTTGCCTTCTTTTGACTACCCTCCTTAGGTCCCTGACTCTGTGGAATACTTCCAGCCCTTTTCTTCTGGGGTCATCTTGTTTCTTTTGTAGCCTTCTGGGTAGAGTTTCTTTAAAAAATGGCCCAGTGCTAGTTTTTTTTTCTAGGGGTCCATATCTGTCCCATGGGAATACAGTAATTCTTTATTCCACAAACTGTGGAATGGAACTCTTGGGCGTTTCTAAGTTAGCCCAGCCTGAGGTCCTCTTGCTGCCTTGTATTTAGATTTTTTTTCAGGCCTAAGTCCAATGACTGTACCATTCCGTAAGTGTCCTTTATTCTAAAAAAACACAGGCCAAACTCTGAGTAAATCACTGTTCTATTTCTTCTTCAGACTGTAAGTTCCCCTTCTCTAGTATATGCTTATATATATTTTTTGATATGAATAGTAAGACTAAAGGATGCCTGAGCATTAGCCTTAGACTTTCTAAGTGTTATATAAATGATCTGGCACCTGAGTTTAGCACTTGGATCCTACTGTTCTCAGCATTGGGTCCTCATCTAAAACTAAGAAAACAGGAAAATTCTGATTTTAATATTCTATTATACAGCTTAACATTGAAACCATAATGGGCAGCTTGCATTTCTAGGAATTTCTATAGTGTTCATCCATTTCTATTTTTTATGCCTTATCTTAGGGTATTGTAGGTTTGGAAAGTTCTTGCTATCTTTTCCTCGAGGTAGAACCCTATCAAGTCTTAGGTGCTCAGTTTAGGTGAAGTCTTTTTTGGTTTAGCAGTTAGAATAAATACTTCTCCCTGCTGTGTTCTGTGTTCTAATACTTTGTTTAAAGTGTTGTTTATAATCTAGAAGAATGTCCATCTCGCTGACTAGATTGTGAGCATTTTTGAGCTACTGATTTACTTACTGGTGAACCCCTTACTGCTAGTGTCTGTTATGTATTCAGTAGTGTGTTATTTGCTGAATTAATGAATCTCTTCTAAACACTGAGAGTTGATAAAATTACTGAGTAGTCATTCTTCTAAGTTGAGTAACTAATTCTTCTATTTTTATTTTCATCCATTTTCCAAGAATATTTGAGGGGGCAAAAATTAGTTTATATGCCTCTGATTTTTTTTAATCCATTGGTATTGATCTTCATTCTTAGGAAAGTTCCTTCTAGGCTTTAGTTCTGTTTTGGTGAAATTGATTTTCTTTCATTTTTTCTGCATCTCATTATTTTTCTTATTTATTTTATTATACTTGATGGAGTTAACTATGACAAATAAGGAAAATGAGGTATTCCAAGCAGGTTAATATTAAAAGTAAAAAATAATAATAATAAAAGGCATTTTTTAAATCGCAATTTTTTAATTATAGTATTTTCCTTTTTAAGTTTTTCAGCATTTCAAATTGTGTCATTAAATATGGTCAGAAATGGCAGAAAAAGCAAGCTATTTGTCACCAAGAATGTTGGTTATGAAATACTTGTATTCCTAGGTTAGAAAACTAAATTTTCTAATTCGTAATTGTATTTGTTGGGAGTAAAGTACTATTTTAATAAGATTTTATTTTTTTTTATTTTGAATGATTACTGTAAATAAGTTGCCTTAACTAGTTTGAGGTGTAACACTGAGTACCTGCCATTACTCAGCAGAACAATGAAGTCTTTATCAGTGAAATTTAGCCAAAAGTTGGATTCTTTAAGTATATGTGTATATATATATATATATATATATATATATATATATATAGTCAGGCAAATATGTGATAATTAGATAACTAAGAATCAAAGTGGCATTGTAAGAAATAATTGAAAAATTCTTTTTATTTTTAAAATATTTTTCCCTTGGAAAGTTCCAAATGGGTGAATATATTAAAGTAAAATGGGGAGATATTTTTTTCATATTAGATCATTACAGATAGAAAGAAGGTAAATCAATTTCTGATAAAATATCCAAATGGTTTCTCTCCTTATTTTCCATGTTGGTATTGAATTGGATTATCATATAAAGTTTTTAAGAAAGATTTTACCTTATCTTGTCACCAATATAACTGGTGCCATTTTAACATTTTATTTATGATAATTTTATCTATTAACAAGTTTAGGAATCTTGGAGAATGAAAATGTTAGGTGAATATTAAATATGACAAATCTCAGGATCAGTTGAGTTTCAGGCAGTGTGGATGCCAGGAATCGTAATATGTATAATTACTTGTATGCAGCCATTTCTGACACCAGTGGACTTTGTTTTTGTGTTTTCATAAGGAGGAACAAAGTATAAAATATGCTCAAGTGGTTTTTAGTTTTAGGTATCTGGAAACACTTTATTCCTGTTAGTTTACTCCACAATTGTTTCAGTAACTCATACACTCTGTTTACCTTACTAAATTAGTAAAATTAATTACTCTTGTATTTTTCATTTAGTTTAAGTTGAATGTTGCTGTGTGATGGAAGTATAATATTAGGAAGAGCAAAATCCTGTTTTTCTGTTTTTGTGAGCATACTTGGGAACACTAAAATTCAGGCGAGTTTTTAGGAAGCATCTGGAATGTATTGCTGCTACCAGTTGTTAAATAGGAAAATTAGTGCTTAAAAATACAGTTTTTCAAAATATACCATCTGAAATATACTTCTTTTTTTAAATGTTATTTTGTTTTTTCCCTTTTAAATGACTCCGTTTTTCAGTTATAATAATCTGTGACTTTTATTTTAGAAACAGTTTTTAAGGATCAAGTAAACTATTTTTTAAAAAAGTAATGAACTCTAAAATTTCAGAGACCTAGTTCTTTATTTTATACTTAATCCCAGGTAGTGCTTGTGTGAAAAACACCTCACTCATTTTATGGGTATAAGTACAAATAACAATGAAATTGGTTATTAATTTATTTTTTATTATGCTTCTCACTAATTCCAATTTTACATTTTTCCCGGTGCTGCAAGTTATGAAAGATTTGGCATGTCTGAAATCAAGCCAGATCTTTAGTTCTCCATTCTCATTCTGTCTCCCAACCTCAGTCCTTCATGCTATGACTTCACCATGTACCTGGCAATGCAGGGCCAAAATAATACCACTCCTCTTTGAATTGAATGTCATTCTATTTATTTCCATGTCCTCATTTGCTTTTGTTTACCTTTGTGCTTTCCATGAAAAATATTCTCAGTAAATTCTTACCTACAAAAGTCTTCAACCCAACCACCACTCCCACTAAGGATCTGATTTATCCCAGTAAGAGGATACCGTGGCCAGCTAAGAGTATCTGCTGGAGAGTATTTGAGTGCTTCTTGTGCTAGAACTTTATAGGTAGCTTATGTTCCCTCTCTGCTTCTTCTTATGATAGTCTTTGAACACAATCACCGGTTTCTGAAAATCCTTATTTTGAAGCAGCTGTCATTTCAGATCAGATTAAATTTGAATATGCTTTTTCTGTTTTTTTAGAGTGTTTCATAAAATTATTTCAATGAATGTTTGTTAGTGTTATATAGAAATAAGACGACCTTTTAAATGTGTTCTCTTAAAAACATTATTTTCAGTCTACAATTTTGGGTAATTGGGTTAGTATAATTCTATTTTTTCTCATTTCTCTTTCTGTTAGTATGTATATGTATATTTTTATATGTCTGTCATCTATCTATACACATGTACACATATATCTATACATGAGAGCTCTTAATTTTACTACTTTACTTTAAAAAATCTAATGTCTTAATTGTTTCTTTGAAAATGATAAATTTTCTGTTTAATTTCATTATGGGTTATAAAAAATAAAATATGAAGGCTATATATGTTTTATCTATTTTCCAGATTTGTCTATATTTAAATGTGAGTGTTAGCATATACTGCTTTTAAACTTTACATATTATTCATGAAATCTATTCATAATTTTATGAATTTAATTTGAAATTTTGTTATTTGTATAGTATTCTATTATTACTCCTTATTCATTCATTCATTTAATCAATAAATGTTTATTTAGTAATACTAACTCCTGGGCACTGTCCTACATGCTGATAATTCAGAAGGTTTTGGCTCTCATGGAGTTTATATTCTTGTAAGTAAAGAGAGGGACATAAAAATATGTAATTTTTAGACAGCCATAGATTATGAAAAAAGTAAGTGCACATGATAACAGCTGTTGAGGAGAAGCATACTGCAAAGAAGGGATGTTTGAGTTGATCTCTAAATGGTCAGGAGAAAGAAGATCACATTCCAGGCATCAAGAACAGCAGACAAGGATCTGGATCTGATTGTGTTTGGCATGTTCAGAAGAAGAGAAAGAAATGTTGTTTGTATTGAGCACTGTTGGAGAGTGTGGCAGAAGGTGAGGCCTTCGAGATAATTAATGCTGGCGCCAGATCAAGTGGGCCATAGTTAGAACTTCGAATTTTATTGTAGTTACATTGTGAAGACATTGGCACTCGAGTGTTATGATGATGAACACTGCGGACATTGCTCTTCCTACTGCATGGAAGACGAACGAGTGAAAGGGATAGGGGGCTAGAAAAAGGTAAATATTAGGGACTTGATTGTGTTCATCACAGAAATTAGGGTGATTTAGGGCTTTGCACTATAGAAGTGATGAGAGGTAGAATATTTTAATAGAGCACTGTTAGAATTTGTGAATGGGTTAGAAATGGTATAATCAACAGTATCAGGCATAATTAAACATTAACTGTTCTTTTAAGATAGAACTTAATGGACATGTACTTTTCAATGGTAAAAATGTACCATACTTTATTTAAATTACACTTATATTTTTTATTATTCAATTTTTTCCCATTTTTTTTGCTAGTGTAAATAACAATTTTTTGCCATTTCTTACCTTACTGCCATTGTATATAAATAATGAAAGGTAAAAAAATTATATCTTACTATTTTAATTTGCTTATCTTTGCTAGATAAATTGAGATTTTAAAAGTGTGTATTGATTGACCAGTTGTATTTTTTTCAGTTGTGAATTGTGTCTAGTCTTGTTTATTTTGGGATGTTACTCTTTTTCCTATTGTTTTGAAAGACCATTTAAACTTCCTATGATGTTTTAAAAGTGTCGATATGATTTGCCCTTGAGATATTTTTGATTACATCATATGTCCGTGTCCCCCTTGCAGAGCCAGCTCTCAAAAAGGCTGCTCTTTGTTTAGTCCCATGACCTTCTGCATTTCTGACTCTCCATCTCATGGATCCCTCTTCCTCCAGTCTCACGGTGTTGACTGGGGCTTGTCGTCCGTGTTTCAGCTCCAACATTAATCCTTAGAGGAGCTATTCCAAAATTCCTAACATAACATCCCTTCTCACCCTTGTCACATTCTGTCACATTACTCTCTCCCTTTTGTTTTCCTCCCCAGTCTTTCATGGTCTTCATAGCATTTATCACTGTCTAAAGTTACTCATTACTTACTTACAACCTGTCCTCTCCAACAAGAGTGAAAGAACCATGACAGCAGCTATCTGCTTTGATTTGTTTACTGCTGTACTTTCTGGGGCCAGAATATTGTTGGGCATATAGTAGGTCATTAGTATATTTTATGGCATGGATAATAATAAGGATATTAAAACTATTTGTCCATTTACTTTTAATTTTCCCTTTTGTCAGTTGTCTTCATCTTTGTTTATGGCATTTTATACATGAAAAATTTTATATTTTCATGGACTCAAATCAATGAAGCTTTTTTCTTATGTGACCTTTTCATTACTTTTTAAGAAAAAATCTCCCAGCTTGAGATTTTCCATTTTCCTATAGTCTAATTTGAATGTTCTGAATATAAAAATATTATTTTTTATGAATTAATGTAAGTTTCAAAGATAAGAATAGCTCTTGTGAATGTATTTCTATGCTTCTAGTTGTAGTACACATTTATTTATAAAGAGATTATACGGTATATAGAGCATTATATCTTTTTATAGTACCATGTGCATTTTTAGATGATACATATTTTTCATTTTTCATAGGCACAATTTTTTAATAATATAAAATATTCCATCTGTTTGTTACATGTGATCAGTCCTTCATGATAGACTTGTTTCAATCTTCCAAAATATAAATGAAAGTACTATTTAAGTGTTTGTGTTCATTTGATTGTTCTAATACATTAGTAAACATAAAATGGTTTATTTACTAGGTCATAGGAGTACATGCAGTATTTTAAGACATTTGAATATTCATTGCTAAATTATACTTCAGAAAAATTAAATGAGTTTACAGTCCTAGTAGCAGTATATGCATGTGTCTGTTTCTCATCAAACTTTCCAGTTTCCAAAAATTATGTGCTTTTAAAATGTTGGTCTATTTTTCCCCATCTGGGCCCCATCCCCCAAATTATATAAAATGATTGGTGTTTTTCACATACAAAATTAAAAATATTGCATATGGTCAACTCTGTCATCTATTTCTTTCCCATTCATGTCTGTGATTAAAACACCTTTCCTCTTTGAGGTTATATATATGTGTGTGTGTGTGTGTGTGTGTGTGTATACCAGATTTATGGTTTTATCTAATTTTTATGTTGCAACTCTCATTTATATAGAATTTATTTTCATATTTGAAAGGATAAGTTTTCACTATATTTTCTTCAGATATGCTGGAATCATTTTCGAGTAATTATATACACGTCTCCTGCTAACTTTTTATGTACTCCAGGTTTTCTGGGGAAAGGGGTATTTATTTTGGTCCACTGTTGTTATTAGTTTGTTTTACTTGTTTCTTTGTTTTACTTATTGTTGCTTTTTATCTTTTTATTTTGTGTGATCTACTAGGGTAGTAGTTTCCTGATTCTGTTATTCTTTATTTTGAAAACTCTTATGTTATTACATGCTTTTTCCTTAGAACTTAAGAATCATTTTCCAGGAATCCTTTCCAAATAAAGCATTCATTTTTTTTATTTTAGTAGAATTGTGTTAAAACTATTAATTTGCTTACACAAAATATCCTTGAACTATGTAGGATTTCCTATGTGAACTGAGATTATTTTTTTTCTGGCTCGGGAAAGCTTTTTTCTATATAGAGGTCCACTTTATTTTATTTAAGATCATTCCCAGTTGTTTTTTTAATTTAATATTATTTCTAGTTGCACCTTTAAATCTTTTTTTATTAGTGTTCTATAATATATTAGTTTTCTGTGGTCACTGTAACAATGACCACAAATGTCATCTTAAAACAACACAGATTTATTCCCTTATTGTTCTAGAGACCAGAAGTTAAAGTCAGTTTTCTGGGCTAAAGCTAAGGAGTTGACAGGGCTGGTTCCTTTTGGAGCTTGTAGGGGAGAGAATCCCTTTTGTTTTGTTTTGTTTTGTTTTGTTTTGTTTTGTTTTTCTTTTTTAAGTGTCTGGAGGCTGCCTGCTTCTCGTTGCTTGAGACCCCTTTCTTGAATCATTCCGCCTTCTCACTTCTGTCATCCCATCTACACCCTGCTTTGACATTCTTGTCTCCCTCGTATGAGGACCCTTTGATCATATTTGGGTCCCACCTGCATAATCTTGGTTAATTTCCCCATGTCAAGATATTTAATTTAATCACATCTGCAGGGTTCCCTTTGCCATATTAGAGGACATTTACAAATTTTAGGGATTAGGATATGGATATTATTTGAGAGGCCATTATTTAGCCTACCACATATGGGAATATTATTAATTTTATCTATTTTACTTTTGTCTGTTTCATTGAACATTTGTATTAAGTATGGTTGCATTTAGTTAATTTCCTAGACACTCATAAAATCAATAAGTAATTAGTTTTTCTCTATTTTTCCAGTAGTAACTTTATATATCTTGTTTATGTTTTTATCTTATTGCTGTTTTTAATTTTTAATGAAACTGCCCAAAATATTTTTCTTTTACTTATCATATTTTCCATTGGTTTAGGATAGGTATTTTTTATAATCATAGGAAAAGTAATTTGTTCATTTTTCATTATCTCCCTTCTGTTCCTTTGACATATTCATGTTATATTTATGTACAACTAAATATTGAACCCCACTTGCATTTTTTGATTTAAGCTGTACTTGACTGTAGTATATCAGTTTCTTAATATGTTGCTGGACTTAATTTACCAGTACTTTGTGATTTCTTTAATGTTTACATTAATAAATGTGGTTCATTTGTATGTGAATTGTTTTGTGTATGGATTCCTTTTTCACTTAAAATATCAGAATTATGCTAAGTAATAGAATGAATTTAAAGTTCTGTTTTTTTCTATAGGCCAGGGTAGTTTTATAGCATAAACATTGTTTCTTCATTTAAAGTTTGAAAGGTCACATGAAGCAATATAAGTGCTGAGCTTTTCTAGTGTAATTCTTTGACAGACTTTTCAATTTCTTTGGTTACTTAATTTTTGAGTCAATTTTGAAAATTTAAATTGCTTACAGTGAGTTGTCCATTCTATCAAGATATTAAAAGAGCGATTGTTACATGCTTACTGTGTGTTAAGCATTGTGCTGGGTGATGTATATGCAGAAATAAAAAATATAGAATTTTTAATCTCAGGAAATTTACAGTAGTGAGAAGAAAGCTTATTTTGCTAGGAGGAAGGCAGAAAAAATTAACACTTAAAAAGAACTTCTAATGAGAATTTGATCATGAATACAGACGGCATGAGCTAAAGCATAATAAAAATCGTTGAAATCAAGAAGATTTGAGAGAATTGCAAGTAGGTCATTACAGCTAGAGTTTAGGTCTGGGTAAGAAGGAATAATGAATAGAGATTAGAAGCTGTATTGTAGAGTTTTCTTGATTTGGTACTTTTCCTATAGACATTGATAGGCTGTTGATAATGTTAATTCTGGGTTAATCATCAACAGATTCATATTCCTAAAGGATTAGTAGGATTGTTAGAAACAGGTTAACCATTGCATTACCACAAAAGAAACATAAATGTCTCCTAAACTAGGCACGTAAGTAGAGATGGAATGGAAGAAAGAATGCAGATGAAAAAATTCTAACAAAATAAAATCACCGATGACTTGTTCACTGATTAATACAAATCCCAGCTTTTGTCAAGTATATTTGGGGTAAAGAAAATGTTTGCCTTATGTCTATTTCATAAGCTGTGGTTCTGGTTTCATTTGAAAAGTTTGTATATTCTAGATAAGTTAACTGTCATTATTCTGAAAAGTAGGTACAGAAAAATCAACGCCTGATCATAGATGTTTTGTTAGCAACCAAAGTAGGCAGGACAGAAGACATAGATATTCTAAAAGATTTGTGAACCGTGTAGCGTGAAGGGTGATCTAAAAATGAAAATGTGGGGGGGAAATGAAATCATTTTATTCAGAAATTTTTTTAGTAAATCTTTATCTGAAGAAAATGAAATAATTCTATAGTGAAGAGTTCAGGCATAATGTTTGAAATTTGTTTGGAATAACTTCTCAGCATATGTGTACCAGGCACACAAGATAGGGATTTCAAAATGAAATATTTTCTGTCTCAAAAGATAGGAAATGCTGGTAAAATGTTTTATGGGAATGATTTCAAATTATCTGTCCAACCACCTTATGTGTATGAGTAATATAAGCCCATGTAGCTACCACCACAGTCAAGATATGGTGTATCTCCATCACGGCATAAATTCCATAGTGCCCCTCGCTAGACCGTCCTCCCCTCCCCTCTCTCACCCCATTCCACCTTTCCCCATCACTTCCTCTACCACTGTGCGTTCAGTTTCACACTTCCTGAGTTTTTCTTTAAATGGAATCATATACTCGGTAACCTTATGTCTAGGCTTCTTTTGCTATGCATGCAGTTTTTGAAGCTTATCTCTGTTGTTAAATGTGTAAGTAATTTATTCCTTTTTATTGTTGAGGAATAGTCATTGTCTGACTATATAGTTTTTTAATCCATTTACCTATTAATGGACGTTTAAGTTGTTGCCAGTTTTTGGCTATTAGAAATAAAATTGGTATGAACATTTGAGTTTAAGTCTTTCTACA
Source organism: Tonatia bakeri (assembly GCA_004024845.1). Lineage (NCBI taxonomy): Eukaryota > Metazoa > Chordata > Mammalia > Chiroptera > Phyllostomidae > Tonatia > Tonatia bakeri. Next base: position 149,053 of record PVIA01000349.1, read on the forward strand.
AACATATGTTTTCATTTCTCTGGGGTACACACTTAGGAATAGAATATCTAAGTCATATGAAATATTGAACTTTATAAAAAAAACTGCCAGGTGGTTTTTCAAATGGGTTTTGCCATTTTACCTTCTTGCCACAAGTGCATGAATATGTCAGTCGGTCCACATCTTCATCATTACTTGGTGGTGTCAGCCTTTCATAAATTCTAGCCATTATAGTTTGTGTATAGTTTAATCTCATGGTTTTAATTTGCATTTTCCTAATTGGTTTTCTTGTGCTTGTTGATTATTGCTGTATTTTTTTTTTGTCACCTATCTCTTCAAATATTTTGTCCAGTTTTATTGGGTTGTTTATTTTTTTAATGAGTTATGAGAGTTCATTACATATTCTGGATATAATTCCTTCATCATTTATGTATTGTGAATATTTTCTCCCATATTATGGCTTGCCTTTTCATTTACTTATTTGTGTTCTTCAAGGAGCAGAAAATTTTAATTTTCAAGTTTAGTTTACAAATGTTTTCTTTAATGTTTCTTGCATTTTGTTTTTTAAGAAACTTGAAAATGTCTAATTTTTTTCCTAGAAGTTTCATACTTTAATTTTTATGGTTAGGTTTACGATTCATTTTCAGTTGGTGGTGTGAAAACAAATTTGATCAATGAATATGTTTGAGAGAAGTCTGAAAGAGTTATCTTCACACATTTGAAGGGCTTTGAATATAGAGAAAGGAGTATACAGATTTTCTTCTGAAGTTAAAGACAGATTTGGTATTGCTTTGTGTAAGAAATAGTCTTTATTCTAGCTTCTATAACCATCCAGCAAATGAAAAGATGCTTTGTAAAATAATGAATTTTCTGAGTAGTGGTACTTTTTGCAAAATAATGAATTTTCTATGAGTAGTGATGTTCAACAGAAATAACTAACATTCTGTGTCACGTGAATTTTTGTATTTAAATTACCTTATCATGGTACTTGTCAGGTAGAAAATATTCATAAATGTTGGTTGTTATTGCTAATGTTGCTATTGTTATTATATTCAGAATTCTTGAGAGAGTTTAGAGAGGATGATATTTAGATGAGACAGGTTTGGATTCTATTATTAACTTACACATAGTGATCATACTTTCTCTGTTCCCTTCAACTCCAGTAGAGAGCTTAATTGTTAATGGATACCGATAAATAAAAACTAGCATATGCAATTCTTTAAAAATGCTTTTAATCATCTCTCTTAAATTCATGGGTAATGCATGAATACTTTTTTTTTTGAAAATTCCAAGTAATATAGATGTAGAATGAACATTGAAGCTGCATTCTTACCTACTTACTCCTCCTGTCTTCTTGCAGAGATAGCTATTAGAGATTTGATGTATTTAACTTCCGATTATTTTCTTTCTTTTTTATTGTTGTTCAAGTACAGTTGTCTCCATTCTCCCTGCCCCACTGCCCCCAACCCCAGCCGTCCTAACCTCCCACTCTATCCTACCCACCTTTGGCTTTGTCCATGTGTCCTTTATACATGTTCCTTGCTGATTATTTTCTATTTAGTTGTACTGATATGTATTCATATATATATTTATGTAATATATGTATGCCCATTTGTAGATACTTAATATAAGCCTAAAATGAACATATTGTACTTGATTTTTTAATTTTAACAGCATACCTGATAAATCTTCCCATATTGATACCTTTATTCATTTTTACTGCCACATAGTATTTAATAGAATGAACATAGCATAGTTTTTTTTCCCAAGCATGCATCAGGAAGACAAGAGAAAGGCTGCCACCTTGCTGAGAAATTGACTGGTAAAGATTGTTAGATTTAGTCTATTATTTACATAGCTAACAAAAGGAAGAGTTACCAAGCATGCTACATCCCTAGGTCCTTGTCCCATTTACTAAAAGGTCAACATGAAGATAAAAGATGCAGGGTGACTACAGGGTGAGTTGTGGGACACCTCATTGTTGAGGAGCCAATTCTGGACTGCAGCTCAAAACTTTTTTGGTTTGAAGCTAAACTGTTAGGGGTTAAGGGTTGGGCGGGATAAGTCAAGAAATGTCATAGCTCATCAGAACCTGAGAGACTACGAGGAACTATTCCAGAATGATAACAAAGTATTCTGCCAATACACAGGTTAGCTAGATTTGAAGCCACTGCCTGTGTGGCCTGTAAGTATACGTACACAGTTGCCAAAGCATTATCGTGGGTCCATTTCCCAACAACTCCAGTCTCTAACATTCACATACACAGATAACAAATCTCAAGATACTACATCAGATACTCTACTTGATTATCCTCATAGGGGCTTAGTTCAAAGATGACTCCCAGTAGATTCATCAGGCACACTTGGAGGAAAGTGCTCAGCCAGGTTCATCATGTATAGCCAAAACAGTTAAACATGTCATTGTTCCAAGTTCAGCAAGAGGTGTTGACTGACCGGTAAAAAGTCCAGGGCAATGTATTTAGTCATCACCACTAAGAGACTTTGGAATAATCAACCATAATCTGAAAAACACACAAATGAGACTGTCTTCCCTTATTAGCAGAGGGAGACCATAGGGTAACAACAGTAGTAAGATTAGGCTAAAGAGAGAATCATAATGGTGCCTGAGAGTTAATTTTATTCTGTTGCTTGTCACTCTTGAATCAGTAGGTTCTGGGAAGATTCTGAGTTTATTGATTAAAATTCTTCAGTGGTCTGTAGTCAAGTTGAAAGTGATGGCTATAGTTTGGATTATATTGGTCAGATGATCTGTGGATAAGAGCTGAGAAAAATTAATGTTGCTTCTCTTCACATCTGGACTGTTGGTGTCCAAGATGTTCTCTTTTCCACAGCCAGTATGTTGCTTGCTTTCACAGCTGTGATTTAGTCTCTGCAGCTTGGTCAGTCCCTTCAGCAGTCACTTCATCCATTTCCTGATTCTCTGTCAGTCATCCCCACAATGTACGGTCTGGGCTAACGCTAGGTAGCTCATCAACAAGGTGTCTAGTGCAGTTAATGCTCAGCAGTATCTTTAAGAGGAGGGAAAGAACCTATGTAGTCTGTTTAACAGCACTAAATAGGCTATATGCCTTAGAGTTCCCTTTTCTACTTGGCCATGAACCTGGCTGTCTGGACACATTTGCCAGGCTTCTTTGGCCTCATGTGCTGGAATCACTGGGCTTTGTTTCTTTGACCTGTCCTGAATTGTATGTGCATTACCATGCCCTGGACAATGGTGTATCCATGTGACTGTTGTTCTCACGTGGGCAGCACAGGTCTCATCAGCTTGTTGTTCTATTAATGTTCATCATTAAAGGGTTCTTTCCCATGGGTATCCACATAGATCATGAACAGGAAGTGTGGGTTTTGTACAATCTGTAGCCATAGTGTTAATCTCCACAAAGACTGGGATTTGATTATTTAATTGTTCCACTCCCAGGCCCCAGAGTCATTGAAAATGCAGTGAATGTTGGGGTGTTTTCCAGGGTAAGCGCCATAGCTGGTGACTTTACTCACTCACTAAGCATGGCTCCCTTCTCCATGCACGGTCGTAAACTGTCTTTGGGCTCCACAGCTGTGGTGGCCCAGTGTGCTCCAGTGGATTTTAATATCCCCAATTCAGCTGGGAACCAGATCCAGGTGTCCCTACGACCCTCAAAGGACTGAATTGGCTCCCCCAACCCCCTCCCAACATGTCCAAGGTTCTAGCACAGACTGTATCTGGAATATGCCCAGTTTGATGATGACTAGCCACTGTTTCATGTAGCTGATATGGCTCTTATTTTTCTCTAATAACATGAAATCTGTTGTCTGTCATGCAATTACCGGTGCACATTGTCTTAAAAGTAGAAATGCCCATAAATTATAGATCCCTTGAAGGCAGCATGTATTGTTGAAAAATAATGACAATTTGCTTTATTTCTCTTTCCCTACATTCTAAATTCAGGGCAAACCTTAAACATATAATTTACACCAACCACTATTAGTGTTAGTTTCAGATAAAACATAGCTAGTTATAAAGGAATAGAAGACTAACTCGTAGTTCATTTGCTAATAAATTGAGTAATCATATATATGTTTTCTAAAGTTAAAAATGTGACAAATTTAATTTTTTTATTTTTTAAGGAATTATGTGGGTAGTGTAGAGCTTCCACATAAATATAGTTGTTTCTGGTCTCATTTTATAGTTATTTCAGTCTAAAAATTCTACCAAGAATTTTTTTACTTCTTCTTTGAAAAGAAGAAGTGTTTTTAGAGGTTGCTAAGCAACACCAGCTTTGAAATGGTAAGAAGAATGACTGAATAAGAAAGCAACTGATCCAAATGTGTTACACTTTTGGAATTCAGTAACTGATGAGAAACAGAGCCTTGTTAGTCATCGGTGAATCCCACCCAGTTTGCAGAGTTAAAACTGTGTTCTCACATTCAGCGATGCTCGCATTGGAGTTGTTTACTGAGTATATTTGGATTTATAGCTCAATATTCTCAAAAAGTTTAATTTCTCATTTATTAGAATATGGAGAGAATTTCTGTTCAGTTCATAATGAATTTGCCAGCAAGCAGTTTTTTTAAAACTGAACTTGGACTTAAAGAACAAATAGTAGAAAAATAAAGTATGAATTATATATTACCAACACATAATATAAACTAAAATTAGCAGGTAGAAGGAATGTTGCCTGATAATTTAAGCCTTTATTACATTTTGAATGTTTTGAATTTCAAGTTAAAGAATGTGTATTATTATCCATAACACTTTCATATTCAAGTGAATCCTGAATCCCCCCAGAACGAATATCTTACAAATTTTTTATGGCCTAGAGAGCAGAAAAAGAGTGGGGATGAAAACGCTGGTGAAACAATAAGGGAGACAGATTAAGAAATAAGAAGGCTGAGATTTGTAAGAGGAACAACTATAATGACCTCAAGAGAGAGAATTTTAGATTAGACCACTTGAATTTAAAGAGGTTGCCTAGTGAATATTAATCCAGAAATAAAAAATATTAAGTCACTAAAATGGAAGCCCATGAAACTGTAGTGTTTAGCAAGAAAATCTTCTAATTGTTTTAAACATGTATTTCCATTAATGATTTGTGTTGATATCTCTGAGATATATGATTTTGTGAATTAGCTATCATACTATGTTCCCAGGTGATTGTTAATCAGCTGTACATTTATCGATAAATGCAAATCATTAAGATAGTGTGAGAAAGGATGGAGAAAATGTGTACTTTTTATAAGCAGAAATAGTACTCTGATGGGAAAATGTGATTTCATCTTCTAATAACTTCACAAATAACTATCAGATGTGAAACTGCTATAGGAAGTGTGTCAGAGTCATTTAGCAGAGTGTGATAAGGTAGTATTTTTACAAAGGTTTTTACAGGTCCTTTCCTGAATTTTTTTCTTCATCGTAAACAATGATCAGGTTTTTGAGTCTTAAACTAAGGTGATAAATACCTAAAGAAACTTCTTTTTTACATGGGAAATGAGAGAAAAGTTAGCAAAATTGTTTGTTGACCATAGAAAACATCTCCTGTAGGAACTGGCCGCGTCTGTTTTGTTGTTTGCAATGGAGACATCCAGCACAAAATAAGTTGGCTGGTACTGAAAGTACAATAATTGCTAATGTAAAACAGACAGATGTTTTTCTCATTACATAGGAGTGGACAGATATATTTTGGTGACAGAGTTGAAGTTTTTAACAAAATTAGGCTGGTCTTGGTTCTTAGAATTTGAACATGTTACTTTGAAATCAAGTATATGTTTACTTTTGCAAATATTTTACCATTCCTAAAATGCGTGTGTGGGATGATTTTTTTTGGTATTATTTCTGCCTTGTGGTTTCAAGTACACATGGGACTAATTGCAGTTAATTACATTTTGGGTAGTAATATTTCTGAGAACAAAATAACCACCAGTGTCCTATTCAGGTTGAATACGCTTGTACAGTATAAAATAGTCATACATTTCTTTGTCTTGTGGTTTTAAAAAAAATATTTCCTCTAAATTCAAATCTTTACCTTTTATGCAACAATTATTTGAGTTAAGCCCTTGGGTGTCTTCTTGGCTCTACCATATATGCCAAACAACGTTAAATAAAACATTTCACTTCAATGATTCCTTCACATTTAACATGGGGAGAATTTCCACACACACCTTGAAGAACATACTAGGTATTCTTGGATTTTCTTTTTTATTATTCCAGAAGATTGACATACAACTGCTAGGGCATGTTGGCTGCCTGGTAAATTGGTTAAAGAAGGTCCTATGCATCTTCCTCAGGTTTGACAGATCAAAAATATGTGATGTAATTTTAATATTGGGTGTAATTAATATTAATATTGAGTGAAACCTTAGTGGTACATATTTGTACCACTCATTTGTATGATGGATTTATGCGGGTTCAGATGAACCCACAATAAAACTCTTTTGATGAAACTAGCAAGGACAGGTGAAGGTTTTCCTGCAGTTGTGGCTTGTAGTCACCATTCAATAAACAGTTGGTCTTATTTTCCCAAAGATATTTTATCCTGCAGGCAACAGATCCACAGACAGCTTTCCACATGTTCTAACGAATTAAACTGAGGTCACTAGTTTAGAAAGCCTCCCTGGTATTTTGGGGGAGCCTCTGTTTTATTTTCACTTGTATACAAGGGTTGGTAGACTTCAGTCTATGAGTCATATCTTGCCCACTACCTTTTTTGCCCAGCCTACAAACTAAAAATGCTTTAAAATCTTAAATGGTTGAAAATAATTTTTTAAAGAGATGGTATTTCAAGGAACAAAAATTATATGAAATTCAAATTTTAACGTTTTCCTAAAATTGATTAAAACACAACCATGCTGCATTGTCTGTGGCTGTTTTCGCACTACAGTGGCAGTTGAGTAGTTACAACATAGAGCACGTCCGGCGCTCCCATTACCTCTCACTGTTCTCCGTGCGCTGCAGATCACAGTGACATTGTAATCACTCAACACTAGTTGCTGTACCGTGGCATTTTACTTATTTGTTACTGCTTGTACATACTCATCACATCAAAACAGGAAGAGTAAAGCTATGTGAACTTTAAATGTTCTGTTTTTAAGGCACCATGGGTTGTGAGTTAGGATTATTTTGTTAGACGTTAAGTGGAACAGTAACACAGTAGCATTGTGTTACCCATGCAGTGACACCAGAGCTGTGCCAAAAGAATAAATGTCAGCATTACCAGACTATAAACTCATCACAGCATTCCTAGCGTACAAGAAGAAGTGATCAGAAAATTTTAAATGGAATATTGTTTAACAAAAAATAAAAAATGAAATGAGACTGCAACCAAAGTTCTAATTTGTTAGCCATTTTCCAGTGGTGAATAAACTAAAACGCGTCCAGAGAAAATAAACTTGATTCAAGGAGTTAATCCCAGTTGTTTATTCAAGGTATAATGTGATTGATGAACATCTATTAATAGTCTGTCTGGAAAACTGCAAATGAGTATACTTTCCAAGAAAATGAGAAAACATGAGTTTATAACAACTTGAAGTAGAATCTGCTAAGATGAGTTATAACTGATGGCGGTAGAAGTATGTGTCGGACAGAAAAACTTAGTTGCACAAATGTACAAGCTTGTGAAGATGTAAGGTGTTGAAAACCTGTGGTTATTTGTTGTGTATATTAAATCAGCGAATACCTTGTAGAACATATTTGAATCAATCATTTGTTATTGAGCTGGTAGTTTTAACAGTGAACTTCATTCAGTCTCATAGACTTAACCATTGTCAATTCTGTGAATTTTTGTCAGAACTAAAAGGTGAATATCCTGATTGTCCTATCACACAACAGTTTGATAAGTTAGCAGTGATAAAACTTAATATAATTTATTGAGTTCAGACCAAGTTAGAAATTTTTCAAAGAGCTTTGAAAATTTGCTTTTGCTGTATACTTGTTAGTGTTTATAGTGAATTCAACCCAAAATTACAGGGCAAAACACTTAATGTGCAAAACTTATATTGCAGTAAGTTAATTTCAACAACTAAGGTTTTGAACCACAGGTATATATTTTCCTTACTGTCAACAATTAAAATAAGAATTGTGATCACCATCCCCACACAAATTTGCAGCAGATGTATTTCCTGTGTTCAAACTGTAGTTTCTTGCACCGTATTTCAGACCTCAATGTAATGCAAAGATTTCCATATTTCAAACTCTATTTAACTACGCATTGAGGAGTTCCACCTGATCTTCAATTGGCAATGAATAAACTGTAATGTAATTACATGCTAAAAGCAAATTTTAAAATATATTTCAATTCTAAAATGTCTCCTAAGTAATGGATATGCCTCCAAAATGTCATATCTTGGATTGCTATAACTGTTTGCCAGTACCTAGCTGTATGAATACATTTTATTTATTTATTTATTTATTTATTTATTTGGTATGTTTTATTGATTATGCTATTACAGTTGTACCCCACAAACTAAGCGTCATTTCATTTTCAGAACCTAAATATGGAAAATCTCATTCTAGGTTGACATTAGCAGATGAACATTTGCAATTGATTCGATAGGAATACTGACTTTGAACTCTCATTAAGAAAAGTGTCGATTCCTTCCTCCCAGAAACAGAATTTGGTTCCTTTTAGTAGATCTGGGTGTTCTCTGTTGCTGCTGTGTTGTTGTTAATACTAATACTATGAGTATAATTTCAATTTTGTTAATACAAAATTGTGGATATATATGTGTTTTCTCTCTTGTGATGTAGTACCTGCATAATATCCTTAATTCTACCTTTTGGTTTACCCAGCCTAAAATACTTACTTTCTAACGTATTACCAACAAAGTTTGCCGACCTCTGCTCTAACATGCACAATCCCACTTAGTGGGTTGTTTTGATACATATATCCATTGTGTGTCTTTGATTACTTATATTTTAGGAGAAGAAAAAAGATAAACAATAAACTCAAAAGAGAACTTATAAGTTATTAGTAATGGAATATTTATGCAAACATTGACTACCCAAAACTAAAAGACAAATTTGATTTTCAGGAGAAAACATCAGGGTACTAGTTCTCTTCCTACCATTTAATGCAAACAAACAAAACCAAATACTTAGTCCAAAAGAAAACATTTTTGTGAGTTTTTCATGAATTTCCTTTGTTTCTTTGTTTCTGGGTGATTGATTAATCATTTAATAACTACATAAAGTCAAAACGGTATATCATTTTTAATTTTAATATATTTTTACATTTATACTTATTTTGCTAATATTACCCTTGAATTTATGGATAATTGATAGTTTTATATGCATTAGAATAATGCATTCAATAAATTGATTGTAAGGCAGGCAATACACAGATGGCAGTTTGCAGCTAATTCTATTGCTGGGAAATTTTGAAGACATGTCACTTATTCTTTGCACATTTTTCAGCTTGTGAGCTAAAATACTCATGCTGAACTGTGTGAAATGGGCATTGATTTTTCAAATCCTAGTATTTGGAAAACTAGTATCCTTGGCTACTTTCTTCAGAATTATATTGAGACCAAACTTTTTCAGTTTGTTTTTTTCATATACACAAAATTTAGCAAATCTGTTAGACTTTAGGGTCTGTACTAGAGAGCTCTAACAATCACATTGTCAGAGCCTGTTTGAAAATCTCGTTATAGGAAATTGTGAAGTGTACACCATGGAATTATACAATGTCTGAGCTAGAAAAGTCAATAGAAATAAACATAGAGAGCCTTTCAGTTTTTCAAATAAAAAAATTTATCTTGCTCCTTGACACGTATCTAATTATTTAATGAAAGAGAATTAAATTCAGGCCATACAATCTTATTTCATTAAAAACACTCAATCCTCATTACTCATGGATTCCATAATGCTGATTTTCCCACTTGATAATATTTATTTGTAAGTCTAATATCAGTATTCGTAGGGAGTTCAATATCATTTGCAAATTGGTGTGGAGTGAGAAATTTGGGTCACCTGGCACACTCCTTCACAACTTAGGTCAAACAAGGCAATGCTTTGCTTTTTTTTGTTTTATCTTTAATACTGTATGTCAGTGTACTTTTTGGAGCCCAGTGCCACACTTTTCACATTTTTGTGAATTTTGTTGACAACTTTCTTCTTTAAAGTTGCCTTTAAGCATAGTGGAGAAGTACCATTTAAGCCAGCAATTTTCAACCTTTTTCATCTCATGACACATACAAACTACTAAAATTCTGCAGCATGCCAAAAAATATATTTTTTTGCCAGTCTTACAAAAATATAGGTATAATTTTGATTCATTCACACAGGACAGCTATTGTTGTGTTGGCTGTTGTCATTTTTTTATTTGACAGTCTAAGGGAAAAGAGTTCAGTGCCCCTAAGTAGGTATTGCATGTTTTAAAAATTGCAGCATACCAGTTGAAAACCACTGGTCTAGGCTGTCTAGTGTTCTAAGTGCAAGAAGGCTATGATGTGTTTTACAGAGAAAATACATGTATTAGGTATCTTTATTCAACATGATTTTATAGGGTCATTGACTCTATAGTTCAGTGTTAAAGAATAAACAATGTGTATTGAATAAGGTGTCCCTAAACAGAAAACCAGGTAAAACAAAGTTATATATTGAAGATGGATGAAAATGTTGTGAACAGAGGTTCCCAGGAACCCAAACCTTTCTTTGTCCTAGGAGTTCTAGATCAGCATTTGTAGTGACTATAGATCACAACTAACAAATAATGAGAATTGATTACATATGTATATCAAGAGAAATTTTACCCATACATCAATTTGTGCATTATTTAACTTTTTCAAGATTATACTAATGAGAATATTAATTAAGAAAAACATTTCCATTTTGCAGTTGTTTTAGAATATATTTTTCTGTTATTTTCCTGCTAATTATTGGGTCATTATAAGGTCATATAGATTTTATTTATTGTAGTCATAGGATGATTCTCTCCTCTGGCGTTGATTTTACCAATCCATCTCATTACTCACAAGGAATTCAGGGAAGAGAATTTGAGTCATGCAAATCCAATACCATCAGTAGAAAAACAACCCAAAGTACCTATCACCAAGACGCAATTTATTTTTAGTTCATCTTTTCAGGAGTAACTTAGGGCTCCTTATTCTCCTTCAAGTATTTGACCTTGTTTTTCTTAGTCCTTTTGCATATGTGTTAAGATAAAAAATTTCTAAACAAACTTGAATGGTATCATTGATCTAAGAACTGATACATCAAATCCCAAATTTCAAATTTGTCTGAATTTCAAAACCCTTTATAATCTGTCCCTGTTTGACCTAGCCTTAATTTGTCCTATTTATTCACTAATAAATAGGACATCATTTGTTACTACCATGATGATTTTCTCACTGTTTATCCTCACTTGCTGTGGACATAAATCTGCTTTTGCTCATTCTGTCTCCAAATATCCTTCAGAATCTTAGAGGTTAGTTCACAAATTGTAGTATGAATGCTTCATTTGTAAATATAACTTAAAAATTCCTATCTGATTACTTGGGAATTGACAATATGTTTTAGTTTTTAAAATTTTACAATATCAAATTATGTTGGATGAAATATATGTTTTAAATACATTTTTAAAATATTAAATTTACATGAAGAGAATTAAGCAAATCATTCAGGTATGGAATGATATATTTTTAAAAAAGATTTTATTTATTATTTTTAGACAGAGGGGATGGAAAAAGAGAGGAAGAGAAACATCAATGTGTAGTTGCCTCTCATGCACCTCCCCACCAGGGACCTGGCCTACAACCAGATGTGCCCTGACTGGCAGTCAAACTGGTGACCCTTTGGTTCGCAGGCCGGCACTCAGTCCACTGAACCATTAACCAGGGCAGGGGAAGATTTCTTTATGTACGTTAGTTAACCTACTGCAAAATTTTTATCACTATTTTAGCATTGAAATTATGTATTTCTTTCCATAGATACCCCATAGGACATTCTATAGAATGTTAGACTTTGGTTTTATCCTCACCTGAGGACATGCTCACTGATACTAGAGGTGGGAGGTGGGGGAGGAGAGGGAAGGAGAGAAACATCTACTGGCTGCCTGCTGTAGTACCCCCATCAGGACAAACCCAAAATCTAGACAGGTGCCATTACCAGGAATCTAACCCAAGACCCTTCGGCACAGGACGACGCTCCAGTCAACTAAGCCACATCGGCCAGGGCTAGAATGTTAAATTTTTGAACAAACATGAAAAATTATGTAACCTAGCACTGAGTTTCACAAATGAGAAATCTTAGCAGTAATTCCTTGTTTCCAAATACAATTAAAATAAGACCTTTAATCTTTTTATACCAATATATTTATTTTAAAGCAGTAAGTGTACTGGAATTTCAAGTAATTTATTATGTCAAAGTGGTAAAAGAGGTGGTTAATGAAAGATGGATGAATAAAATAAGATGACATCTGTGATCTAATTTATAAAAACAGTAGCATTTTCTTTTAAAATGGTTTTACCGTATGTACTGTAGATATTTCTGAGTATCCGTATTCAAAGAAAATTTGGACAACATAGACACCTGTAGAAAGGAAAGTAAAAATTTCCATAATCTCAACACAAATACTGGTAAAGTTTTAACTGTTTTCTTCTTCATCAAAAATTTTCTCTGTCTCCTTATCCTTTTTTCTCTGAACAGTTGTGATTTTCATAGGAAATTGTCATTTTTAATTCACATATTATAAGCTGCATAACCTCCTATCAGACATGTTTGAACCTATTGTTGAAAAGCAAAGTTGCTCCGAGCACTTCGTCACAGTGTTTCTGAACTCTTCTACCCCAAATATTTACACGTCTATTTCTTTGTGTAAATGTCTAAAAGAAGGGTTATTGTACCAAATAATATGAAAACTTAAAACTCTTAACTTGTATTGTCAAATTATTTTTTTAATGTTAAACCTTTAGCTCTTTAATATGACCAGAACATAATATGTTCTGTGTATAAACTGCAAATCCAATTTTTCTTTTTAAAAAAGTTTTCCAATTTCATTTTTATGGTAATTATTTGTAATTTTTATATATATATGTAATTCTTTTATTTTCTGGAGGATGTTTCTTCTAATGATTCATTTTCGTTGTTGTTGGTGGTGGTGTATAAATGCCAAATACTCTATTAATTGTAAATTTAGACCTGATAGGATAGTCTACAGTCTTATCTGTGTCCTTTTTCAAATATATAACATGTCTAATTTTCAATTGAGCATTAAAGTCACCTTTTTAATTTCCAAGATCAACATCAGTAGGAATTTTTAAAAAATTTCCAGGTTTAACGTAACTTGGAATGAATTTAGTCTTTCCATCAGGGGTAACAGTGAAGTGTTAGAGTTTCATCTTTTTCTATATATTATACATTGTAATTTTTGGCTAATTATTGCTTATAGGCAGTCATTTTTGGGGAGGTATGTTTTTTACCTGTTTCACTTCTTTTTAAGTTCTATTTGAAGTTAATTCTTGTGGATTTGAATTTTAGTCAGATACCTAAATTTTAGAACTTTAGATTATATTTGCAGTTAGAATTTACAGTTTCAAAGAAAAACACAGTTACTCAGTTTTGATCATAAATTTAAAGAATGTACCATTGTTTTGGAAATAAAGAAATCTTAATATTTTTGTCATTTATGAAAATAATAATTTTATTATTTATGAAATAATATTAAGATTTTCTAAATGTCTACATTTATTTAAATAGTACATATAGATTAAAATTTTTTCTATTCACTACAGTTAAAATGGTCCACAGAATGAACAGTTTCTCAGAAATTAGTATGCATTTCAAATATAATTTTTCTTTGTTTTGTAACCAGCATGTTAAATGGTATTCTAAGACAAAATAACACTTGATTTGTTATCCCTTTGAAATGAGCTATTTAACATAAATCACAATATTGGACTTATACCTGTTTATGATAGAAATTAAAATTTTGAATGCAATTTAGCTATAGTTTTATTTATAGTTGACATTATACCAGAATATTTGGTATTTTCAATTTTCTTTCCACTTCAAATTTTGGATATTGTTTCAACAAATATTTTCTGAAAATTAAAAAAAAGTATATTGTCATTATTCTCCAATTGTGGAAGAGGAAATTGATAATAGTTTGTAAACATTGTAGAATTCAAAAGATACCTCTTTTGAAATGACCTTGTGACTTATATGCTGTGGTATATATAATGTGGTATGTATATGTAGCCTATTTATGAGTACATTTTTCATAGATGTATTATTTGTGGTAAAATTAGTGTTTCAGTTTTATCTGGAAAATGAACAGTAACACTGATATTTATAATAACATTAATAAAATTGCTAAATTGTCTTATTTAGCATTCTAAGTTACATATTCTATTTAGTTTTCCCAACTTAAAATTTTGTGTTCTTTTTAACCGTACTATACAGCCTCTCTTAATACTACATTCAACATATATTTAATGAGTACTTATTATATGCCCAGGTACTTGAAATAAAACAGGACATATAAAAATACCTGCTCCAATGAAGCTTGTGGCCAAGAAAACTAATAAACAACTCTATTGTGAACATTATTTCAGAAGGAGAAGGGAGTTTTGTAAGTAGACCCGTCTGAGCAGTGATATTTCTAAGGAAGTAAGTGATGTAAAGATGGTGGTTTAGGGGGAAAGGACCTTATAGCAAAAAGAAGTAGGTAGGATATTTCCAGAAGGACAGTGTAGCCGTGGCCTACAGAGCAAGGGAGAGAAAGTCAGAGAAAGTAGAGCAGCCAGGAAAGGAGGAACATTGTAAGCCCTAATAAGGAGTTTGGATTATATCCTAAATGTGTGAGGACTCCTATCAGAAAATGTAGTTCATTGTTTTAAAAACATTGTTGAAGATTAACAGCTAAATAAGACTGTGGTAATGCTGCAGGGGTAGGCAAGTAGATCAATGCGATAGAAAAAACTGTTTAATAAAGAGAACAGGTGCAAACCCGAATGTATACATTGGGTTTGTTCATGACGAAGGTGACCCTGGAGTGCAGTTACGAAAGTGCAGTCTGGGTTAACTGGTTAGCCAAATGGAACACGTACATCTTGCCTCACACCACTGTCAAACGTCAGTCACAGAGAGATTGCAGATATGAATGCCAGTGATCAGAAAAAGTTGTTGAAGGAAAAGGAGAATGTCTTCATGACC
Source organism: Tonatia bakeri (assembly GCA_004024845.1). Lineage (NCBI taxonomy): Eukaryota > Metazoa > Chordata > Mammalia > Chiroptera > Phyllostomidae > Tonatia > Tonatia bakeri. The sequence goes on from PVIA01000349.1 coordinate 164,177, forward strand.
TCAAAGTAAGCAAATGTTTCCAAAGTGGGACATAAGCTCTAACCATACAGGAAAAAAAATGATAAACTGGATCATTAAAATTAAGGACTTCTGTTCATCAATAGACACCACTGACAGAGAGTAAGGAGACAACACAAAATGAGGACATACTTCTGTAATACATGTATCTATAGGGACTTAAATTTAGAATATGCATTGAATGCTTTTAAACCAATAAGGAAAAGTTAAAACCCAATATAAAAATGGGCCAAGCAATTGAACAAGAATTCACAAAAGAGAATATCCCAAAGGCCAATAAATTCCTCAATTATTTATTAGGGAAATGCAAATTTAAAAAATAATACGACCACTGTACATCCACCAGCATGAGTGCAGTGAAAAAGAATGACAGTGCTATGTGCTGGCAAGAATCTGAATTAACTTTAACTCTCATATACCACTGGAAGAATGTAAATGGGCACAACACATTGGACGAGCATTGGGGAGCATCTTGTAAAGCTGAATGTACACTTATACATACAGCACAGCAACTCTGTTCCTCCAGCATACCAACAGGAATGTGTACCTATATTCACCAAAAGACATATGCGAGAATAGCAGCACTAATAGCAGTAGCCCCAAACTGAAAAGTAATCAAATGCTCGTTAACAGTAGAATGTAAAAATACATTGTCATACTCACACAATGGGATACTATGCAGCAATAAGAATGAGTTAACTAAAAATACAATGTGACTAAATCTGGCAAAAAACAATAGGTATAAGAGGGTGAATGCTGTATGACTACTTACATCTAGTTCAAAATCAAGCAGACTAATTGTTGATACTAGCTGTCAGGATAGCAGTTAGTCTTGGTGAGAACAGGCATATGCAGTGGGTTACTGCTCCAAATCTTGATCTGGGTGCTGGTTACATGGGTGTGTTTTTGAAAATTTAAGATATACACTTACAATATTTCACTTTTTAAAATTACACATCAGTGTGTTAAAATAGAAATAATACAATTTGTAGAAATTTATGAATGTAAGAAGGGAAATGTATAGACTTTGTAAAGTATTTCAAGAAATAGCCATGATTCATTTTTCTTTATAGATAAAGATCTGCAATTGTCATAGAAAAGTAAACAGTAATATAACCCTTAATAGTATTTGTAGCACTTGTTTTTATTTTATCCTTTATCCTTTCTAATAGAAAAAGGATGAGTGTCTAGGTTCTCCTATTTTTTAAGAAGGTACAACCACAAAAGAAGTATAAATATATACTGACAAGTCAACTTTATATAAATTAGTAACATAAAAGTTTGCACACCAATCTTCAAATGCAGTCATTTGTTAGATAATAGCTTACTTGGAGTCTTTGTTTCCATATTTGATGAGGAAATTATGAGTAATAATTGAACGTGTATTTTGTGCCTGGCAAACTGACTACAAATGAACGAGAGAGAGAAAGTAAAATTTATATTGTTCAATTATTATCAACTTTTGAGTAATGCATATATAATAAGGAAATACTGTCTATAATTAAGGTTTCAGAAAATTTCTTGAAAAGCATCACCTTATTTTAGCAACTTTTAGAATTGAACAGTTTTTTCTTTAAACATTGATAAATGTAAGCTCAGAGCGATCATTGCAGAGTTGCAGGAAACACATCAGGTTTTTGGGAATTGGAACCCTAAGCAGAGGCCCTGTGAACTGGCAAATATTAAAAAATGATATACCTAACACTAGTATAAGGATTAAAATAATTTCCCTTGATATTGTTTTCATAGCTTTAAGGTAACAAATGTCCATTTTTATTCTTTGTTGGCCACTTTTGGAATACCACTTAAAAGTGTGTAGAGATATTGCAAAGAAGAGTAAGTAGATAGCTGGTAAGATAAAGGGGAAAATTATTAGATGTAAGTAAATAGAGTAGGGAAAAATTATTAGATGTAAGTAGATAGATTAGAAACATGAAAGTAATAATGAAATAGTGTTTAAAGATAATTAGGGTAGAATGATAGAAGAAGAAAGTGAAAGATATACAGTGTCAGGATGTGGGTTTGCTTCTGAAGACAAGGGCAAATATACTAGAGGATTGATTTAATACAAGTGGATATAGTTCATAATGTCGTGTGTCAATTTATTTTTAATTTAGAGAATAAATTTTCTTCAGCAAAGGCTCATTTGAAATACTTAAACTTGTTTAAAAAACAAGAATAATTCAGGCAATTTTTATATAACAATGCCAAACTAGTATAACACCTTTTAATATATTTTTGTGGGATCTTTATGATTTGATACTCTTTTTAGAGAAAAATACAAGGTACTATTTGTCAGCTGTCAAAAAGGCAAGGCAATATTTGTCAACTGCACACATTTCTGTACTCAGAATGAAGAAAGAAATCTTAAACATTACCTATTTATCAATATATAATGTCATATATTCAACATTTTAACTCATTATATTGTTTATGCTTGTCTATTGGAGAATTATATCCCTTTATTTAACCTAAATGTGTTGGTGATATTACATAAAATATTAATTTGCAAGAATGCATATTTACCCAAAATTGAACATATAGATCATTTTTTTCTCATGGATATTATACATAAAAAAGTGTATTTAACAGAGTGGATATATGAAGCTATTATTTATTTCTTAATATTAAAAAATGCAGGTAAGGTGAGAGTCATTTCTCTATATTTTGGCCTATACTTAAATTGATGACACAAATTTTTAACCACATGATTTTGGTATAATATAATTTGGCTAGATATTTAATGTTAAACTTATCCTGATTTCATGAATTTTCAAATTTAAATCTATTTTGCTTAACTTTTTAAAATAAATGACATTAATATTAATTTAGAGCTATCTTTTAAACATTTTAATTCTCTATTGAATATTACATTAATAAATTATTAGAATATTTAGCTAAAAGCAGGACAATGTAATAGATACTATACTATTTTAGTAACAGACATTAGCTCTTCCAAAAACATTTACTACTTGCAGATGCTATCTTTTGTTTATACGAGATCTGTCTGGAAAAAGTCCAGCCATTATTAACATAACGAGAACAGTTTGCGCAACATTGATGTAACCTGGCAGCCAAGGAGCCTGGACTGGAACGTGCATGTGTGAACACTGACAACTGTACTAGTCAGTAGGGGCGGTAGACACAGTTGGGTGAGCATGTGTACTGTGTGGCCATCGCATTCAAAATGACTGAGTGAGTAGAGCAGTGAATCTGAATCAAATTTTGCATTAAGGTTGAATATTCCTCCATGGAAACTATTCGTTTGATTCAGAAGGTCACAGCTATGGGCAACTGGTGATTGGCAGCTTCATCACAGCATCACGCATTGTGCAGAATTTTTGGGTGAAACATCAAATTACCAAGGTGACTCAGTACTCTTACAGCCCAGAGTTGGTGCCCTGTGACTTCTGGCTTTTCCCAAAAGTAAAATCACCTTTGAAAAGGAAGAGATTTCAGACTGTTGATGAGATACAGGAGAATACAACAGGGCAACTGATGGCAGTTGGGAGAAGTATGTGAGGTCCCAAGGTGCCTACTTGAAGTGGACTGAGGTGTCATTGTCCTGTGGACAGTGTTTCTTGTATTTTCTTCAACAAAGGTGTCTTTCATATTACATGCCTAGGTACCTTCTGAACAGACCTCGTATATTAAGTATAATATATATTTAATATCATATGAACAATCTAATAGTTTTGAGTTTGAAGTTATTAAGCACAAGAACTAGTGTATTTGTAGTTCCTTTTAATAATAGTGTCATTCCCAGTTCCCTAGTTAATGTCTGATTGAGAATGCTTTTTATTAGTTTCAGTACTAGTATTTATCAATGTTTTTACTTGTTATAAAGCAAAATTAACAAAAGAGAATTAAAAAATTTAAAACATTTTATTTAACATTATGCTTCTTTTTCATTGTTTTTTTTTTTAAATTTATTTCACAAGCAGTATTTTGTGTTCATTCATTGTTCAGAAGCACTGATACTTTCTTTTGGATTTATTGCCATTAACACTGGCAATTTCCGTGGCAACAGGAAATTTTCCAAAGCATGCAGGAAATTTTTTCATGCATGCTTCCAGATGATTTTTAAAAATCAGATTCATTATAATATGTTAATAATTTTTTAACCAATTTAATAATAATGTTAACCAATTGGCAGTACTTTAAAAAATATTGCCAACTGGTTAATCACATGTATCCCTACTTTAAAGAATTAAATTTATTGGCAGTTGTAGCATTAGGACTTTTAAAATCCTATCTTATTACTAGAAAATTACTCACTTTGTGTGATTTTTTAACAATTTCTTTAAATGAAATCTTTAAATTGAATAACCTCTATTAGACTTTACCAGAAGCAATTTGAACCTGTTATGATTTACAACATAAAAGTAAAATATCCTTCTTACAAAATGCTAAATTACTAATACAAGAGCATTTTAGGATCATTTTGTCAATTATTAAAATATGGGAGGATGGCAAAGTTCAACGAATTATGTAAAGTTCCCAATATCCTCCTCTATTTGTTTTACAGATGGAAAGTTTAGACCAATCTGTAGTGTTTAGCCTTTGTGTATACTTCCTAGATGTTGAAACCAGTGTACATTACTGGCTAGTAGACATTACTTTAAATAATAAACATGTATAAAACATCTTTAACTATTCTTGAAAATTAGTTCTAGGTAAAAGTAGCCTGGAAGGTTGAAAGTATTAATCATTTTTGTATTTAACATGAGATAATTATATTTAAAAATTTAATCGGTTATCTTCTGTATCGTATGTAAATTGGGAGTAGGTAGTATATTTGGTGCCTCTTCATATGATGTTTACTTATAAAAACTACATACACATATTTTTCTGCTTTGTAAATTATGAACTATCTAGAGAGAGTAAAACAAAAATTTGAACAACTTAGCTCAAATGTTTTTCATGTCTGCCCTAAATTCAGACTTTTTAATGTAGTGTTTGAGGATCTCTGCCTACTATGCTCTTAAAATACATGTATAAATGTCTAAAATTTACTTATCATTTGCCCTGGCTCGAGTGGCTCAGTGGACTGAGTGCCAGCCTGCGAACCAAAAGGTCCCTGGTTCAGTTCCTAGTCAGCATGCATGCCTGGGTTGTGGGCCATGTCCCCATTTGGGGGTGTGCAAGAGGCAACCACACATTGATGCTTCTCTCCCTTTCTTTCTTTCCCTCTCCCTTCCGTTTCTCTAAAAATAAGTAAATAAAATCTTTAAAAATAAATAAATAAATAAAATTTACTTATGTTTTGCCTTGACTGGTATGGCTCAGAGGATTGAGCAGTGGCCTGTGAACCAAAGGGTTGCCAGTTTGATTCCCAGTCAGGACACATGCCTGAGTTGCAGGCCATGTCCCATTTGGGGGTGCACGAGAGGCAACCACACATTGAGTTTCTCTCCTCCCTTTCTCCCTCCTTTCCCCTCTGTCTAAAAATAAATAAATAAAATCCTTTAAAAAAACCTTTAAATTACTTTAAAAGATAATAATAAAATAAAATTTATTTATCTTTTAAGACCCAGCTAAATTTAATATCATATTCTTCATGAATCCTTTTCTAGAGATGTCTTTATCAAATTCTTTCCTACTATATTTATTGCTTTATGGCAGCAAGCCCAATGCCTTAGACATACTAGGCATTCAGTCAATATTTTTGAGCATGTGAAAGCAAGAATGAATGAAAGGAAGGAAGGAATGGAGCGAGGAAGAATAAATTTTTGTAGCATTGTTAAAGATAAAAATAGTTGATGTATTTTTATTGAATAAAATTTATAGAACAATCTTTAAATTATATCATCCTTCTTGGCCACTCGTTCAGTTTAATTCTAACTCTGTCTACTTTAATACTAATACACAGTTCATTGTATTTTACAGTGGTTTACTTTGCTAGTGTAGACAGCTTTCATATCTTTAAGCATATGCACTTCTGCAACTTTTGCTCTTTTGTTTTAAAATTTAAGATCTTTTAAAGATTTTTTAAAATTTATTTTTAGAGAGAGGAAGGGAAGGAGAAAGAGAAGGAGAGAAACGTCAGTGTGTGGTTGCCTCTCGCATGCCTCCTGCTGGGGACCTGGCCTGCAATCCAGGCATGTGACTTGGCTGGGAATGGAATTGGCAATCTTTTGGTTTGAAGGCTGGCGTTCAGTCCACTGAGCCACACCAGCCAACCCTAAAATTTAAGATTTAATTTTTAAATTTAAAGAAGATTTGAAAATTGTCATTCCATTTACTTGTTCATTAAATTATTTCTTTGACATTTTTCTTTATTATGAATAATATATAGATGATTTTTAGGCAAGGAATACACCCTACTTGTCTTTTATTGCCTTGTAATTTCACCATCTCTATGGCAGTTCTTTCCATCATATTCAATATACTAAGTGTGCATAATATATAGCATGAAAATATGAAGTTCACTTAAGTGTGAATAATAAACAGGTAAAAGAGGAATAAATGGCTTTTGGATGTGTTTACAAATTGAGTGTTTTAAAAATTTCTGTTGGTTAAATCTTGGTGCTTATCAAACATAGGAAGGATACAGGATTGTTCTATTCTTAGATTAAGTCAACAATCAGAGACTTAACCACAAAATCTTTTTACATCATCTTGAATATTTATGTCACTTGATGACTTCAACTCAAGTTTCTTCATTATTTCTTTATAAGTCACTGGAATAAAGAACACACCACTCTGACTTTCAAGGAGGAGCAAACTGTTTCCTAACCTAGAAAAATTAAATACTAAGTTCTTAACATTTTACTTCGTTCTCAGTAAAGGAAATCAAAATGTTTTTATAAAAAAAGTTAAAACATGATGTAGTCATCTTTATGAAAGAAAACAATGACCTTATCTTTTGCAGTCTGTGCCATGTTAGTTATAATTAACTAGTTATTAATTAAGGTAGTATGAATAACAGCTATTACTTTATCCAAAAGCGTCTGAATCCCCAAATATTGTTGCTGGTAAGGAATAGAATATAGTAGACACCACTTACCTTACTAGAAGCTATTTTTTTTCCTTCTCTATTTGCTAAAGACTTGGTCCTGTTTAGGGCAAAATTTTATCCCTTCCAGTAGCTTAATTTGTATGTCAAAGGAAGGGATTTTTCTTTTTTTTAATTTATTTTTAGAGGGAAGGGAAGAGGGTGGGGAGAAAAAGAGGGAGAGAAACATGAACGTGTGAGAGCACCACCAATCGTTTGCCTTTCATAAGCACCGGTGGTGGGGACAGACTGGTCCTGCACCTCAGGCATGTGCCCTGCGCCCTGAGCGGGAACCAAAAGGGTGATCTTTTGATTTGTGCTTTGCTGGAGGATGCCCAACCAACTGACTCACACCATCAGGGCTGGGAGGGATTTTTATCACAGATATTTTATGTGGTGATTTTAATGTATGAAGTTGTAATTATTATGAAGTATCAATAGTGCAGTTATGTTTTGTTTCTGTTTTTGGATGTTTTAGTATAGAGGTTAACATGATGAATATGATACTGTAGTATAATGGAAAACCAGCAGACAATATTCTCTTGCTGAATCTGCTGCATGATTATTTAGAATAATGGTTGGAGCTGACAAATCAAAGAGCATAATGGTTTTAGTATGAAGTGAACCAGTGCTATTTAAAAATATTCCCTAAGGATAGAACTCATGAAATTCAATAAATCATGGCATATATTGATTAATCAAACATTTTGTAGCATCTGTTATTTTACTTAGTACTTTCAAAATTACTTTTGGACAACTGCATAAGAAACACTCTTTAAAAATTTGAATCAAGCTGGGATGGCTTTCTTTAGACGTATTACTGTAACAAGTAGCAGGCTAACATGAGCAAGAGACTGCCTAGCAGGAAACATGCTTCAGTTATCAATGCAGATCTCTTAACCACTGTGACAGTATTTGTAGAAATCATCAGGCATTCCATTTAGAGCCTAGTATTGGCATAAACTTTTTTTTTTCAAGTTAATATAATATATTCCACTGAGTATTCTTCTGCAATCATCCCAATTAAGTAGGTGTGCCCATTATCTGACTGTTAATTAAGTAGGTTCTATAAAATTTGGAAATTGCGCTAAGCTCTTGTTTATATAAAACAAATGTAATTTATGATAAATCAATACTTAAGAAGTTTCATATATCTTGTGCTGTTTACTCTAGCTCATAGCAACCAGGATTGCTCTGTAGTTAAGAAATTGTGAACTGCTAGTTGGGAGATTCTTGTAATATTACCTTAAAAATTGGAGGCATCCTAAATCACTAATATATAACTAGACTTTTAAAAACATTTCAAGAAATCTTTTTATATGAATAATCTAGCTTGTTTGGATTAGTATGAAATAGAAATTCAGAAACTTCAGATAACTATTAGATGACTAAAAAATTATTTCATATTTTAATTTTATTTAGCATCAATTATTTGATATCAAATGTGATGTGTTGACAGTTCCTTTATCTGCAGAAGCTGTTTAGGTTCAAGGTCAGCACTGGTCAAAAAAATTTTTTTAAGTCAGTGAGGAGTAGAAGATCATGATTTAAATCCAGCAGTGTGGCCTTACTTTGTTTAAGCACGAGAAGTTCTTGGGTTTCTTAAGGCAGATTTGTTCCCCAGGTCTCTCTTACTGATGCTGAATTTATTTCCCTTTATTAACTCCATGTTCAAAATGTTCTTTTAAGACCTACTGGGGTAATTTTATACTCTGAAAATTACCTATACAACTTCAAAGTTTCCATAAATTCTTAATCTGCAAGAATGTTTAGAGCTGAAGAAAGTATAGAGTTTATTCAAGTATTGGTAACAGCACTGTCCGAAAGATTCCTAAGAACGAGATTTGCTTTGCAACAGATGATAAATAACTTGGCATTTACTAGAAGTCTGTAATTACTGTATTATAAATATTATCTTCCATCTACTTTAACATAGTTTTACCTGATAATACTGTTTATTAATGTTTATTAATGTTCTTTGATCACTTGAGGCAGTATGCTTTAGATGAGTATCTATTTTTATTTATAATTGATTTTTCAAAAAGGTTTTAAATATGAATATCTAATTTTTAAATATTTTAACGTAAGTAAAATAAGGAAAAAGAAGTTTTTAAAAAGGCTATTTAAACTTGAGTCCCTGAGTCCTGTTTATGTAAGTGAATTATAAAGTGGAATAATGTAACTAAAATACTATTTTCACTACAGTGGTATCTTTTTGTTAGTATATTATGAATTTCAAGGATACATGATTATTATAGGAAAATTTTAAAATTCAGTTTGAAAAATAAAAATTTAGACCAAATCATACTGTTCAGAGATAATTACTTTTAAAATTTGACATATAGTATATTTATTTCATTTTTTTCATGCATATGTACATGGGTACATTTTATATTTTTTACTTAAGTTAGATTTTGCTTAGTAGAAGTGAATTAAAGAATGTTCACTTTACCATTCAGCTCATTCATAACTCATGTATAGATTAAACACTGTTCAGCTCTTATTTTCCTCAAATGCATAATGATGCCTTGGTTCTCTGTTTATCTTTACATGAGTTTGACCGTTAGCATATCTGACTAGGATTTACTACAGACCTTTCTTCAGTATGTTCGTGGTCATCTGTTTTAAGTATGTCTCATAAAGCACTCCCTGACTCTGAAGCCAAAATTTCTGTAGTCACTGCTATAGTCACTAAAGCACTGGGATGTGGCAGTAAAAAGTCATGCAAACTCAACTGCCCTTAAGGGAAGTGAAAGAACTGGACGGAAGATGAACAGTGTGAGTGGGGTTTTACAAAGGCATAGTGCAAAACTGGAGTTAAAGGTGCACGTGACAGGGCCTGCCTTGGTAAGATTGGCCATCTTTGTTGTTCAGGATTTTCTTATGAACTCAGGTTTAATAAAGTAGTCTTCTAAGATTTTGAGAAAAGCTGTTTGTATTTGTTTGTTTAATATGCAAAACTTTGCTGAAAAGATTGAAAATATGCTTCTTGTTAATTCAGGCTTTCATATGCACATATAAATAATGTTAAAACAGTCAGTAGTCCCACTGAGATAGTACCCACTTAATAGAAACAAAATCTGTTGAATATTTTTGTGATGCCCACGTGTAAGCTGCATAGTGTAGTTGTAAATTGTGTTGTGGGCCGTGAGGTAGGTAGTTGACATTCACCTGATATTAGAAACGTCAACTGAAATTCTACAAGTGAGTAATGCATACTATTCTATTTATAAGTAATGAGTAATTTACACTTAATCTAGATTATAAGTGGTTCATATGCCTTACAGAAAATTCTGGTTCAGAAAATTTCATTTGATACAATTTCTTAATTTGAATATAAAGAGAGATCTGCCCTTACTGAAAATTGCAGCACTAGTTACGCATGCTATTAAAGAGGGGCTAAACATGCTCGGGACACTGCGTGTTTCGGTTTGTCCCCGCTCTGCTGCTGCCTGATGTCTCTTCATTTAATTTATCATCAGGCTCTTTTCATTCTAGTCAAGAAAACTCCTCGTCATAAATTTAAGTATTTTTGTCATAAGGAATCACAATTTATTTAACCAACCTTCTCTTGTTTAAGTTTAATTTTTTGCCATTTAAAAAAAATGATGTCATTAGCAACTCAATGTTTTTGCATCTGTACACATTTCTAGTTGTTTCATGTGGATTTTAAATGTTTTATAAAAATGAGGTTACTGTGTCTTACTACTTTTGAAACTTGTTGCCAAATTGCCCGCGGAAAGTGTGGTGTGTGTCAACCTATAAATCTAGCAGGATTATACTGGTGAGCCCATTTCTATGTATCCACACCACACCTTTAAATTATTTGTCAATCAGAGCTCTGTAGTGGTATGTGATTATTGTTTGATTTGCTTTTTTGAATACAGTGAACTTGAATTTTTTCTATGATTAGTAAGTCAGTCTTTCCTTACTTTTCTTCCTTTGGCTTCCCTTTCTTTGGTGTGATCAAGACATGAGGGTATGTGTGCGTATGTGTGCGTGTACGTGTATGTGTATGAGAGAGTGAATGGTCTTATTTTTTTCAGTTAGTGCGTATTTTTTAAGGGTTTTAGATTTTTATTTCTTTATTTTTAAAAAGTGGGGAAGAGAGGAAGAGGAATGTCGATGTGCAAGAGAAACATCTACTGGTTGCCTCTCGCACGCCCACAACTGGGGATCTGGCCCGCAACCCAGGCACATGCTCTCACTGGGAATCAACCAGCGACCTTTAGGTTCACAGGCTGGCACTGAGCCACACCAGCCAGGGCTTTTTCTTATGGATTTTAAAGCACTTCATATATTAAGGAATAAGTTCCAGATATTGGTCTAGCATTTATCACCATGTTGCACATTCCCCCAGTTTGATTGTAGGCTGCTAACTTTGTATTGATTCTACAGAAATAATGAATTATAAACAATTAAGGTCTGTTGTGGAGAACCTATATGAAAACAAGGGACTCTTACACATTTTTGATGGGGCACTAAGGGAGGCTAAGCAGACACAGCAAGAAATACAATTTATAATCCTTGATTAATCCTCAGGGGGAAAAACAGCTTGGAAGAACATTGTTTAACATAGCACTTTACATAGAATTAAGTGGTTTATCATGTGATTTTAAAATGTCATTGTAAGAATTATATGGCACAAAACTTGAAAACAGTGTTATCATTGTACATATCATTTCAAATGAAGTGAGATGAGGTTTTTAAGAGTTTACTAGAAAAGTTATATATTTTCTCAGAAGTATTTAATTTATAAAATGTAATTGTTTATATTTGAACTTTACTGCACAATAAATTTTTTAATGAGCCTACAATGTTGTTAACTGTACATAGTGGTTTTTAATTTCTGGAAACATACTTTCTTTGAAGTCACTTAGCATGCATAACCTGGAATAAAATTTACATTTTTGTGTGAGTTCATATTCTCAGTACCCATCTTCTCTTGAAAATATGTTTTTAGCAAGTTAGAAGAAATCTAATACTATGTAATGCTGACTATTGTGTACTTAAATACAATGAAAAACAGTGGAAGTGGATTTAATTTTTTACTTAACTAAGGTTTTAATAGCTGGGATGATTACATGCAAATGAACAGCTGCGTCTTTAGCACCACAAGCTTAAATTAAGGTCCCCAAGTCCCATAGCTTTTACATTCCATGACATGTTAGCAAGAAACTTACAAATATAGAAAGGCTCATGTTCTAAGATGGAACACAATCCATATAATATCCATGATTAGTAAAGCAAATGAAATTCATTCCAACAGCAGGCTCTGTAAAAGAAATAGGAAATGATGAAAGAGTAAAAAGGGAAGAAGGAACTAATTTGTTTCTGTTAAAGTTGAATAGCAATAAAAACAAACCATTTCATGATTTTTAGCAGTATTGAAGAAATGGATGTAGAGTTGAATTTAATGCTCCTGCATAGTTAATCTAATTATTTTAAATTTCTCGTCTTGCTTTAATCTGAAATATTTTCACATAGCCCTTGCTCAGACTATTTCTCTTACAACACTTAATGGTACAAACTTCTAAGCCAGGTGAGGTTTTTCCTTATTCTCGTTTTTACAAATGAGAAATAAGACAAAAAATGATTGAATACTTCAAATTTATAAGAAGCTCTTCAAATTAAGATTTGGTTATCACTGTTTTAGGATAGCATAGTGAATGTTTTGTTCTAATAAAAATAATTAGTAAACTTTATGATCTGTTGTATCGAATATAATTTCAGATTTTGCTAGAAGTTTGCTGAATCTAAGAGTGAAGAACTCTCAGTATGAAAAGGATGATGGACCTTGATTCTTTAACAATAGTATCAGTGTCTTTTTCTTAATAAAATAACAATTTAAGAATAATTTTCTGATTATATTTAGAAACTTAAAAGTTACATCAAAATGTAAAGCACATTTGTTGACTGCTTCAGCTAATCACTCCTCCGGTGAATTGTTCACTACAAAGAGAATCATAGAGTACGTCTGCCCGTACTACTGTGTGTTGTGAACATATGTATATTCTAGTTTTTCATTTGCAGTTAAATTCTCATCTATCCTTTTGTCCCTGGTACTTGTATAACTGTGTGCCATTGTGTGCCCTCTTTATTTTTTCTGGTCCCAGACTAGCAAAATAATAATGTTATTAGCAACTTCAGGGCAATAGTAATAGGAATTATTTCCAACATTAAGGTGTTTTATATCTTTTTTTTTTAACATCTTGGTTTTCTATTCTACAAATAATAGTGAATTTCCACTTTTTAAATTATAAGGTGAATACTTCTAATATGAATGTGGTTTGTGATATTTTAGCTTTGGGGAGGGTATTCTGAAAAACTACTTATTTGGTCAGGATGTTAAAAGGTATCATGGTAAAAAAAATTATGCAAAAGTTAAATGGGTTTCCTTAATATAAGACTTCATATTTTTAATATGCTAATTAATATACACTGTGAATCATTCAGAAAGGAGGATTTTAAAAGTGGTGTTTCCCTTCCTCAAAAGTACTTGACTAGATATTTCTTTTTATCATAAAACACATTGTAGGGAAAGTGTTATGAAAATATAATTAGAGAAGCGCTAGACTAGCATTTGGAGGTTTAATACTTTTTAAAATATCTTACATCTTTTTCTTCCACTTATCTAAACAGGTTGCTTGTATAACACAATTATGTATTTTTATTTCAAAAAAATACTTCTGATTTCTAAATTTTCTTGTAAGTGGAAACTTCAAAACTTTTACCTGTGTAGTCGTATTATTCAACTCATAATAGTAACTGGTTTTCTTGTAAATACTTTGTGTAATCTGGGTTCTTCCTGTCTTTCCATTTTCCCTTTGAACTTTTTTCCAATTATATGGAACTACTTACAGGATGTGGTTCTAACAGACCTTTTCCCCTCAAACTTCTTTATCTTTATACACATAGTTCTCTCTTTCTGGAATGCCCCTTCTTTCTTCACATCTGCTGATGAATGAATTCTTGCTTCATATGATTGAGAACTCAGGTTAGTGTGACCCACTCAGTAGAACTTTACTGAGCTAATATCTGCCATCTATTTATACATCTAGGCATCATAAATATTAAGCATTTGACAGACATGCATATGTATGCCAGGATGATGTGGGTGAAGGATGAAAAATAAAAAACATAAAAACAAAGATCTCACATTCTTACAGACTGAACAGGTTAGTGAATAGGCAAATAATTGCAATTATGAGTACAGAGTGCTGTCTATACCTCTGGCATGAGCACTTAACTTAGACTGGAAACCAGGGAACACTTTGGGAAACTGATAATTGTCCTGGAATTTGATAGATAAATAGGAGTTACTGAGGCAAAAAGAAAAGTGCAAATAGAGCATCTAAGAGAAGAGTTAAAAACAGGGACAGACCTATGCGAAAGTAGATGGGTGTCAAGCAGACTTTGATAAATATGTGGTATAGTACTTACATAGTATTACCGTAGTGCTTTATATTACTAAATACCATGGCTTCGAGTACTGTAAGGCTGAACTCTGAGGCCATGTTGCAATTGTCTGGCTAGTAGGATGGTGACCTGGTATGTTTTTAACACTTTGTAAGTCACACATACTGAGTTTCTTTCTCCATAATGTGGCCATATATAAATGAAGCCCTATCTGTATTTTCATAGCAGAGTAGATTTTCAAGACTCTCTGAACAGATCAGTTATGTATACCCCTTTGGCTAACATGGTACCTGAGGGGCACAGGAATGTATAAAAGTCCACGTGTATTTTATTCTCAGTATTTGACTGTTGAGAGTAGTCAGAGTCCTTGTGAATGTTCTTACAGACCACACACTACTGTTACCCACGGACTGTATCACTTTATCATTTTCTTGAGTTACACATAAAGAAAGACTAGTAGCCTGTAGACTGCGTTAAAGTTGCATTATTAGAAAATAGACACAGAAGGAAAACAAGTTGTTGTATCTTTCACATTCACACTTTTATGGATAGTTCTAGGTTCTCACATTTTAAATGTGCTCAAATGATTTACAAGAAGATAAATAAATTTTTAAGATATTTATTTCTTTTAAATCAATTCACAAGAATGTTCTATATTTGTTTATTTAATATTCCCAGAGTCAAACTGTCTTTTCTTTAATCTTATTGAGTGACACTGGTTAATAAAATTATATAGGTTTCAAGTGTATGATTCTGTGATATGTCATCTGTATATTGCGTTGCATGCCCACCTTCCAGAGTCATCTTCCATTACCATGTATTTCACCCCCTTTACCTTTCACTACCTCCCCATGCCCCTTTCCTCTGGTAGCAAATAAAAACTCATAAAGACACAGAAAACAGTAGGTTGGTTAACCTGTCTTTTATAGGTCTTATTCAGAAAAAACTTTTTGTGATTTAGACAAATTTACACTTAGTGTCAAATTTTTGTGTTTATTTATGTGTCTTTGATATTTCAGCTTGATAATATATTGTACCTTCTGAAAACCTAAGCAAATGTCTATAATCTTGACTTAACAGTATTTTCCTAGAGGATAATAGTAGGAAAATACTAGGGATAGTTTTACTGTAAATTGTTATTTTATTATTATAGTAATAAATGACATTTATGTTATCTTCCAAATAATTTGATTACAGATATTTATAAAATAATGGTTCCTCTGCTAGTAAATAAAACTTTTCATGGTCTGTTAGAAATATCCTATATGGGAGAACCCCCCCCAAAAAACCAGAATGTATTTATAAAAAATATATAATTATTCTTAAGTATTTTAACTTCAGTCTCCATTTGAGGCAGTACACCTATTGAGGCATTTTGTCCATTGATTTCCTTTGAGAATTTTTTTCATCCAGGGAAACAAAAAAAAAGTTGCTTGAGGCAAGATCAGTGAATGAAGATGAGGCCACAAGGGTCATGTGGTTTTTGGTCAAAAAGTGCTGACCACTCAGTGCAGTGTGGGCAGGTGGGCTTATAAATCAGCCATATGAAAAGGGCGAACACAAAAAAATTCCCTGAAGCTGAATGCAGCCAACCTGTCACAACGCCAGGTGATAAACTGATACATTTGGGTTCCTAGAACACTCACCTAATGGGGGAAGTCTATAGTACAGGGGCTTGCCATCCAGAGAAGATAATTTCATTTTTTTAGAGTCTCCTTTTATATTAGTACTTTCTTCTTTATCTATTAAAAAGAGCCAAATTTTTAAAGTCATTTATTTTATAATTATTAATAGACATGGTCCTAATGAATATATTGAATTTGCTTTTGTTCTAGTGTATCTAGCAGGATTTGGTCAAATTATTTAATTGAAAAGGACATTTATTTGTTTTCTTAGCAGTGTGTACTTATTAACATTCTAAGATGCCAAACCTAAAATGTCATGCTTTTGTATGCAGCAGTATTGTAGAAAAGCCTTAATTTCTGGTCAGGATTTGATGTCATCATTAAATGATTAAGTTAGTCAGGAATTTTCAGCTATACTCCTTGGCCATTGTAGAGAATTGGTTTACTTGAATGTTTTTCCTCTGGGAAAACTCTTGTAAAATTATTCCGTAGAATCGAGAGTACCTTAGAAGGAGTAAAATAAGATAATTGGTAAAGAGGGCATTAAACTGAGCTCTCATCACTGGGTGTTACTGAAATGATGGGTAGAAGAGGACATAATCTTAAAATCGAATATATGGTGGATATATTTATTCATTAGTAGATTTCAGTAGAAACCATTATGTGATAATGATCCTTAATAAATAGAAAATAGTCTGGTAATGGTCCTGGGGCATAGATAATTCACCATTTAATATTTCTCTCTGTATAAGTTTTCCTTCTTTTGGCACTTACAATAGATTTTAATATAATCTATCTTAGATTAATAGCATCTTACTGTAATGTGGCTCATCCAAGACCGTACTTCTAATTCATTGCATTAATAAATCTTTATTAACATTCTGCTAAGTACTGGACTGCGGATACAACTGTGAACAAAATAGTCAAGGTTTCTGCCCCCTTGGACCTTTTGTTCTGGTGGGGAGAGAGAATCAATGAAATCAACAAATTACAATGAAAAAAATGTTCAGATTGTGTGGTAAGAGTCATGGAGAAAGTAAATAGACATGCATTGATAGTGATGGAGAGTAGGTGATTTTATGGTTGTCAAGACAAAAGGGCCACTCTGGGAAAACCAAGAGGAAAAGTGCTCCTAGGTAGGGGAAAAAGGCCTAAGTGTGAACAAGCTTGGCATGTTGCAGGAACTAAAAAAGACTCAACTCCCTGGAGTGAGGAAAAAGAGACGGAGAGTAATATGAGATGAGTACTGACGGCTAAGCAGAGGCCAAATCATGATGAGTTTTGAAAGCCAGAGTAAAGGATTTGGATTTAACTCTAAGATGAGAATACATTGATTTTAAATGGGTAAATTACATATAATTTCCATGCTCAAGAAATTACTTTGAGCAAAAGATTGATTTGTAGAGGTATAATAAGGGAAGCAGGCGATTGTAGTGATTCTTTTAGAGACAGAGATGGCTTGGACTAGCGAGGTGTCAGTAGACAGAGAGTGAATTAATTCATGGTATATTTTTGTGGTATTTACAACAATGGAAGAAGAAAGCCAATGAAAGAAAATATTTCCATAAGGGGTAAGTGGTTAACTGGGGCTACTACATGAAGGGGAAAGTAAAATGCCATTCTATACCACTTGCTATTTTTTCATCATTGATAAAATTGACCAATATCCCTATCGTAATGCCTTGTGGACTGAAGACTTTTCTGATTTACGTCCACCTCTCTAAACTCCTCTTCAGCCTTTGTTTCCCAAAACTTTGAAGGAATAAGAAGTGATGGCAAAGAGAGTAAGGAAAATATCTAAACAGTCTGTGGCCCTGCATAACCTGGTTTTGAGAGAAAAACTGCCCCAGTTGAGAGGGTTCCTGGGACATAAAGACCTAAGAGTACAGCCAAATTTCTTCAAGGGGTGAAACTGAAAGGAACATTTATCCAAGAAGTTTTGGATATGGACCTTATGTTGAAACTGAGGTCACAGAGGCACAATGAAGAGGTTTAGGGAAGTGTACAGGGAGCGCAGAGAAGGGTAGGGAATGAGGTCAGATTCTGAGACAGCCTGTGATAATGACTGAAGAGATCCAGACTTCTGCTGGTAACTTAGGAGCGTAGGAATATAAGGAATGGTTATCTTATATGAAGATGGGCAGTTTACTTTACAGTCCAGCTTCCTATTTTAAAGGTATGATACCACTGACCTTTGTTTTATTCTCCTTTAAATGATGTGGCGGTCTTTGATGGGGCAGGAGCAGGGGTAGTGAGAAAGTGAGGTGTTGTGGTAGCCACTTGTCAGGGGATCAGTTGACTCAAGTGAACTAAATAAAGGACACATACTGAAGGACTTAATCACAGGGCCAGGATAATGAATCAGGGCAGGAGGCCAGAGACTGCAGAGAGTGGACAGCAAACCAAAGATTTAGAAATCCCTTCCCCAGGAAAGGAAGCCAGAGGATGGTAGAGAGCCAGTCATCTGTCCTCACATGGATCAGAGGCCAGTGGGTGACCAGGAGTCCAAGGATCTGTCTTCAAGTAGATCAGAAATCAAGAGGACTATCCAGAGGGTCAGGAGGTTTAAGCCCATGGAGAGTTATGTATTCCTGTGATGGTGCGTGAATATTTCTGACAGGGAATCACTCTGTTACATCCAGGTAACATCTAACCTGGGACTCGTCCAGTTGGCAGGCTTTATTTATAGCATTGTAATAATTCAGAATAACAGAGACAAAGCTAGGAAAGAGGCTTATCTGAAACAAGAATTGGGATTAAAGAAAATCATAATAGAAACAGTTTTACCATTTTCTGAGACATATTTTTTTAAACCCAAGGATGTAATAGATCAGTTAAATTTAGTTTGAAATATAACAGAATCTTGACTGAAAAGGAGCGACCTGTTGAGCTGTAGTCAGACTGTTAGAAGTAGTATCAATTTTCATATCTCACCTGTAACCCCTGTAATTCTAATATATTCTCACATTTTTAGTTTATAAGTCTTTAATACTCCTTGTTGGAAAAATGAAGTGATGAGATACTCCATTGTCTGTTTATATGAGAGAATACAAAAATATTTTTTGCCCTGGCTGGTGTAGCTCAGTGGATTGAGCACAGACTGCGAACCAGGCATCGCAGGTTCGATTCCCAGTCAGGGCACATGCCTAGGTTGCAGGCCATGTCCCCCAGCAACCGCACATTGATGTTTCTCTCTCTCTCTCTCTCTTTCTCCCTCTCTTCCCTCTCTAAAAATAAATAAATAAATAAAATCTTTAAAAAATATATTTTTTAAGCAAGGAATTGAAACTTTGAAGAACTGCTCAGCTTCACCTTCAGCCCCCGAGTCATTCTTCTCTGAATATATTACTACATGCTGAGGCTATTTATGTAAATAAGATAATTTGCCGCATGTTTTAGCACCATTTTAATAGCAAAATATAATGTAGAGGGAGAATATAGGTTAGCAGGATGTGTTAGGTTTGTATTTTCTTTCTCGATAAAATATTGCTCTTTTTTCCCAGTGTGAGAAAGGACATTTAATGGAACCCACAGGTAACGTCACACTTAGCAGTAAAAAACTGAAAATTTTTCCTCTACAATCAAGATCAAGACAAGGATGCCTGCTTTCATCACCACTATTCACCCATTATCGATAGTTCTAATCAGAATAATTGAACAGGGAAAATTCTTAAAATGTATCCAAATTGGAAAGAAAGAAAAAAATGTCTCATATGCATATGACAAAATCCCGTGTATAGAAAACAACAAAGAATCTACACAGAAACTACTAGGGCTAATAAACAAGTTCAGCAAAGTTTAGGGTATGAGATTAACACACAAACATCAGTGTGTTTCTATACACCAGCAATTAAACAATACCAAAAGGAGATTAAGAAGCAATTTCATTTGCAGCAGCATCTAAAAGAATAAAATACATAGGAATAAATTTAACCAAGGAGATGAAAGACTTAAGACCCAAATAAATGGAAAATTATCCAGTGTTCATGAGTAGGAAGACTTAATACTGTTAAGATATCAGTACTAACCAGAGCAATCTACAGATTTAATTAAATCCTTATTAAAATTTCAACAGCCTTTTTTTTCCTTTCAAGAATGGAAAACCCAGTTCTCATAGTCATATGAAATTGATGAAGGGTCCTAAATAGCCAAAGCAATCTTGAATAAAAACAAAGTTGGGGACTCACTTTCCAATTTCAAAAATTACTACAATGCTATAGTAATCAAAACAAAACTGTGGTAGTGACATATAAGAATAGATGTATAGATCAATGGGATATAATTAAGTCTAGAAATAAACCCTTGTATCTGAAGGTACTTGCAAATCATGTATATGATGAGGCTTTAACAACTAGAATGTATAAAGAACTCCTAGAACTCAACAACAAAAAGACAACCAAAAGCCATGTATACACATTTCTCTACATAACATATACAGATGGCCAGCAAGCAGTGGAAAGGTGCTCATCATTAGTCATTGAGGGAATGTAAACCAAAACTGCACCTGAGACCCATTAAGATTTTTTATTAAAAAAATAATAACTTTAGTGAGAATGTGGAAAAAATGGAACCTGTGTGCATTAATGGTAGAAATATAAAATGATACAGCTCCTCCTCAAAAAGCTACATATAGAATTACCATATAACCCCCCAGTCTCACTTACATGCATATACCCAAAAAATTTGAAAAAGGGACCTAAGCAGATACTTGTACACTACTGTTCATTGTACCATTATTCGCAGTAGCCAAAAGGTGGAAACAACCGAAGTGTTCATCAGCAGATGATTGGATAATAAAAATGTGGTATATTCATGAAATGGAAAATTATTTATGCTACAACGTGAAGAAAATAGTATACTAAGTGAAGTAAGCTAGACAAAATAGGACAAATAGAGAGTGATTGATTCAACTGACATGAAATATCTAAAATAGGCAAATTTTTAGGAACAGAAATTGGAATTTACAAGGGAAATTGGGATAGTGATTTTTTTCTTAATGGTTATAGACTTTCTGTTTGGAGTGATAAAGTATTGGAAATAGTGGTGATATTTGTACACTTTGTAAATGCAATTATTGCTGCTGAATTGTACATGTAAAAATGATTTAAATGGCAAATTGTATAACTCCCCACAATTTTAAAATATTTTAGCATGTTATGTTCAGCACAAGTAAAGTGCTGAAAAGTAATATTTTAATAAAACATTTTAAGTAAAAGCTTACATGTTCTTTTGAAATTTTTATCATTTTTCCAACCTTTACAAATTTACTTTTCAATATTCCTTCTCCCAGCAAGTTAATGGGTCAAAATTCTTCGTGCTTCCTCTGCATTCATTTGGTATAGTGTGTGATCAACAGTATGGCGTTTGTTATCATTCACTGACTCCCTCTTACATTCTGTGCAGATGTGGTCCTTGCCTTCATATAGGACTTAACAGGCTCAGGGTAAGAATGGTTATTTTTTAATAACCCTGTTTTTAAATTATGGAATAAAGGCACTGGTTAAACTTGGCTAATGCATTAATTTATATTGGATCCCAAAGGTGATAGCTTGTGTTATATGTCGGGACTAGGCTATCAGCAGAGATGTTCATGTTCTTTCTCTCAGCGTATAGTGGCAGCACTCCTCAGATTTGTTACCGTGCTGCATGTCAAGTGACACATTTTCTCTTTACCTTTGAATGGCTTTGATTAGCTATGCATGCCACCTCTTGTCTCACTTCTGAGTTTTTGAGCTTAATTTGATATCACATTTGTTGCAAGCTGTTTTTTAGCTTCCAAGCACGATTCCTAAAATTCTGCAAGTGCATTCCTATTATATAAGTCATAGCTACAAAAATTCCAAGTGCCATTTTACTTAATGCAGATATTTAAGAGTGTCAAAATCTGTGTCAAAAATGGTGACACAGGGAATGGAGGCAACGTGAGGAATTCTATTTTATAAATTCATACAAAAATGTAATTAAATTTTAAATGAAATGTAGTCATGGCAATGTTGTATTTCTGTAATCTATGACGGAAGTTAAAAGGTAATAATATTGACCAAACTCGGATTGTGGCAATCCTGAATTTAGCATAGAGCTGTGCTAAAAATGAATGAAAACTTGTCATCATCGTGACTGTTGGTAGGACCCCTTTGGCATCACCTCATAATTTAAAAACTGGGAATGAATTTATATATATATATATATAAATGAACTTACATAAATGAATTAATATATATGTTAAATGAGTGTGTGTATGTGTGTATGTATATATATATATCTGCAGTTATCATTGTTATGTAGAATTTTCAGATATCTCTGCTTTCATACCTGAAGCTTCTTCAAAAGTTAGTGTCCTGTGCTCCCAGTGCTATTCTGTGGGCATGGCTATTTTAAAGGAAATGAGTATGCCGTTTGCATTCATGGGACAGAGAGTGAGTTCGAAATTGGACACCTGCTCTGATTCCCATTCTCTCATTTTAAATTCTTTGGAAAGTATGAGTACTTTTAAGAAGTTATTTTTATTTAAGTATGGTTGGTATATAGTATTGTATTAGTTGCAGGTGTACACCATAAGGATCCAGTAGTTACACGTCTTAGAGTGGGATCACCACACTGTCTAGTAACATCTGTGCACACTCATTGTGGTATTATTGGCTGTATTCTCCATTCACCTTTTTAACACATTTCAAAAATTTGAGTATTTTAGATTTTTCTGAAAAGTATATTTTGGCTTCATTGAGTATATTTTAATGTTAAAGCATGCTTTATAAATGGAGACTAAGCCTTCAAATATTAGCTTGGGACTAAAGCATGTTATAAGGGCCCTTTGCAAATTTTTACAGTTTAGAAGTAGAGACATGATTGTGTAAAGATTTAATCACCTGGAAAACAAAAGCAGTTTTTACTTCTATCATGAGTTGTCAATTCCTATGATTTCTTTTTTAAGGCTCTCCTTGAGATAGTGTATTTTCCCCTTAGTAATAATTATAGGGTGGGAGAAAGCATTATCAAATGTGCATAATTGCAAAAGGGTATAAAAGCTGCAATTACAAATTGAACTTACTTCTGGTGGCCATTTCCTAAGTGCTTTTGTTGATCTTAAAGCTTACTCAAAAAAATTTGCTAATAGCCCACACAGTTAGTAACTTCTCATTTGGTGGTATGTTCTTGGCAAAGAAGGGTCAATCATTTATTTATGCCAACTTCGTAATAAATCTTTTAAGTGAAGTTAAGGACTCTGTGTATTTTTTTAAATTATCAAACGTGGGTGAAAATTATTTTTCCATCATTAAGCTGAAACATATGTGCCTTTCTGAAATGGACACAATTTGGTAGCTGACCTGACATTACATTTTCAGAAGTTATGTGTTGTAATGGAAAGAATATGGTATTTGACAAAACTTTATTTCTTTCTGCATTTGTTAGTTATGTCCTGATCAACTGTTTTTGAAATTGGAGATAATGTTATCTGCCCTGGTTATTTTAAGTGTTAAATAGTATACAGTATTATAAATTATATAATATATTAATTACATGAATATATTACATATGTATATTATAACAAGTATTTTCATAAATCATAAATGGTTTGTATAAGGAAGTATAATCACTGTTTAAAGCACTCAACTTAGAATATTATAAAATTGTGTACAGTGTTAAGTTAGCTTTTCCCTATGGATACAGGGACATGGAAAGAAACCAGGTCATGGGAAAGGATGTGTGGGTGTGAACTTAGAGGGGACCTTTAAACTGGCTTCATTTTTTGAAAATGGTAAAGCATACTCTCCCCTGTAATGCTGTATTTGTATACCTACCAAACCCTTAAATATTCATAAATGGGGCTTTTATTAATGTAATTACCCTAAATACCTTTAAATGGGTCTTTTACTGCTGAAATTATGTCAATAAATATAACCTAACAAATGCATGTTAATCATCTGCTTATAGAGGTATAAATAAGAATAAAGGATTCTCATCTGTAGATTATTACTGATGATACATATTTAAGAAGCAGTAATGTTATCTGTTGAAAGGTAATATGTTAAAAGAAAGATATGTATTTTTAGCATTAGAATCTTTCAAAAATTTGATGTTAAATTTATCGTTGCTATTAGTGTTATTCTCAACTTTTAAAATAATTTACATTTTGTTCTTTTTTATATACATTTTTTTTTAGATTTTTATTTATTTATTTATTTTTAGAGAGGGAAGGGAGGGAGGGAGAGAGAGAGAGAGAAACATCAGTGTGCGGTTGCTGGGGGACATGGCCTGCAACCTAGGCGTGTGCCCTGACTGGGAATTGAACCTGCGATGCCTGGTTTGCAGCCCGTGCTCAATCCACTGAGCTACACCAGCCAGGGCTACATTTTGTTCTTTCTAACCATGAAATTGTAATGTGATATCATTAATTGATATTCTATACTTTTAAAAGTTAAACTAAAGGAAAGCCAATGATCTAATGCTTATGCTTTTGTTAAACCACAAAGGCATACAAGTAATTAACCTACCTTGATTATAGATTGAAAATAGTGAGATACTAATTGCAAGTTGCTTTCTTCATTTAAAAATGATAACTCTCTTTTTTAGTTTTGAAAATAAAAATGTCTACATACAGTTTTAAACCTTAAGAGGGCATTAAAGGAATGTTTTACCTATTGACACTAACCTCAAATTCAGGAAAAGATTTTTTCAAAGATCAAGCTTTTCCTATAGTTGTCATTAGGAACCTATTTGCTGGTAGTTTATATAGTTTCAATACCCTTGCTTAGTTGATTAACAAGCCATTGAGGACTAGAAGCAGCAAAGTAAGAGTAAAGAGGGGAGCTGGAAGGATTAAATATACCAACATACAGCATGGATAAGTGAGAGTTTGGGGAAGAATATGAAAACTGATAGAACATGCACTAATCACAGAGTGCCATTGGTGTAAGTAAGGATAAGCAGACCCAAAGAAACCTTGATGTTACCACTTATTACTACCCAGAATTATATAGTTGAGCCCAAGAATTATGGAAATGTTAAATGTACTTAAAAAATTTGTAACAAAATGGGAGATATTTCTTAAAATGATAGAAACTAAATGTTATGTTGAAAGAAATAAGCTGCATTCATTCAGAAGAATATTAGCCAAAAGAAGCCACAGGTGAGAGTCTACAGGAGCTGAGCAGGGCCGTTGAGGACAGGCCGTGGCGGACCTGACTCATCCAAAGAGTCACAGGAGTTGGAGCTGACTCAATGGCACACAATACACAGAACTAGCTGTTTTCTTGCTGTAAAATTTTTCTGTATGTCATGCTTTGTTTTAAATTTCAGTTTTTGCCTATTACATTATTAAAGGCCTCTCTCAGTTCTTTTTGGGATCAAAAATGTCTATAGTTTGTCATGTTATTATTAACATTTTATTAGGATTTTGGAATTTTTCATTTTGAAATGTTTCACTGTCACTCATCCAACCAAATTTCTTGCTTGTTTGACATTAATATTTCTTAAAGATTTACATATTTTCATTCTTATCATAAATCACTGAGTTATAATCTCAATAAAAGTATATATTGATGTATTTTCTTACCTCGGAAAAAATTTCACTAATTTTCATTATAGTTGACAGTAGGAAAAATGTGGATCAGGTCATTAGTATATGCCCATTATTCTATACTAGATTCATTCTAGTTGAAATAGGTCTCAGATATATAAAAAGTTTTAGAATATATTTGAGAGTACAGCAAAAATTATTCCTTTTTTTTCGAATTTTATTCTGTGAGTTAGATTACATTTTTAGAGTTGGTCTATTTTTTTTCCTATCCTGGGAAGAAAAAAAAATTGAATTATTCATTATTTCTGCTGTATGTTTCTTTTCATTGAGTATTTTTTATAGCCATGGTAATTTATAACTTAAGTTTTTGAAGTTATTTCCCAAAATGTATCTTATTTTGCATATATTGGATCTAACTGATCTTAAAACCCAAAGAGGATTACTAGTTTTATGGGCATTTTATTCATACAAGATATTAAAATCTAATATGTTATTTATTTATTTATTTATTTATTTATTGTTCTTAGAGGGGAAGGGAGGAAAAAAAGAGAGGGAGGGAAAAAGAGAGGGAGAGAAACATCAATGCAAGAGAAGTACATCAGTCGGTTGCCTCTCAAATGTGTCCCTACTGGGGACCAAACCTGCAACCCAGGCACATGCCCTGACCAGGAATCAAACCAATGGCCCTTAGCTTTGCTGGTCGATGCCCAACCCACTGAGTCACACCAGCCAGGGCTAATATGTTTTTAATATAGAGAGGAGCAATTTAGACTTAGAGGGTTATTCTTTTATTCAAAAAAATACTTCTTGAATATCTACATTGAGGACACAGTTGTGAACAGGACATGTAAGATTATTTTCATTCTTTAATTTTATTTTCTTCTTTGTTTATCCTGTTACTGTCCCCCAAGTTTTTCAGTAGCACTGATTGCATATCTTCTAGATATTTTATTTTAGGTATAGTGTTTGTCTACATGAGATATGAACTCCATGAAAGTACAGGATTTTCTTGTTTATTGCTGTATCTTCAGCTTGTAATAGAGTACTTCACAGTTGGTAGGGACTCAATACATTTTTGTCAAATAAATGGACTGAATAAAATGAAGACCAGGAGAGTGTAGTTTCTTGAAAGTCAAGTGTTTTTAGAACAAAACGGCCAACTGTGTCAAACGTTGCTGAAAGGATTAAACAACATAAGGACGTGAAGATTAGATTTACCCAGGAACAGCTATGATGGATGGTTTCAGGGAAGCGGTGGGACAAAAGCCTTATTGCAGTGTATTTAAGAAAAAAGGGAATGGATCCTAAGGCAGTAGAAACTATCTGCATATATATAGAGAGAAGGAATTCTGAGGCATATGGAAATTGATCTGTAACTGATGAGGGTATGAGATCAGTGAGGGTTTTAAAATGTTTTGTTATGAAAAATTTAAATATACATAAAAGAATAAACAGTACAATGAAACCTTTATACATTTCATATATAGCAACAATATCAATATCTGGATGTACCTATTTCATTTTTTTTGTTGTTAGAAATCTTTTGAATCAAATCCTAGTCATTTTAATGGCATATACTTCAGTTTTCATCTTTAAGAAAATATAGCACTTTCTTATACAACCTAATGTCATAATCACACTTGTTAAAATTAACAATAATCCTTTGACACAATCTAATACCTTATTCTAATCAGATTATCACAGTTGTGTTGGCTTCTTCATGGTGGCATTAAATTTATTTCTCTGTTTTCAGTATTACTTGTAAACTGTAATGCAAGGTAAATATTTGGTTGGTTTTAGGTTCGGCTATTTTGGGACACACCTTTTAATTGATGCCCTGTGCTTCATGTTGTATCACACCCAGAAGCCCATGTTTGATTTTCACATTCTACTTATGCTGATATTGATCAGTGAAGTCAGATGGTGACTGACTCATTTTTTTATTGAGAATTTCCCATCAACCTTTCATCTTATGATTTTTATTTAAATCAGTTATTTTACATGGTTTGCCAAGGGGCAATTTTCTAATTCTGTTTTATGGAGTGGCCTTTACAAAATGAAGAAATTATAACGTATTTTTCTCCTGATGAGATGATCTACTGGGAAACAAAAGAAAAAATTACGGTGTAAGAAAGAGCTCTCATACTGGCAGAAACTGTGCTTGGTAGATTCTAGTGAATGGGTCCGCTGCACGAATGAGGAGGAGCAGGAACAGTTTTTGTAACTTGTGCAAGGCTATAGTAGCACATGGTGAATATATTTTATCTAATTTCTATCTAAATCTTGCTATGGAATTTGCTTGATAATTGTACCTAATTTTAGAAACATGTATTTTCATCAGATGATATTTCATGTGAAATCAAAACTTAAAACCATTTTAATTTCACTGCCTAATTTGACAGTAGCCCTACTGTTCAAATTTTTGTAGTCTCTCCCTTAAAAGTACAATTTTAAATTGATGGTGTCATATATACCTGTACCTTTACATTACAAAAAATGTGGGCAATATTTTTATGTAACTTTTTCAGCTTTTGTTGCTAGTCTATTGCAAAGAGAAGCAACTGTTACTGTTAAATAAAATGATAGATAACTGGCACTTTAGTTTAGACACTAATGGAGCCTAAAGGCCTTTAAAATGACAAAAACAGCAACTTTTATGATTTATAGTCTCATTTTTGTTACACAGTTTGCTCATATACCTGACAGTCTTCCCTCTTTGTGACTTTTTTCTAAAAATTATACTTTTGTGTTGTCTAAGTGAAAAGGCCATTAGAGTTCAGTAAAAGAATATGACAGCATTTTTTCTGAGGGCTGTAGCAGTTCCCATCGGAGATACACCATCTCTTTGTTTTTAAAAATAATTCTAACAGCAGTGATATAATGCAATCCTCAAAGAATATGTACTACAACTTTGAACCTATGAACTCTTCAAATTGTCTTATACATGCTATGTGATGTGTAGTTTTAAACAATCATTTCTAAATGGCTCAGTGATTTCCAACTAATACCTGTGTACACAGTCTCATCAGTATTGGGGTTACTGTTGTCTAATATGATATGCATTCTATAAATTAGAATTTTAAGGCAACATGGATTATATAATCTTTTTAGTTACATGTTGCCATTTTTTATTTTATTATTATTTTTTAAATTGATATTAATTGGATCTGAGTTCATTTTTTTTAAGATTTTATTTATTTATTTTTAGAGAGGGGGGGGGAGAGAGAGAGAGAGACATCAATGTGCGGTTGCTGGGAGACATGGCCTGCAACCTAGGCATGTGCCCTGACCGGGAATCGAACCTGCGATGCCTGGTTCGCAGCCCGCGCTCAATCCACTGAGCGACACCAGCCAGGGTGCCATTTTTTATTTTTTTAAAAATTCCTGTTGTGGCTCTACTGATTTCCTTTCCTCTTTGGCATACCCAGCACTCTGTAGTTGCCTCTGAGAGCACGAATGTCATCTGATCTATGGGTGGTTTAGTTTGCTGACTTAGATGAGACACTTTGCACGAACCGCACTGATGCGTTCTCATCCTTTCTGTTCGCTTTTTGAACAATTAATACAACATTGTAAAGACTCCCTAGAGTATTTCTATAAATGAGATTGTTTTATCCAAGAAACACAGTGGTACATCAAGATAAACAAGGATGAAAAACGCTGATTAGGAAAAGTAGGAAATACTAAGCCTTCAAACTCACATTATGGAAAGATTCTCTTCATTCTTACAAGAGAAAGATATACTTTCTCTCTATTGAAATATTTTGTACAATTTAGGAAGCTTAGCTTTTCTTGGATTTAAATCTCCATTATTTAAAACATAAAAAAATTAGTTGTATTCATATGATAATTCTTTCATTTCTGCTCTTAATTCTTGTTATCTAAGTCTTATTTTCAGTAAGAATGATAATCTTTTATTATTCTCTTAAAATTTAAAACTACTAGAAAAAAGGTTATGTGGCAGTTAATCCTTAAAACAACATAAATTCCCCATGATTTTCAAATATTTGTGACTTCACAACTTTGTCCTTCAAAATACACTTTAAAAATATAGGATGGTTTTAGAATTTTTGAAACTAGCACTGAAAGGGAATGTAAATAGGCAGGAATTGGAAGTTTTCATATTAGTTCAGAAACCAATATTTAATGTTTAAAGATACCATTTTTTATATTTTTGATCACTGTTTAGTAAAGTAATATTTATTTCTGAGAAGTAAGTTTATGTGTCATGGTTGGATGCTGAAAAGATTACAGTTCAATACCAATCTGCAACAGTGAGAATAAGGATAGTCCAAAAAAATTAATCATTTATTTTTATTGCCTTTAGGCTTATCTGTAAAGTATAAAGTGGATGTTAGACCCAACCAGTTTTGTTTTAGTGATGTCTCACACCATATGTCTACATTTTATTCACTAGGTACAAAATAAATACTATTATCTTTTTCAATTATGACTTTCAAGTTTCATAAACTTACTACATTTGACTTTTAATTGATATTATCTCGTTATTAAAATTACATAATAAAGGCAGTATGGGTGTATTTATCCAGTAGATATTTATTGTAATGTTCAGAGACTGTCTAGGCTTTGGGGAAACTACAGCACCATACAGAATGGGCTAATTCACTATCATTTGGAGTTTGCATTCTAGTGGTAAAGCAAAAAGTAAACATAAAATGTTAGGTTGTGGTGTTGCAATGTATAATTAAAAGAAGAGCAGGGTAAGCGAATGGGGTGATAGAAATTCCAAAATTTACCTTCTATGTGAGCTTTCCACAGTTCTCTGTACCTACTGATTTAAATGTTCTTTTTACCCTACACCATCTGTGTATGCTATCCATGTACGTTTCTCCATTGTTTTTCACATCATACTGTCTTATCATTATCTGGTTTGATGTCTGTTTTTTGCCCTTAAGAGAATACCCTTTGAAAGCTGTGTCCATTAGTCTCCACTGGTAACTGGTGTGTTACCAGTTTGTAACCTTGAGTTCTTTTATAAGTGCTCGTATTTGTTACGACAATGAGTGAGTGGTACTCTCAGAATTTCTAAGGTTATCTGGCTCTACTAGAATCCAAAGGCCCTTTTTGTGACAATTAGGAAGAGAAAGTAAAAAGTAGTTTTAAAAAAAGCATATGTATACATTCTATTTTGTCCAGTTGTAACATTTCTAATTAATTTAGAGTTCTACATTTTACGTTATTGTCATTACTTTATCCTGTGATACAGCTTTTTTGAAAAAAATACAAAATAAGAAACTTTTCTGAAAATTACTTTTTTATCCACAGGTACTACTGAACGAGTGTGCTTGATCCAGGGAACTGTTGAAGCACTGAACGCAGTTCATGGATTCATTGCAGAAAAAATTCGAGAAATGCCTCAAAATGTGGCCAAGACAGAACCAGTCAGCATTTTACAACCCCAGACCACCGTTAATCCAGACCGCATCAAACAAGTGAGTGTTTAGTTGGGAAATCAAAGAGAAATATTCACAGCATAGTGTGAATTCCTTAGGAAAGAAGCCTTATAGTTTTAGCATATAAAGTTTTTATCTATACATATTCAAATAAGTTGTCATTTATTTATTTATTTAAAAACTATCAGTCTCTTAGATTGATCAGTTGATTGCTTAATTGATTGAATTACTCATTTATTAATGTTATCACTGAAGCAATTATGTGACTCATTTCTATTGTGATTTATAGATACAAATTTGATAATTTATGGGAATTTAATCTATTTAAAGTTAAATTACTTTTAAAATAAAGTATAAAAATTGAAATGAAGCCATATGCTCAAAATTTTAAATATCACTTTCAGTATTAGTCTTCAGTATATTTATTATGCATATATGCTCCTGTTTTGTTAATTTGTCATGTTCAAAATTTTTATCAACAAATATGTATAATATACATTTGTGCCTAGAAAACAGTTATTTGTTACAATTCAGCTATTACATTCTGTATAACTTGTATATAGCACATATATGTCATAAAGGGCCAATGTTCATTTTTAATGTGCGGGATTTTCTGTAACAAAATTTTTACTTGATAAAAGACAATGTGAGTTTTTAAGAGTGAATAATGGCTGACATGTAGGAGAAAAATGACATTTTTAAAAATATTAAATGAGGTCGTTTCTTCCTCATAAATTCACTTAAATTCTCAAATTTATTTGATACTTTATAATTATTGTTTCTGCACTTTCCCTTTTATATTAACTATTAATTTGTAATCATACTAGTAATAGACTATGTTTTCAAAAGGAATATATTCATCATTAATTCACAGAACATTTAATTTACAGAATATTTATGTTTACTGTAATAAATTGAAATGTAGCTTATTATTAATTTCATGTTTTTGAATTGAAAAAATTAAATAGTGTTATGAACCTAATAATTTTACCAATATGTAGGTAAATATAGGCTGACCAAACACATACAAATGTAGAAATTATCAAATAGACAATAGTAGGATAATAATTCTGTGTTCTCCTAGTACCATTTTAAATATTCTTTCATGTTTAAATTATGAATATTTGTTATCCATATAAAATCATTAATTTTATACTCTTTGTTAATGTCAAAATGGTTCTTTTTTTTGTATACCCTTCACAATTTTTCAGGGAAGTATCTTTTAGTCTATACATGGCAAAATGTATTTTGAAGCTCCAAACATCAGTAGATTCTTTTATTCTTACAGCCGTTATTGTTTTGGAATCTTTATTTTATCTATGCTTAGTAAATACATAGAATATTTTTTAAAACTAATACTTTGAAAGTGATAACATCACCCCATTTAGATTCTAAAACTGGGAGTTTAGTTAAAGATTAAAATCACCGAGGGCTGAGAATTTACAGACATGTCCATAGGATTATTTGACTTTGCCTTAATCCAGCCTGTCTTCCTTTTCTCTTGTAACTTCTGTGAGAAAGTTCAAACATTTAGAGATGTGGTGAACATTTTGATTTTTTTAAAAGTAAAACATACAATGTATCAATAGTTTGAGTAGTGTGATATCACTGGCACTATATACAGTGCAGTGATATGAATGAATTTTTATTATTTTTGTAATAATAAGTAGATAGTACCATCAAATAATTGTCTCTGAATTAGTATTAAAACTCCAATTTCCTCTATGGCAGTATGAATTTTATTGGCTACCATATATCCAGTGCCAGTACAGAATAATGAAAACCAAAATTTAAAAATGTTTGGTTTATTTTTACTTGCCTTTTCCTGATAATGTTATTTAAATTCAAGATGTGTTAAAATAGATGTTGGTTTACTTTTGTGTATTTACATTCATTATAAGCCTTGTAGATACTCATGGAATTAAAAGTATCGTTGATTATTTAATATTTTTATGTAACTAATATATGAAAGAAGTAGAGTATCATTTTAAAAGATTGATCAGTCAAGTACACTAAATCTAGTAGGGCGAGATATTTAACACTTAAACACTTTTTTTGCAAATGTAAAAATTGAAAACTCTGGAAGGGAGCTCAAATTTATTTCTGAGATATTATATGAACAGAATTTTTTTATGCTGTAAATTTAGGACTCTCTAAATTTGTAGGTATCCTATTTTACCAATATAAAGACTTTACTGGATCACTCCCTAAATAGAATTCCAAGTATACAATTTTAAATTACCATGATTTTGTTTCTGAAGAAATTATGTTGATTTTTCATTATAAAAAAATTATGTGTAAAATAAACTACTTTCCACTAAAATAGATACAAATATATTTCGTATGATGTTTACATATATTTTTTATTTTAATACACAGAATCCTAATAAGATTTATGTTAGAATGGTACAGTTCCCCTTAACTAAAGATATACCATTTATATTTATTTTGGGCTTCAGTTCTCAAGTTAACTTTTAATATAATTTCTTTGAAACTTTTTTTATAATTTTCGTCTAGTTAACATTTTGCAAAAAAATTAGTTTTAAAAAGGGTAGAGCTAGAAAATGTAACTTTTGCATAGAAATGAATTAATGTTGAATATGAAATTATTGATTTTCTTAATATAGTATATTTGTTATTACATGTTCATTGTTTTTATGACTGATAATTTTAAGGTTTTTCTTACTAAAAAATAACTTATATGTACTTTATAAGTAAAAATGCTTTATATGTAATAGGAAGTCAGAGTTAGTTCCAAACAATTAAAACTTGCTTTAAAAGTCAAAATTTTATACCATATATTTTAGACTTTTAATAAAATAGTATATTCTGAGTTATGCAATCTGTATATAGTTGGAAACTGAATAAATTGCATGAACCACCATACTCTGCCTAAATGGAACCCACCCTTATCAACTGAATCAATTCTCAGGCCAGAATAGTACTTTTTAGAAAAGTATTGCATAATGGTCTTGTAGGTGTTTCATACAGCGGAATGGTGAAACCTGTTACGACAGCTTTACCTCCAGCCTCAGATATGAGACACTGTGAAATGTTCGATTCTTAATTCTGAAATTTATATTGGAAACATTTATTTGCTAATACAGGGGAATCCAACATTTTATATATTCAAAATGGCAATAATAATAATAATGCGTATTGAATAATCAAAATCTTGTAGCCTCTGTTCTTTAACCTGAACGTCAGGAGACTGTCATGAGGGACACGGTACCATTGTGCTTGTTTTACAGGATGTCATACTAGAAACAGATATGCAGCAAGGTCCAGTAAACCAAAATTAAACATGACAATTTGCATAAAACATACTCTTTTTTATTTTTAAGACACACAGATAACTGAAACATTCAACAATTTTCATGGAATTTAGATCTTGTTTGCCAAGAGCTCTGAACTCATTTCTGGAGCACTACTTAACACAAATTATTCGTTATATATTTTATTTATACCTTTTGATGTTTTGAACTTTATGCTTTTTAGTTTTTATCTCATGGGATTGTTGAAACTTTTCTTCTTGTTGTAAGTCCATCAAAACCAATTATCAGGGGTATCCAACCCGCGGCCCACCGGCAACAGGTGGCCCAGGATGGCCATGAATACGACCCAACACCAAATGGTAAATTTACTTAAAACATCATGAGATTTTTTTGTGGTTCTGTGCCACAGTGTCTGTAATGTGTGGCCCAGGCAGCTCCTCTCCTTCCAGTGTGGCCCAAAGATGCCAGAAGGCTGGGCACCCTGGATGTAATGAGCCTGTATAATGAACCGCCCCAAATTGGTAGCAACCACGTTAAGGATTATAGTTAGCATTTGTTAACTTCCTTTTTTATTACAGATTTTCAGGAATTTCATTCCTTTTTGGCTCAAATATGTTTTTAAGAAAAGCTATATTAAGAAGTGTTACAGGCATATAAATAATTATCGTATATTTAAAAAATCAAGATGTCAGAAGTCTCATTTACCCCAAATAATTTTACATTCATCATGAAAAATTTGCAAAAACAGAACGTAATTAGTTTGTTCGTTATTCAGTCATTTAATCATGAAATTATTAAATGCCACCTTAGTGAATTGCAAAATATATTAAATTGTAGTCCTTGCTCTCCAAAACTATTTGTGAGAGATAAAAAATTATTTTAATAATTTATAAAAAGGTAGAACTGGCCCTGGCTGGCGTAGCTCAGTGGATTGAGCGTGGGCTGCGAACCAGGCATCACAGGTTCGATTCCCAGTCAGGGCACATGCCTAGGTTGCAGGCCATGTCCCCCAGCAACCGCACATTGATGTTTCTCTCTGTCTCCCTCTCCCTTCCCTCTCTAAAAATAAATAAATAAAATCTTAAAAAGAAAAATAATATGCTTAAAAAAAAGGTAGAACTGTATTTATATACCAAAACTACAGTATAAACAATATACTGTAAAAGTTCAGAGGACTGTGAAAGAAAAATGTAGGCTAGTGACATTTGGTATTGTAAAACAGGTGAAGGCTTGAACTGAACCTTGAAGATTGTGTAGGAATTGCCTAACTAGAAAAAAAAAGAAAAAAGCTTAATTTTAGGGATGTGAAGCAATGTGGATTTGAGTAGAAAGATGCCGTAAGTGTTTATCAGTGTGGAGACTATCTTGACAAAGATGGAATGTTTGTGTTGGAGTTGAGAGAAAATAACGTTAGATAGGTAAGGTGGGATCAGGTAATGGAGAACCCTGGATGTTCAGCTGAGGGGCATTGTATAGATTCTTTGTAATATCTCCCAAAAGAGCCTAATTTCTCTAGAAGGTTATAAAAAAAAAGAGATACCTCTGCATTTTGTTCTGTTCTGTGCTGAAAAGCCAGACAGAATTGTAGGGTTCTTGTAGATAAAGCTTGTAGAAGAAAAAGAGAGCTATGATGATTAGCTGAGTGTTGTATGGTACAGATATTTAAATTTGAACGTTTGTAAGATAGTATTTTCTAAATTTTTTTCATGTAACATTCACAAATTCAGTGGATGTCAGGCAGTAAACAAAGTTTTTTGGGCAAGTATGAAGAACTGGTAATAATAGTAATAGTGCTATGTATGTGGTGCTTACTCTGTTTCTGTGTCAGCCATCGTGCTGTGCACTTTACATGAATTATCAACTTCACCCATCCTCACAGAAATCCTATGAGACAGGCACAGAGTCCATGCGACACTTCAGGATGCTGATGCTTAGAGGAAGTGAGTGACTTACCCAAGGACATATAACTGTAATTAATTATCTTAACACTAGGCTTTATGGCCTCCAGGTTTGAGTAATGCTGGTGAAACAAATTCCAATAGATTTCTCTCTTCTGATACTTTTCAAAGTCTTGAATAAACTTCTCTAAGAAGAGGACCTCATTTAAAATAGAATGTCTTGTATCAGGGTGAAGGTAAGAGTCTAGGCGATATTTTAAGAATAAGAGGATGAAACACTTCATCTCACTTTTGGTTGTGAAAGTTGAGACAAATACATGAAGTTAAAACATATTTCAAAGTAAAATTTGTGAGGCTTTGAGACTGATTTGTTCTAGTTCCAAAATGGTGATGGAAGAATAAAAAATGACTATATATAGTTTTGAACCTAGTAGAATGGTGAAACCTGAAAGCAAACAAGTAAATTTTAATCAGGCAACTACTTGAGATACTTTAGTTTGTTCAGAAAAGTTAATTTGTAAATAGTATTTTTTTCTCTTGAAGTAGTTTCTGATAGAAGCATAGGTGAGAATCTAAAACTGAAAGTACAGACCCTTGAATGCAATAGACGAGATAATAATTTCACTTGCATTTTCACAGCAGGAAAGAAAAAAGCAAATGAACGAGAAAAGAAGCAGTTATCGGAAAAAGTAACAGGCGTTGTAAATGCACAGGATCGGGAGCAGGACTGCCAGGATTCCAGTCCTGGGTTTTCAAATGACCAGCTGGGTATTTTGGGACAAGTTGTCTTGCTTCTATGTACTTGTACTTCTTTGCCTGTAACAGGGGGATAGTAATAGTGATCTGTTTCATTAGGATATTGTGAGTATTATGTAAATAAAACTGTGCCTTTTCTTAGGAGATACTCTATAAATCATAAAGGCAATAAGGAAATCAATAATCTTTCCTGTCACAAAATAAGGAAAGATGTTAAAAAGGCAAATACCCAGAGAAAAATTTGAGAATAGGTAACTTTTTTAAATAGGAAATCATTGGAAAGTTTAAAAAGTTAGTTTCAGTTCACATGGTGAGAGCAAAGTTATTATTTCCTAAAGGAAAATAGGCTGGTTAGGTAAAAAGGAAAAAAATGCTGTGGAGTGGAAACTGCTGACTTGAAATTTTGGACGTACAAAGGAGAAAAATATAGGTTAAATCGGAGAGGTTCAGAAAACCCTGCTACTCAGGATTCGAAGGACTTATACTAAAGAATGAAAAGGAGCTTGAACAGGCAGAGGAACTGGAGACGAGATTACTGGGGGAGCAAGATGACCGAGGAGTGGCTGAAAGATCCAGTTCCGGGTGTTAGGATCGTAGCCTGTGAAGCGTTTGAGTAGGAGATCACAGCTTTGTCTCAGTGAAAACAACGTGAAGACGGGGTTGCGGGGAGAATGGTTTGGAAAACTGACAAAGTCGTGAAGTCCATTGTGGTAGATAAGGAAGCTCACTCTGGGAAGTAATGGTTTCTTTCAAGTAAGAAAATATCAGTTGAAAGAAAGATGAAATACTGAATGGTTGGAAAGAAGGATGAAGTATAGAATAGCAATTATGAGGAAAATAAGCTATGGAATGCATAGATTGTGGAAGACCTCTTGAAACTGGACGGCATGAATTTATATTAGGTCTAAGTAGTTGCAGGTAGTTCAGGCATTGGAAGAGAGGGAGGATATCTGTCAGGATAAAAATCCAAAGGTGATAATTACATGTTTAAATATTTACCCATTATTTTTTATAGAGCAGTATACAGGTTTATTTTACAGAACTCCAACCAGGTTTGGGAAGGTAATTACTTAAGCAATGTTACTCAGCTAGTGATAGGTTCCAAGTTACAACTGAGATTTGTTCATTGCTGTGCTCACTGTATCTCTAAATATCAGGAGTTCTTGAAAATCTATTACTATAGATTGGCTTGAAGGTAAGCTTTATTTATTATAGAGTTTATTTATAGTAATATTCTCTGGCCCAGCAAAAATTTCACTTGTTAACAAGAATACATTTTATCATTTGTAATTACTTTTTATTTCTATTCCCAAAAGCCTAATTAAATATCTATATTTAACTAAATGCCTGTTGTCACATCTTGAATTTTTACAAACTATTCTCCAAAGAATCCATTATTTTAAAATTATAAAATACTTCAAATTTTTCTGCAGTGTTATTAAGCCTTCATTGTTCAAAGCAGAATCTTTAAACAGCCATTCAATTCATGTAAACAAAATGTTCTTTTCCATTTGAAAGGTAAAATTGTAGTAAAGAAATGACTACCCTTCATAATCACTATTTGATAAATGTAAAAAATAAATTTTAGAGGAGTGTGTCCTTTGTAAGTGTTTTTAACAGATATTTTAATATATTATTCTATATGGATATTTAGTTGCATCTTCATGGTGTATATCAGAAATTTTATTAAATGATTTTAACTGGAAACATTTTGTTTATAAACTATTAGGGAAACAAACATTGTATATTTATATTGTATACTGAAATACTTCTTTTGGATTTTTCCATTCTATTTATTTGTGTGGTTGAGAACAACTATCAAAGCTATTTCATTAATTAATAGAAACTTACCTGTTTATTAAAACAGTTTTTGCAGCTAGTATTCAAAAGGTAACTGAAATGTAGGCTTTCCGGAATCTATTATAAGTTAATTAGTAAAGGGAGAAGACTTTTGTGCAGTATCTACATGAATAATAAATAGCTGGAAAACTCATCTCATGTTTATTTCACTATATGTTCATTATTTCAGAAATTTAAACCAAGAAAATATATTTAGAGACAATTTGCTGTAATATTTTGACAGTCTTATTATCCCTTAAAGCCCAAACTTATATAATTTTTACCTTTTTAGTTAAAATATTAAACTCTATCTTATGTTTACCTAATAACCAAACCTTTAATGATTTTAAGCACATTATTATTATTCTAGAAGTTTACAATTATTGTTTTTATTTACATGGTTAAGAAACAGCATTAGAATTAAGGACAATATTGATGAATCTTAGTTGTATCAATTACTAGTAATACATGCCCAATATTTCACCTATATGCCAAGCAGAAAAAAGCTATTAAATAAATTGATAGAAGGTAATATTAATTCTGAGCCACTTGATATTACTACTTTTTCCACATAGTTCTTTGTAATTAAACATTGTTGAGAATTCATCTCCAGGGCAAGGTAGATGCGCTTCAGGTTGATTTTACCCTGATAGAAACAGAAGAGCCCAATACACACACTTGTGCTTCTATAAGGTTAATGAACTTGGGTTCTAACCTATATTGGGGAAA
The DNA here is from genome assembly GCA_004024845.1 of Tonatia bakeri. NCBI lineage: Eukaryota > Metazoa > Chordata > Mammalia > Chiroptera > Phyllostomidae > Tonatia > Tonatia bakeri. The sequence goes on from PVIA01000349.1 coordinate 203,664, forward strand.
ATGGCCTCTAGATTTATTGCCCATCTATTTAGTCAGCTTTCTCATAATTAGTGTAAGATTTATACAGAACAGATTTTCAGATATATGTTAACTACTCACAGGAATTATCTGCAATACAAGTTGAAACCAGAGATGAGAAAAACAAAACCTTTACTGTTTAATTAATAGTGACATGAAGTTAGTATCATATGTCCATAGCATAGTATTGCAAGGAAAAGAAAATATTAGGGCAAATTTAAATGACAGAAAATTAAAGTCCCTTGAAATGATAGTGATTTATTGCAGAAAACAAAAGATATGAAGATATTTTTCTTGTTTTATGATGTTTTACCTTTGAATGTAGCTCCTGCCCCCCTTTATATATGATTAAACCTTGGTGTGACTTGACATGAAGTCTAGTTTTCCTCAAAGTATCTGAGGTTTTAACTTAAGAAGAACTAGGAATCCCCTAAGGTGTGGACTATTTAAAGCATGATCTGATGTTAGAAGCAATCTTAGTTTTTGGAGAACAGTGAGTTATTTAGGAGCCTGCAAATATCTTATTTTTTTCTTTTACCTTTAACTGCTTTATTCTATCCAAATTACAACATTTGAATTAAAATGCATGAATATAACTATATTAAGTAATTTCATCTACTTTTCCCTGATACTGCTGAACCTTTAAAGTTATGCTTTTGCTCATATCTGAGTAGTTTTGATGGATACATATTAATATTAAACATAATGTTCATATAGAACTGTGTGTCTATACTATAAAATTAGCCCACTTCACCTATTAAGAAATATCATGTATTGAGGGTACTATTTAAGCAATGCTATTTGCTTAGTGAAAATACACATTTTTATAAAGAAAAAATCTTAAGATTTTACACTTTAAGGTTATTCTTTTAGACATGAAAAGCTTTTAAAATATTTTAATGAATTATTTAACAAGTATATTATGTTCTCATAAAACATATGTATAGTATGTAAGTGTGTTTAAAAGTGAAGTCAATAATAAAAATGATTCCTAATATTTTGATGCTTACTTTCAATGCAGGCTGATGATACTACAATATATTGTACCCTTCATCTATATTAAATTTTAGTGTTTAGCATAAGTGGTAAAGTGTTAAAATGCTATTAGTTACTTGTTTATTAATATGAAGTTAATGTTTACATTTTCAGACGGGCTCTAAATTAATTAAAAATTAATACTTTAGAAGATAATGTGATATTAAGAACTCAGAACTACAAATTTAATTGCTTTTAAGTATGGATCCCTAAATTCATGTGGAATCAACTTGTTGGTGATGTTCAACATATTAAGTAGGTGGATACTTTTTGCCAAAGTAAACTTCATTTCACCACTTCTTCCAATCCCCGACTGTATTCATTGATAGGAAAATGGCTCTTTCAGTTTTGCTCATTGAATTTCTTGAATTTTCGTTTGACATCTCTTTTTCCCCAAGAAAACAAAGGGAAAGAAAAGAGACTACTATTCATGAATATGGTCAGGATACCTTTAATACTCATGTGAATTTTTATCAGTCACCATCATGATTTCAAGTCATGAATTTATTTTTACATGCTTATTATGCATGCATATTTACATGCATTAGTTATTTAATTGATCTTAAATTCCATTAAATTTGAATGACTAGGAGAAAGATTTGTTTATAGGATTTTGTTCTCGTTATATTACATTTTATTTTATTTTGATTTATTTAAATAATCAGTTTAAGGCTTGTAAAGGTTGATTTGCTCCTGAACTGCTTTGTTCCCAGACATTGCCATCTTCCCCAACTACCACCAAGTCCTCTCCATCTGACCCCATGACCACCTCCAGAGCTAATCAGGTACAGTATCATCCTGTCATCTACACCATACTTTTCACGGCGATTGCCTGCGCACTGCAGAGAAAACAATGGTGGGTTAAGGATGTGTTTGCACATTCACAAAAGTGCACCACGGTCAGATTCCAAACAACTGAGAAGGAAATAATTAATTATTTCTGAAAATTTATATGAATTTTTAAGTTTAGGTAACAAAAATATATTCAGGTGGTAGACTATTAGAATTTTGGATGTTCCCCTTAAAGTTATGATGACTTTATGGCGCTCTGAGGGTTATTTGTCGAGTTGATGTTTATGATCTCCCTTATTGTGTCCTCCTAGGATTCTTGGTATATAGCTTAAGAATATCACATATGTAAAAAATATGTTTAAATATGATTTGTTGAGCAAAGGTATATCTTTAAAAGTGAATGCATTTTATTTGCTTTTTATTTCAGATATTCCTTACTTTGTAGACAATTTTAAACTTTGGTTGAAACACATCTGTAGCAAACTAAAAGCAACTGAAAATTGGTATTTGTCATAATTTTAATGCTGTTTGAATAACATAGGAAATGGTATTTTCTTAAAATTTAATACTAGTATTTTCTTTCGTGGAGTGGCAAACTGCAAGTATAAATATATCTTAATAGTTTGATTCAATGATTGTTTTGGTACTGAATATTTGTAGGTCATTCTTCAACAGTGTGGTTAATTTTGATACATTTAAGGAAATTATATAAAATACTTTATGTAATTCAGACATACTGTACTTTAACTTCACAATTGTTAAAAATATATTTATTAAAATGATTAAACACATATTCATTTTGTCTGAGTTGAGCTTCATTTAGGTGAGAAATGTTTTCTTTAATATTTCCAATTTTTACTAATACAAGGCCTCATGGGATTATTTAAATATTAAAAATGGCTTATCTTTTAAATACACTTCATAGAGTTGGTTAATAAATTATAAACATTGAGCTGTTTGCTATGTATATTAAATGTAGCTTTGCATATCATTTAATATAAGGCTATCAGAATTATTTTGGTCATTATTGATTCTAATACTTTTGCAACCTCAGGGAAAGTTTAAAATAATAACTGGAAGCAAAACTAACAGGATGTTAGGAGCTTGATTTTTATTTTATGCAGTAGCATTCCCTCAGACAAAAGTACTTTATAATGCTTACATTTTAGACCCAGTAAATTGTTTTAAAAGTATACATCTCTGGTGATGAAACTGAGCTCTTCTCTTTGAAGGAAACGATACTGTGTAAAGTGAGAACCAAGCTGGTATTATTGATGTATGAAGTTCAGAAGTGTGTGTGTGTGTGTGTGTGTGTGTGTGTGTGTGTGTATACACATATTTTCACTTTATATACCTTATCTTTTTAAATTTAATCTTTAATGCGTTTTTCCATGCCCATTTAGTCCCCTTATGCCACCGTCCCCCAAGCAGTCACCACACTGTTGTCCATGTCTATGGGTCCTTTTTCCTTTTTGCTTAATCCCTCCACCCCCTCACCTCCTGCCCCCTTTACTAGCTGTCATCTGCTCCCCATCTATGAGTCTGTCTCTATTTTGCTTGTTAGTTCAGTTTGTTCATTAAATTCCACATATGAGTGAAATCATATGGTATATATCTTATGTGTTATATGACCTTCAGTTATATGATATAGAAAACTATTGGGAAAACAACTGACTTTATATTTTTGATGTTTCTCTCATACTTCATCCTTCTTTCTTTTCCAAACAAAAACAAGAAAATTGCAAAAAAAACAAAACTTATGCTTTTCCTCAATGTAAAAAAATTCTGGATCTAGAAAGAAAAAGTTTGCCTATTAAATTCAATTTGTGCATTTTTTCACTTATATGAACATGTGAATTTTGATTTCTTTAAAAGATTAATTATGTTTAAGTTTACTAATATATTTTTACCCTTTAGATAAGTTACTGCATTCACCCCTGCCAAATCTAATGTTTTTCTAATTCAAAATAATAAGTCACTTGTGATTTTATCCTCTGTCCATTATACCCAGTTATATTTATTAAATGTATTTTATTTATATTTGTTTCATTTTGTTCTTATACAAACAAGCATAGTATCCCCTGGACAACATGAGGCAAAATATAAAAGAAGAATATAACAAATTCCATAAATTCATGGAGGAAAGTATAGTTATCACCCATATTGATGTTATTAGTAGTTTTCCCTACAGTATTTCCCAATAGATTCTATTTACGTAATTTGGTTTTTGGTGTTCATAGATCACAATTATTTTTTGTGTGCAGTACTAATTAAATCAGTATCACTTTAATGTGTAGACTTATGTCTATAAGGGTAATGGAGATAGATAAATGGGTTCTTAGAGGCGACTAAATTAGACTTACAAACCTGTAAAAATAACTTTTATTATTGGTTTAAGTTTGCTTTATTCTTATCCAGCAATTTAGCAGATGTGTCTCCAATTTTGTAACTAGAAGAAATGGAACAAACTCAGAGCATTCCAATTTAAATTAAAAGTTATTGTTTAATGTGTTCTAGCTAATATAATACCCTCTGCTGTTAAAAGTAGCTATAAACATTTTTCCATGTGAATTTTTATAGACCATTATAAAATACATCAAGAGTGTGTAATTTTCATTTTTGATGTTATTTTAATAAGCAAATGAGTGATGATTGAGTTCTATTTCCAGAATAGTTTGTCTATGATTCAATAAAAATTAATTAGGGACTATTAATATTTGTTTAAACCCAAAATAAAAAGCTCAGAAAATGCATCATAAAGTTAGTTTTATCTAGTTTCAACATTTAAAAATATTTTCTAGTCTTTCAAAAATGACTGTTTCACATACTGAATTTTACTTTTCTGTCCTCAAGTTTTCACAGGTCAGACTGACAGACTATAACTAGTGTTGTGACTCTATAATAACTTGCCTCTGAAAATTAAAGGATTATCATATGAGAAGTCTTAATAGAATGGAGGCTAAAAGTCAAGAAGGGAGTCAAATTGCCTATGATCACATCCTTGTTCTGCCACTTACTTGCTGAGTAAATTGAGTTCAGTTTTTCTTTATTGAAATTCAAGCCCTGGCTGGTGTGGCTCAGGGGATTGAGTGCCGCCTGGGAACCCAAAGGTCACTGGTTTGAATTCTAGTCATGGCACATGCCTGGGTTGTGGGCCAGGTTCCCGACTGGGGGTGTGTGAGAGGCAACCAATAGATGTTTCTCTGTTTCTCTCCCTCTCCTCCTCCCTCCCTTCCCCTCCATCTAAAAAATAAATAAATTAAAACATACAAAAAATTATTTACAGAAAAAAATTCAAATGATAATAGCACCCTATAAGATCAAAGTAAAAAAAAAAGTCAACCTCATTATTCTTAGAACAGTAGTTTCTAGAATGTAATGTTCTCCACATTAGATTGTTATACTTATTTTATTTTTTTCTGAAATGTCTCTCAAGTAATATTGAAAAAGAAAAATTATTCTTTTTTTACATAATTTTTTTAAGATTTTATTTTTTTATTTTTAGAGAGAGGGGAAGGGAGGGAGAAAGAGAGGAAGAGGAACATTGATTGGTCGCCTCTCACACACCCCACAATGGGGACCTGGCCTGCAACTCAGGCATGGGTCCCGATTGGAATCGAACTGGTGACCTTTTGGTTCACAGGCCTACACTCAATCCACTGAGTTAAACCAGCCAGGGTAGAAACATTGTTCTTTAAGAAGCTAAGTGATATAGCATATAAAAACTGAGTTTTATCTTTAAAGAAAAACTATAAGATAATATTGCTGCTTTTTCAAGTCTAAAATATTTCTGTAATTAAAGTCTCTATTCTTTTCCATGAGTGGTTACTTTATTTTTATTTCATTTTTATTGAGTTTTTCCCATTACCATTTATCCCCCTTGTACCCTCCTCTCCCCAGAGGTCACCACACTGTTGTACACATCCATGAGTCCTTTTGCCTTTTTGCTTGATCCGTCTACCCGCTAACCCCTCCCAGAACAGTCATCCTGCTCTCCATCTATGAGTGAGTCTCTGTTTTGTTAGTCCAGTGTGTTTATTAGATTCCACATATGAATGTAATCATATGGTGTTTGTCTTTCTCTGACTGGCTCATTTCACTCAGCATAATGTTCCTCAGTTCCATCCATGCTGTTGCAAAGGGTAAAATTTTCTTCTTTTTTAACAGCTGGGTAGTATTCCATCCCATAGTTGTTTTATCCACTCATCAACTGGTGCCACTTGGGCTGTTTTGATAACTTGATGATTGTAAATATGCTACAGTAAGCATAGGAATGCTTATGTTCTTTCAAATTAATGTTTTGGATTTCTTTGGATGTATTCCCAGAAGTGGGATTACTGGGTCAAAAGGAAGATCCATTTTTAATTTTTTGAGGTATCTCCATACTGCTCTCCAGGCTGCTCCAGTCTGCGCTCCCACCAGCAGTGCTAAAAGGTTGCCCTTTCTCCACATCCTCATCAGCACTTGTTTGTTGATTTATTGATGATGGCCATTCTGACTGTTGTGAGGTGGTATCTCATTGCAGTTTTAATTTGCATTTCTCTAATGGTTAGTGATGTTGAACAACTTTTTATATGTCTATCAGCCATATGTATGTCTTCTTTGCCCATTTTTTATTGGATTATTTGTTTTTTTTCAATGTTGAGTTTTATATGTTCTTTATAAATTTTGGATATTAACCCCTTATTAAATACATTGGCAAATTTGTTCTCCCATTTCATGTGCTTTTTATTTTGTTGATGATTTCCTTTGCTTTGCAAAAACTTTAGTTTGATATAGTCCCACTTATATATTTTATCTGTTTTCCTTACCTAAGGAGCTGTATCAGATAAAATATTGCTATGAACAATGTCCTAGATTTTATTGCCTATAGGATTTTTATGGTTTTGGGTCTAACATTTAAGTCTTTGATCTATTTTGAATTTATTCTTATCTATGGTGTAAGAAGGTGGTCTAGTTTCATTTTTCTGCACCTATCTGTCCAATTTTCCCAACGTCATTTATTGAATAAGCTATCTTTAGTCCATTGCATGTGCCTCCTTCCTCTGTTGAATAGTAATTGACTATAAAGGTGTGGGTTTATTTCTGAGCTCTCTATTCTGTTCCACTGATCTATGTGTCTGTTTATATGCCAGTACCATGCTGTTTTGATACTATGGCCTTATAGTATAGTTTAGTATTAGGTAGTGTGATTCCTCCAGCTTTGTTCTTCTTTCTCAGGGTCACTGTTGCTGTGTGGGGCTTTTTGTGCTTCCATATAAATTTTTGAAATATTATTTCTAGTTCTGTGAAATATGTCATTGGAATTTTGATAGGAATAGTGTTGAATCTATAGATTGCTTTGGGTAGTATGGACATTTTTAATGGTATGAATTCTTCCTTTCCATGAACACAGTGAACACTTCCTTTTCACTTATTTGATCTTCAGTTTCTTTCTTCAGTGTCTTATAATTTTCCAAGTGCAGATCTGTTACATCCTTGGTTAGGTTTATTCATAGGTATTTTATTTTTGAGTGAATTGTGAATGGGATTGTTATTCTTTAATTTCCCTCTCTGTTGGTTTGTTTCTAGATATTAATTTTCTATCCTGCTACTTTGCTGAATTCATTTATCAGTTCTAGTAGTCTCTTGGTGGATTTTGGGGGTTCTGTGTATACAATATCATGCCATCTGCAAATAAAAGCAGTTTTACTTCTTCCTTTCCAAATCGAGTGCCTATTTCTTCTTCTTGTTGACTGCTATGGCTAGGATTTCCACTATTGTGTTGACTAAGAGAGGTAAAAGAGGACATCCCTGTCTTGCTCCCTATCTTAAGGGGAGTGCTTGTAGATGTTGCCTGTTGATTATGATACTGGCAGTCAGTTTATCATATATGGCCTTTATGATGTTTAGGTGTGTTCCTCATATTTCCACTTTGCTGAGAGTTTTTACCATAAATGGGTGCTAGATTTTATTAACTGCTTTTTCTGCATCTGTTGATGTGATCCTGTGCTTTTTTTCCTTCATTTTGTTTATGTAGTGTATCACAATTATTGATTTGTGAATGTTGTACCAACCCTGCATTCCTGGAATAAATATCACTTGATCGTGGTGTGTGATCTTTTTGATGTTTTGCTGTATTTGGCTTGCTAGTATTTTTTAAGGATTGTAGCATCTATGTTCATCAGGTATATTGGCCTATAATTTTTTTGTAGTGTCTTTATGTTTAAGAATTAGGATAATGCTGGCCTTGTAGAATGTGCTTGGGAGTCTTCCCTCCTCTGGAAGTTTTTGAGTGTTTGAGAAGGAGAAGTGTTAGTACTTCTGGGAATGTTTGGTAAAATTTACCCATGAAGCCATTCAGTCCAGAGCTTACGATTGTTGAAAGTTTTTTTATTGCTGCTTCAATTTTACTAGGTGTAATCAGTCTATTCAGATTCTTTGATTCTTCCCAACTTAGTTTTGGAATATTGTATATTTCTAGGAGTTTATCCATTTTTTCTAGGTTATCCATTTTATGTGTTAGCATGTAGTTGTTCATTATATTTCTTACAATCCTTTGTATTTCCTTTTTTGTCAGTTGTTCTTTCTTCTTTTTCAGTTCTGATTTTATTTATCTGGGTCATCCCTTTTTTTTCCTTGATGAGACTGGTTAAAGGTTTGTCAATCTTGTTTATTTTTTCAAAGAACTAGGTCATGGACTCATTGATCTTTTGTATTTTTTTTATACTTTATTTTTGCTCTGATATTATTTCCTTCCTTCTACTCACCTTGGGATTTGTTTGTTGTTCCTTTTCAAGGCCCTTTACGTGTGAGGTTAGATTTTTTATTTGAACTTTTTCTTTTTTTTTTGTTTTGAGATAGGCCTGTAATGCTATGAATTTGCCTCTTAGGACTGCTTTCCCTGTGATCCACAGATTTGGGGTTGTGGCACTCTCATTTTCATTTTTTTCAAGTTATGTTTAGATTTCTTCCTTGATCTCTTTGTTGACCCATTCATTGTTTAATAACACAATATTTAGTTTCCATGTCTTTGTGTATTTTTCAGTTTTCTTTTTGTGATTGACTTCTAGTTTCTTTATATTGTGGTCAGAGAGGAATGTTGATAGGATTTCAGTCTTCTTAAATTTATTGAGCCTTGTTTGTGTGCTAATATGTGGTCTATCCAGAAAATGTTCTATGTGCACTTGAAAAGTTTGTATATACTGCTCCTTTGAAGTGAAATGCTCTGATGAGATCAGTTAAATTCATTTGATCTATTGTGTTGTTGAGGCCACTCTCTCCTTATTGATTTTCTGCCTGGGAGATTTATCCATTGAAGTCAATGAAATGTTCAAATCCCCTACTATGACTGTATTTCTGCTGATCTCTCCTTTTATGTCCATGAAGACTTGCTTTACATATTTAGGTGCTCCTATGTTGGATGCTAGAATGTTTACTAGGGTTATATTCTTCTGTTGGATTGTTCCTTTTATCATTATGTAGTGTCTTTTATCTCTTACTGTAGCCTTGGTTTTTAAAGTCCATTTTTTCAGATGTAAGTATGGCCACGCTAACTTTTTTTTTTTCCTTTCTGTTTGCATGAAGTATCTTTTTCCATCCCCTCATTTTTATTCTGTGTGTATCATTCAATCTGAGATGTGTCTCTTGGAGGCAGCATATATGGATCTTGTTTTCTTATCTATTCAGCTACCCTCTGTCTTTTGATTTGAGCATTTAAGCCATTAACAATTAAGGTGATTATTGATAGGTACATGTTTATTGCCATTTTATTTTTTAACTATTTTTCTGTGTGTGTTTTTCTTTTTCTTCTTAAAGCGAGCCCTTTAGCATTTGTTGCAATACTGGTTTGGTAGTAACAAAGTCCTTTACCTTTTTCTTGTCTGGAAAGCTCTTTATTTCTCCTTCAGTTTTAAATGATATCCTTGCCGGGTAAAGTAGCCTTGTTTTTAGGCCCTTGCTTTTCATCACCTTGAATATTTCATGCTAATAATTTCTGGTCTGAAATGTTTCTGTAGAGAAATCAGATGACAGTCTAATTGGAGATCACTTGTAGGTAACTGCTTTTCTCTTGTGGCTTTTAAGATTGTTTTCTTATCTTCAAGCTTTGCCATTTTAATTTGATGTGTCTTTTGTAGGTCTTTTTGGATTCATCTTTTTTGAGACTTTTTGTGCTTCCTGGAATTGTATATCTTTTTCCTTCACCAGATTACAGAGGAAGTTTTTGATCATTATGTCTTCAAATAGGTTCTTGGAACCTTACTCACTCTCTTCTCCTTCTGGTATTCCCATAATGCAGGTACTGTTACACCTCGTGTTGTCCAAAATTTTTTCTTAAGCTCTCCTAATTTTTTTAAATTATTTTTTTCTTTTTGCTGCTCTGCTTGGGTGTTTTGTTTTGTTTTTTTGTATCTTGTCTTCCAAGTCACTGATTATATCCTCTGCTTTATCTGACCTACTGTTTATTCCTTGCAGTGTATCATTTATTTCAGATATTGTAGTTTTTATTACTGACTGGTCACTTTTTATGGTCTCTATGCCTTTCTTCATGGTGTTGAGTATCTTTATAACCGTTACTCTTAACTCTATATCTGATAAATTGCTCACCTCCATTTTTTTAGTTCTTCTTCTGGAGAATTCTCTTGTTCTTTCATTTGGAGCTTTTGCTTTGTCTTTCCATTTTGGCTGCTTCTTTGTATTTGTTTCTGTGTGTTAGGTAGATCTGCAAAGACTTTGCTGCAGGTCTGTCAGATGTTGTCTGTGACTGGCCCTGGGCAACCTGTTTGGAGCTATCAGTGATCCACAGATTGTGTCTCCCTCTGCTGAGCCTGGGTGTTTACAGAAAGAATCAAGCTGCACACCAAGGCCAACTTTTACCAGCACTGGGACCAGGGAAGTGTCAACTAAAGTCTCAGAGCTCCCAGAGATCTACCTTTGCTGTTAGGCTTAATCACTGAAATAGCCTCCGGCTATACTCAGAAGCCTGGCTTAATCTCCACAGGGTAGGGTGAGAGGGATTCCTGGAGGTGGGGCTATTGCTTCCCCCCAGGCTGTAGCTGCCTGGTGGGGAGGAAGATGGCTTCTGCAGTATGAGGAATGCACAGTGATCCTGGCAGTTGATCCTTCAGCTCTCCTCCCGGAGACACCAATCCCAGACTGTCCTCACATATCGTAAGTCTGCTCTGCCCTCCTTCTGCCAGAGCCCCGGGTGAGTGCCTGCAAGAGAAATTTTGTTCCTTGACCTTTAAAGAGGTCTTTGCGTCTGTAGCTGTCTCTCCTTGGTGAACAGAAACCCCCTGCCTTTCATAGCCAGATGATATTTGGGTTCCTTTCCCAGTTCTGGTGCACCAGTCTGGGGAGCGCAGCTTGGGGTTCAGTCCCCACACTCCTCAGGAGGAATCCCCGGGCCTCTGAAATACCCCTCCAGAAATTCAGCTCTTGTCCATGGAAGCCCAGTCTGCCCTCTCACACCTCCTCCACACTCACTTCCAATCTTGTGGTGAAGTGGTTTCTTCTATATGTCCTTGCTTATAAGGCTTCAGCTGGTATTCATTTGGTTATTTAGGATGATTTTCCTTTAAATTAGTTGTAATTCCAGTTGGTCCTGGGAGGATGTTAGTGTAGCTTCCATTCACTTCTCCGCCATGACAGGTCTCTTTTTGTTTTTTAAGATAGCTTAATATATCCTACAATTATTTTCTTCTCTAGTGAGAGTAGGTTCTTGTCCAATTCATAAATACTATTGTTTCCTTTTGAGAAAGAAATATTGGTAAGGCTAATAATTTTAAAAGTTAGTTTTTTTAATGTGTTACATATAGCAAGATGTAACTTTGACAATTTTTACAGATGGAATTTAAATATGAAGCAAATGTAAAGATATAATAAATAGAATTACAGTGTTTGAGGAATGTGTTTAAACCTAAAAAAGTTCAGAGTCAATTGGTTTAATCAGTTCATAGTTGTTGATACTAAGTCACTTTAAAATTCAGTAAAGTGGTTTTGTTAATTGATCAGTGCTGACTAAATTTCATCCTTAATTTTTGATTCCTGGTTATTCACACTCCTGGGATTTTTCTCAAATTTCAGGAAAAGATAAAAGAAGAATGATTTTAAAAATATGTGCTTTATAGACATGCATTTATTTATGTACTGATAAATTTGAAATTATATATATCTAAATATGTAAAGAGCAAATCAAACATAGGTAACTCATGTTTAGTGCCCTTGCTATAGCAACAGAAAAACACAAATAAAACTCACTGGTTTCACTTAACTTCGTGAGCACAGGTCTCAGATGGGCCCTTACTGCGGTCAGATAATCATAAGCCCATTCAGTTTTTTATTCTCTACATGTCTGTTTCATAAGTTCTCTTCTCCTCTCAGTCTCTGTGTTACTTTTCTGTTGCTGTGTAGTAAATTATCACAAACTTAGTGGCTTAAAGAGCACATGTTTATTATTTCATAGTTTCCATGGGTCAAGGGTCCAGGCACTGCTTAGCTGGATCCACTGCTCATGATCTTACAAGATCATAATCAAAGTATTGGCTCAGGTGCGCTCTCATCCAGAAGCTTGACCTGAGGCGATGCCCTTTTAAATTCATCCAGGTTGATGGTAGCATTCGGTTTCTTGCAGCGCTGTGACTGAGGACCTGACTTTTTACTGGCTGTTAGCAAGAGGCTGCCCTCAGATTCTAGGGGCTCCCCAAGTTCCCTGCCACGTGGCTCTCTCTATAGGCACCTCACAGCTTGGCTCTTTGCTTCTTGCAGAGCTAGCCGGAGACTCTTCGGGGTGTGCTAGCAAGATGAAGCCTTACGTATTGAATCTAATCACAGCCTGACTTCTCACCTGCTTTGCTACACAACATAATCAGTAGTGACGTTCTATCCCTTAGCCATGTTCTGTTGATTAGAATCAAGTTAATTTACACCTATACTCAAAGGGAGGGGATCTTACGAGGTATAACACTGACAATTGTCCCTCTCAAAATTTCCCATTAGTTCTTGCTTCTTCCTCACTCCCAGCTGATGATCTTAATTATTCCTATTCCACTGAAATAATGAAACAATCAAAAAAATAAAAACTCCACAAACTCATGCCAACACATATATTTAATCAGCCAGTATTTATACCTGCATTTTCCAACTTCCCGTCTATTGCCTTTGGTAAACTGGTCCTGTGCCTGTCTAAACCAGTAATTCTGGTCGTACACTAAACCTCACCCTTTTTATTTTACTCAAGAACATCCTTCAGCAATTCTGCCTTCTCTACCCTTGATCTGTCAGGATTTTGTGTTCGGGGAGGTGTGTCAATGAGATCACTTCCGTTAGCATACATGCATCTGTTTTTGTCCTGTCTTAAGAGACAAAACAAAACTTTTAACCCTGTTTTCTCCACCAGCTAACACCCTAACTTTTGTACTGCTTGGTAGCAAAACTTACAAAAATATTTTCTCTATTTTTCAGTTTCTGTCTTCTCATTCTTCCTTAATTCCACTTCACTCAGGATTTTGCCTCCACCGTTCCACCAAAACTGTTTTTCCGAGGACATCAGTGATGACCACATTGCTAATTCCAGTTGTTTATTCTCAGTCCACATATGAATTGGCCTATCAACAATACTTGTCATAATTGATCACTTCTACTTTCTTCGTATGCTTTCTTTACTTGACTTCCAGGATGCTACATACTCCTGGTTTTCCTCTTGCGTCGTGCCATGTGCTTCATCTCAGAATCCTTTGCAAGTTCCTCCCTTCAGCCCACTTGCTGTTGTGGTAGTGCCAGGCCTTAGTACTTGAGACTTCTGCATTTTTACTTTTCATCTAATGCCTTAGCTTTTATGTGCTGACATTTGCAGAACTTATGTCTACAGTGAGAGGCAGGTTTTCTGTGAACTAATAGAGCTTAAGCCTTAGGATTCTTCACCTTCCCTGGCTTATCACAAGGCCCTGCACCAAGTTTTATGTTCATAATTTTGAGTGTATTTTCTCTAGATGTCCCCTAGAATTGTATATTATTTAGGCTGCTCATAACTTGGGTTCATATTTATCTCTAATCCATATCTCAGAATGCAACTACAGACTATCCAAGTTGCCCTTCAGTGTTTACATTTGCATATGTAAATGAGCATCTTAAAGTCACCAAGTCCAAAACCGACTCCAGCACTGCTCCACCTTCAGCCTTTACCATCTCTGTTGAAGGCAACTCCACACATCCACTTGTTCAGATCAAAAATCTTGAATTCATGACATCTCTTTTCTCTTTTTAGCATCTGAAATCTAGCGTGTGCATATATATACACACACGTGTGTGTGTGTGTGTGTGTGTGTGTGTGTGTGTGTGTTTACTGCTTCTCTAGTCCAAGCTTGAATTAGTGCAGTAGCCTCCGTTTAGGTTTCCCGGCTTTCTACCCTTGCTTTCCAAAGTCTCTTCTCCACTGACCAGACTGAGTATTCCTTTGAAAATGTCATTTAAAAATTTCTTTGCCTAGACCTGCAATAATTTTCTTTTCATTTTGTTCAGTAAAAGCCACTATCCCCAAAATGACATCCATTGATTTACAAGATCTAGCCCTTGCCACATTACCTGTTTCTCTTCATTTCCTACCACTTACCCCGATTCACTCGGCCCCAGCCAGATTGATCTGCTTTTTTCCTTGCAGACATCAGACATGCTCTCACCTCAGTATTTTCCGCTTGCTTTTCTCTCTGCATGAAATTCTCTTATTTCAGAAATCTATTTGGCTAACATCTTCAAAGCCTGCAAGTCTTTGTTCAGAACTCACTTTCTCATTGAGGTCTGCCTGACCACTCTGTTGAATGTATCGACCTGGCTTCCCCTTACCTCGGTACTCCTGATTCCCATTGTCTCGCGGTATTTCTCTCCCTGCCTCGTAGAATACTGTGTACTCTGTTATCACATTTACTATGTATTATCCACCTTGCTTTCCTAGAAAAGATGTTGCTTGAGAACAGGGATCTTTGCTTTTTTCTCTGATGTATCAAAGCAGTAATCTGGAACAAAGTAGGTTCTCAGTAAATCTATTTTCAGTGACTAGTGTTAGACTGTAAGCCTATATACTTTAAAAGTTATTTTTTATTTTTGAAAATTAAATCTTCAAATGAAATTTTGCACAGAAGTTCTCTAAAAATACAAACCAAGTGGAAAAAGAACACTTTTGATGGAATAAGTAGGTTAAGCTAATGGGCCAGAGCTTTCTGTGTTACACTTCTATTTTGGTCATTGTAGTACTCAGAGCACAACTGGAAACCACTCAGGCTCTTGTCTCAAGTATTGTTATAACTGTGCAACAGAATATTAAAATTTAATTTAATTTCCTTCAGTGTATCTGTGTGAGTTATGTGTATTTGTGTGTGATGTCAGGATAATGTGGTTTAGAAGTCTACTTAAGAAAGTCCTAGAAAAATAGTGAAATCCAAAATGTTCTTTATAAATGAACTTATTGACTTTATTATATACATTAGATTTGATGTATTTTGCTTACTATTAATATGAACCTTATGAAATTGCTGATATTTGAGTACAATTTCTTATGGCTCAAGTTAGTGTATATTATATACAGATCAAAATCTCCCAAAATTCCCAGGAATAAAATGAACCAAAAAAAAAAAAAGAACCCACGAAATCTGTATTAAGAGGATGTACAATTTTCATGTACATTCCCTTAATAAATAGACTTTGTTACAATAACTTTGGAAGGGAAGATTTAATATCAGAAATACCCCTCCCTTCCAGCTAAAATATTAATATTTATTGCACTTTGATTTCTCTTCATAATTTTTCTGGTCTTCTGGGAGAAACAAGATAAAATGATTTTAATATTAAAAAATAAATGCCTGAGAATTATTATAATATGAATAATGAAATAATTACCAAAAAATAGTTGTGTGAGATGATATACTTCTTTCAATATTAAAATTTACTATAAAATTGTTATAATAAAAGCATGTGATATTAACACAAACAGATGTAATTGTCAGTTAAAAATAATAGATATTTCAGAAATAGATCCAAGTATATGTGGGAACTTAACTGTACTTTGTCATGCATTAAGAAAGGTAATATAACTTAGGGAGTAAGACAACTATGATCTCAAGCCATAATTCCAGGCTTTAAATCAAATATTTGCCATTTCCTAATTTTCCAATTTGAGGGGCCAACTTTACGATATGTGTTTTCTCATTGTAAAATGTGAATAATAACAGCGCCTACTCATAGCGTGGTCATGTCTTAAATGAATCAATCCATGAGAAGCATTTAGAACAGTGTCTGATGCAGAGTAATACTTAAGCATCATTTTAATTTATTTTAAAAAGGATGTTTTATTTGATAAATGGTACTGCTATACTTGACTACCCACCTGAAAGAAAATAAATTTATACATTCAGCCTATACAATGTGTGAATTAAATCAGTATGCTCAAGATGAAGTTACAGTGTGTGAGATCAACTTGAGAATAGCTTTCTTATGGAAGAAGGAAATCCAGACCATGAAGAAATAGGTTAAAATATTTGAGTATGTAAATATTTTCTATGTTTGGTATAGCAGAATACATTACTAATAAGAACATGATAAGACCCTTGGAAAAAATATGTTGAACAGATAGATATGACAATGAATTGATAACCATACAGAGAACTTCTCGATTGATATAAAAAAGGAGAAAATAGATAGGACTATTGATAGTAATATGATAGCATCATGAGATAGTACTTTTTTTGACCAGACAAATTTTATATGACATACACTAGGAATGCAAAAATTAATCTGTGTGTGTTTACAAATTACAACTGCTGGCAAAGATGTAGGAGACGATCATTTTCATACAATGTTGATGTAAGAAATGTTGTAACATTGCAGATGTTGAGAATCTGTCCAGTAAAACAGTGCATCAGTACATAAGAATACAGGGACAAAGATGTATATATTGCAGTGTTATTTAGAGGTGCAAAAGTTGGAAAACAACTTGACCTCTAACAGTAGCGTGGCTGAGTAAATTGTGGTATGCAGAATATTAGGTAGTGAAACTATTAAAAATAATGAGTTAGAACCACATAAATTAGCCTAGAATAGTATTCATAATATATAAGACCTGGGACAAATAATGTCCCCTTTTAATGACAAAATCTTTTATTACAAATTCATAAGCATGTAATTTTGTAACAACAATATCACACTCAAGCACACCATATGACATTTTAGGTGAAATGTTCAAATTAAAACTATAAATTATTACACCCATATTTTTACCCTACCAACCACACTAGAGCAAATGTTTCTTCTGCTGGACCCTGTATTAATTACAGGAAATTAAGTTGCTAGCATATGGCCCTGTTTTTAATAGTCCAAAACCAGTTTGTGTTCATGTATCATCAGGGTGATGACAAGGAAGATGAACATTCTTAACATTTTTGTATGTCTACTTTTTTTAAATTTTATTTTTCAATTAGAGTTTACATTCATTATCTGCTTTTTTAAAAAATGTTGTCTAAGACTAAAAAGAGGATGGAAAAAATAATGACTTCAGTTATGCAGTGTTTTAAGAAATATAAAGAGGGACTTTTCCCCAAAGATCAGACTATCTTTGACATCACAGATGTGTTTCAGCTGCTTGACCCCTTCATTTCAGTGTGTGGGATGCTTTATTCCAGGCTGTCAGCAAGGGTCAGAAGAGAGAAACTTCAGGCCTAGAGGAAGCATTTAATAACTAGCATAGGATGTTTCACATTTTGAAGTTATGCCAAATTAAATGGTTTTTGTAATATTTGTAATATTTTTTTAACATGTCAAAGGTTTTCAACCCTAACTTCACATCGCAATTACCTATGGCAATTCTTACTTAATAGGTCTAGGATGAGGTTAAGCACCTGTATTTGAAAAGTTAGAGAAATGTTTCCTGAAGCCTCTTGAGAGGTTTGGGAAATACTATTTACTATATGAAAAATGTGCATTAGTTTTTTAAAAATGATAACTGTATTCTATATAACACTGACTCTTCTCACAAACTTTAATTCAATACTTTTTTTATGAAATAGCACCCTTTGAATGTTATTTTTAAAACTCTAAATTAATGAAAAATAATTGATTTGTACAAAAGTTGGAGGGTAGGTGTGAGCTTTATCATTGAGAACAGTAATGGTTTATGAATAATACAATTTAAATCTATGAAGGGATATTATACAAAATAGGGTTATCTTTTTAGAGCATTGCTAGTCTTTTGGCTATTGCCAACTATAGTTAGGTTCCCTTCCCATGGAGATCTTTATGTGCAGGTTAGTACTTTTTAAGATTGCTTAACAATAATCTTGCAAAAATTATGGAAAATGGTTAAATAAGTACTTTCTAATCATATTCCTTTTATTGCAATCTTCTAAGTTTGTTAGTGTGTTATGCTGTGTAGATGGTATGACCCTCACACCCAGGGGTGGAAATCAGAGGATTTCTCAGCAGGCAAGTTAAGAATTATTCCTGAAAACAGCATACCATTAATATTTTGAGGTTAAAATTATAATACACCATTTGGTAAATACCATGCTATGTGACCTTCAAAACTCCTTTTAAAGGTATAATTTTACGTGAAGATATATTTATGTTTATGGAAAGCCTAGGGCTTTTCACGTTTTCAAGTTGAAGAAAGTGGTACACTTCAGGGAAAAAGAGTTTATGAAATAGTCACTCAGTAATGTTTTTTATTTTATATCCCAAATTTGGCTCAGATATTGTTAAAAATGCATAGAATTCTTTTTCTAGTATCAGCTGTTAAGGGCAGATTTGCAGTTCTCTGTCTTGTCGGACTACCTGGCAGCTGAATGTGCGTGGTTGGTTTCATCCGCGTTCTCCCTGCAGTCCTCGCTGCGGTGGGCCTTGCACAGGCACATTCTCAAGACAGTCGTTGTACAGGCCTTCGTATAACCCACGCACACAAGGCCTCTGTTCTGGAGAGTGCACTAGTCTTCTTACTCTGTGTGCATGTATATACAGTTCAGTTACATTTGTTTCGCCTTTCCAGTAAAGCCATATGAAATGGAAAGTCTCTAAAACAAGAAAACTGGGGAGTTACCGAGTTTATTTTGAACATTTTGATTTTATTTTTAAATGCTTAGAAATAGGAACATCTTTTACATATTCACTCAAATAAGAGTATGGTAGTTTTGTCAAATCAGAGAGTTTGATTTCTGCTCACTATGGGATAAACCATTGCTTCATGTCATTTATTTTTCTAATTTTTTATTTTTGACTCAGAAATATTTCAGGAGAAAATAAATTGATCACTTTCATCTTTACTTCTCAACTTAATATATTACAGTTTATTTTTTTGGTGTTTGGTTTAGCTATTTTTTTCATCAATTAGATGACATAATCTTTCTGTTGCTCTTAAAATATTTTTGAAAAAAAAAGTTGTCCTATTTCATTAACTAATTTCAAACTGCTTTCGGCCCAATAATAGTAATTATAAAATTGATATATTTTTATTTGTGATTCATTAAATATTGTAAGTGAACTATTTTCATCTATATGTAGGAAAAGTACTTATTGTTGTGACTAATAATACATTGTGTTAAGTTGCAGACATCGCTCTGTAGCCTCATATCCTCATATATTAATTAATGTTTCTTTGGTTATCCAAATTGATAATACAGGAAGAATAATTCATGAAATTTTTATTTTCTTAATGACAGTCATTTGTGGTAATTACCAACGTCCCTTTACTAGTGTGACTCTGAAATGCAGTCACCTATTATTTTTTTTTTAAATGAGTGTTGCCTTCAGAAAAACTGTCGGTGAAATTAAAACATAAGAAATGTTGAATTAGATGATTAGCAAATATAAAACCACGTACAAGCAACTATAATTTTATTCAGTAATATAAAATGTCAGTCTTTTAATTTAATATTATTTTATTTTAGAGGTAAAAATAACAATAAAAATTTTGTAAAAAAAAAAAACCCAAATTGTGGAAGTGTTCTTTATATTTATATATAAATATAAATTATTATAATTTATTATTTTAGAATTTAAGTGAACTTTTTAAGTCTGCTTTTATGTCATGTATCCACTCGTTTTTTATATGCATTTAAATACACAGCAGTCTTTGTAATACTAACCGGCTGTAAGCTTCATGAGAGCAAGATCTCAGCCCTTTTTATTTAGCTCTGTGCCCTCAGCAGCAGGAATAGCGGCTGGGGCACAGTAGGTGCTCAATAAAAAGTTGAACAACGAACACCAGAAATTTACTAAATTTATTGTAAATCAATTATTTTTAATGCTTTTGCAGGATTTAATCATTCAGTAGCCTAATGTGGGAATAACTTTTCCATTTTTTTTTGTTGCACTGCTTTTAAAAAAATTAAAGATAGTTTATATGATTTAAAAAAACATGCTTATGTGGTGAAATTCAATCTTTCATCCCCTTAATTTCAGTTTTACCTACATATAATTTTACACTTGTTTAATCCAAACTCTACATATATATTTAAATTTTGCACTGTTTTTTATAGCCCATGAATTTTCTAGTTTCTATTTTATAATTTATAATTTTAGATATTATAGCTTAATAATTTTATAATAACATTAGTTTTCACTGACATACAGTGTTCTGTGTTATATGAAATTTTCCATTTTTGCATTATTTTCCTAGTGGATTATAGGAGAGAAATTAACTTAAAGATTATGCTCATTTTATAATTTAACATATACTAAAATGTGACTTTGAAAAAGCAATATGTACTACTGCGAATATTATTTAAAAGAAGGTCATTGATAGTTAAGCCATTCCCCCATCTATGTTTCATTCATGCATTTGGGGGGGGGTTGATTAATATTTTTGCTGTTGTACTTTGAATATCTTTGATCATTTTAGAACTCAAACATTTTGTTGTCCACACAGTTCTTTACTGTTTGTTACTTAAAATTGTTTTTCACTTTTACCTTCCCCTAGATTACTATATCCATACCTGTGTCTTTCAGTATTATCTCGATGTTAACTCTCAAATGTCTTCTAATCTTCAAACCCACAGCCAGTCACTTAATTAATGTCTTTACTTGGATGTCTGAAAGGCATTTCAAACTTAAAATGCCCAAAATAGAATTCTTGCTTTCTCTGTCTTTATATTTCACCCCTTTTCCCATCACCCACTTCAGTATACACAGCTCCTGCTTTTACGTTCATAGCTGTTTTTCACTTTTTACATACATTGTTATGACCTTTAAAATATTAAACTGAGAAAATTAATTTTCATGTAAAAATCCCAAATATTTCAAGTACAATTTCTCACTTATCAGAATTAAGAACTCTGAACATATATCTAAATATATATACACATGTATACATATATATACATTATATATATATCCTGAACATGCTAAGAAGAGAGGTTTAAAATAGTAATAACAACAATAACAATAATCATAATAGAGTTTGGATAACTCAATGCATAGATGATGTCAGATGGGACTTCTGGAAAATTTAATCATAATAAAACCTGGTTTAGTAAGCATTTAGAAGACAATACCCCAAATTATGTTCATTTGCAATGATAGAACTGCCCTGTGATAGGGTTTCTCTATAATTACTTGAGTTCTAGTCATTTTCTTTTTTGATATAATTATGTATAGAGTGCTTATCTCAAAATAACAGGAATGGTTTGAAGTCCTTTTTTTTTTCTTACCTATAAAGAATTTTTTTTTCTATTTTTCTTACTCGTATTCAAATCCTCTGGAATGTAATGTGATGTATATTTAAAATATAAAGCAGTCATAAAAAAAACCCATTGAATAATGCTTCAAGAGGTAAAATGACAAAATGTATTACATTAAAAATAGTTAAACTTTGCCTTTAGAAATTTTTGAGGGTTATCATTCATTATCTTCTTTCAAGACACAATAAAGAGGTATGTTGTCTGTCATTCTCTGTTACACCTTGCAGCCAGAGGGAAAAATATATATGGGCCTTTGGAAGCAGATATAAAGCGAAGTAAAATCTCCACAAAACTTTCGAAGTGAATTATTTTAAGGTAAAAATGCAGTTGCTTGAATCAAGGCAGGGGGTGGGAGGTAACTGCAGCAGTTATGAATTGCCATCATAACTTAGTAGACTCTGTCTTTTGAGCCATCTTACGAATTGATCAACACTAATACATTTGTATTCTAGACTTTTAGAACCAACCTGACCACATTTTTTATGATAAAATAAGCCAAGCCACAAGCTTCATATGTAAGAAACTACAAAATAGCATAGTAAACACATTAATAAACATTTAAGAAAAAGGCATATAGTGCTTATTTGATTATTTATTATGTTTTTGGATTTTTAAAATCATAAATCTGTGAGTATTTCTATTTTGGTAATTTCATAAAATTAAAGCATCTGCCCTGGCTGGTATGGCTCAGTGATTGAGTGCCAGCCTGCAAACCAAAGGGTCACTGGGTCGATTCCCAGTCAGGGCACAAGCCTGGGTTGCAGGCCAGGCCATCAACAGAGGGTGCACAAGAGGCAACCACACATTGATGTTTCCCTGCCTCTCTGTCTCCCTTCCTTCCCTTCTCTCTCTAAAAATAAATTTTTTTTTTAAAAAGCATTTGCACATTTATTTTTTATATATCGGTATGGTTGCAGTATAATCACTGAATTTTAGACTTCAGGGATGATAAAGATAGTTATTTTTATTTTAAGAGCCCAAAGTCATATTTTATACACACAAACAAATGGTCATGATGGAATCTTTCACATAATTTACTATTCAGTTATTATACAGATCTATATTTCATTTTTTGGCTTTATTTTTTAAAACATTATCCAATTGATAACTTCAACCAAATGCAAATAGGAAATGGAAAAAAATAAATGATAATTTAATCTTCAGGAAAATAAAATATTTTAAGAGTTAAATGTCTGTTGCACTCTCATATAAACCAGCATAGGGTAAGCAGCATAGTAGGAAATGTATGAAAATACTTGGACACTTCTGATTTTAGGAAACCAGGATTAAGTTTACAAGATATGAGTATATTGCATCTGAACTGCTCTTGCAAGGCACAGAAGATTTCAGAAGTCAAAAATGTATGAGTTTTAAGGGGAAGAACAGTGTGGAGATACTGGTAACATTTGTCAGTTGGAACAAACAAATAAATGAAGGCAAAGACATAGACAAACACCTGACGTAGACTATATTCAGGAACTAGCAGGTAAAGTTTGTTCCTTGGAGGACAGAAGTCCTAAAAGATTAAACTGGGAAGACAGGTTAGGACCAGGTATGGAGAATTTGAAAGGCCTGCATAGGGAGTCTGGGTAATGCAGTGGGGAGGTGACGTGGGGTGGGGCTGAAGGCGGTTGTAGAGTGTTTCATAATGCTAACATGAAAACTCCTCAGCCACAGTCTAATCAAGCTGTCTGATTTTATAAATGATGAAACTGACGTGATTTGACAAAGGTCACCCAGAAGAGCCAGGTGAAAGCCCTTATCTCCTAACTGCCAAATCTAGATACTTTTTATTATATCACGTTAGATAGGATAAAATAGTAGGGCTGGGCAAGAAACGTTCAAGAAGGGGAAAGATAACAGTGCCTAACAGGAAGCAGGGATCCAGGCAGCAGGAGAAGGCACAGAGCAATACCAGCTCTAAAACCTGGTGCTGGCAGTGGGTTGGAGGAAAGGATTGGGAGAAGACAGCATGGTACTTTACGGTAGGTATTAGACATGTTTGTGAAAACTGCCACCTTTGATTTGGTTATCAGAAGTAAGGAAATTGTAACAGTACAGAGTCAAAATAGCCACTTTTTTATACTTTTTAGATACTTGTATTCATATAGCTGTGTAGTACACACAGGGTAGGGAGAAAGTAGGTTTACAGTTGTTTGTGTGGAGAATAAATAATACAAGAACAAACCTTTTGCCCCACCTGTATTTTGCCAAATCAGTATTTTTCAGGAAGACAGTTTTTATGTATATAAATCTATAATCAAAAGAAAATGTACAAGATTTTTTTTTGTCAGCAGTTCAATATAGACCCCCAAAATGACACCAGCATTTCCATCCGACACTACTGTAGTATGCCTCCATAGCATAAGGTGTAATACATTATGAAAATGAAAGAGACTTACCCTCTTCGGTCCTCAGGGTATATTTTGATAAAAGGCAAATTGTGTCTCTACCAGAGCTATGGCATCTTTTAGAGCATCAAGAGGTACAATAAAAAATAATGTTTCTTTTGGATAGACAAATAATAATATTTGACATATTTGATACATGATATAACAAGATATTTGATACATGATATAACAAGAACATAAAAGTATCTTCAAAGATACTGTTTGGTTACAAATTATAGAAATCCAACTCAAAGTGGCTTAAACAAAAAGGGAAGTATATTGATTCTGTGCTGGCTTTAGACATGTTAGATTCAGATGCCAAAATGCTTTCAGAAATTTCTCTCTCTTCATTTTTGGAGCGTCCTTTTATCTAGGTTAATTATTTTCCATCTGGTTCTTTCTCTTGCCATATGGTGAGAAGATAGTCGGTAGTAATGTCAGGCTTGGGTTTTACTAGATTAGAAACACAGGTATCTATCTCAACAGTTTGGCCAAATTCTCAGGCTAACTCATATTGGACCATCAACTAGCTGAATGAATGAATGAAATAACAGGTATCTACTATTGATAGGAATTGCTTTCTGAATGTAAGGCCATGCATCTGTAGCAACCCTAAATAAAGTAGTTCATACTATTAATTGGGATATTTTAAATTATAATGGAACTTGCTTTGCATTTACTTTAAAGCATGGTTTAATGAGGTAGTTCAGTAATTTTCCTCCCATGATGAAGAAGCCAAGGTGCCTCACAGGCACGCGCAGGCCTTTTTTTGTAAGACCGTATGAGTTGGAGTTCTTACATGGCAAAGGAATAAATTGGTATGTCTTAATGTTTATTTTCAATCAAAATCACAGCAGTATTAAAACCTACTTACCTGTTATTTTTAATACTTTTCATAGGATTCCCATAGAGATTATTCTTTTGCGGTTGCAGATTATCACTACTGAATGGGTCTAGGTGTGAACAGGAACTTTACAACACAGAGATAACGGAGCAAGCTTATGGGAATATTTGATAGTGAAGAATAGGACACTGATAGTACGAAACTACGAAAGACATTTAGATAAGTGCAATCATATCTCAAAGATTTTCTTATCCCTTCTCCTTCCAATTAAACTTTGTGTCTCCTTTGTACCCTTTATATATTTTTTGTACCAGTGCTTTTAAGACTATTCGATACATTTACACATCTGCTTTCCACAACTTATCCAGAGGTTTCTTAAAAGCAGGAACAGTGTCACATATATCCTTTATCTCCGTTCCCACACAGGGCCCTTAGGCCACTCGGTGTGCATTTCATAAAGGATGGATAGATGGTACAACTATAGATCATAGTTCTAAAGGGAAAATAATTTGTAACTATCAAGAACAGACCTGATTTAGCTGATACATGTTACACCAAATAATTTGTGTGCTATTTAGGATCCAGTTCTTTTTTCTCTCAATTCTTTTTGAAATAAGAATACATATATTCACGTGTCAAGTGTATTAAGAGACTTCAAAGAAAATGAAGCTGTACATATGATTAAAATTTGATATTTATAATTTTAGTATGCAAATGATAAGTTTCATTTGCATGGAGTGGGGATGCAAACACTGTTAATGCACAGACTTTTCCTTTACTAGATGCCGTATTCCTATATATAAGAAGTAAGCAAGTGGGCTGTCTCACGTAATTCTTCACACTCCTTTTCTCCCCACCCAAGATTCGGTTGCCCACCATCTCCAAGCTTCCACACAGGTGTCTCACTTCCTCTTGACTTTGACTTAACACGTAAAATGGGAGTGGAGCACTGCTCTCTCTGGGATATTATACAAACAAGTTCATTTCTTGTCTCAGCTTCTTAGAAAGTCCGTTTTCTGTGTTCACATTAGATTAGTATAGATATGGCTATATTTTTAGTTCTTTAGGAAAAAAATAGTGTAAATCTAAGAGGTTTTAAATGTCCTTGTGTGAAAAATATAAGTTGAGTAACATTTTTTGGCTAAACTATTAAATATTTATATTAATTAAATTTGTAATTTAATAACTTCCTATTTCCTTGAATTTCTAATTTAATTTCTAAGATAAGTAATCTTATGCAGAATTGTTTCTATCTAAAATTAAGAAGTGATACATATTATAAATATTAATGTGTAGTCATTAATATCCTCTCTTAATCATAGGACACTTTTAGTTGTATGTGGACAAATGTCATTTATACCAACAAAACTTGGGGGCCACTTCAGTATTTGATAAAACAGCAATTATGGATGACAGTATTTTATATAGGATTATTTTAAATGGTTGAAACTAAATTCCAGTTTCAACTGGAATAGTACTTACTACATAAAGACATCTTTAGTATAAGGAGAGATGATATGGTGGTGTAATTCTTTAATTTACAAAGATGTGGATTTTTTGGAAGATGTTTACTTTTATGAAAAGTCCACACAGCTTCTAAACTACATTATTTCAGAATTTTTGAGTATTTAAAAGAAAGAAAATTACTAAAGGGAGAAATAAAAAAAGAAAGGTAGGTAATGTGCAATTATGTAAGTACTAGGCACACTTTTATAAGTTCTTTTGAAGGACAGAAGTAGTCCTGGAGTTAAAAAATAAATTAAAAACACTGGGTGCATAAATGTAGTAAGAGACTGGTGTGCACTGTGGTAGAAAGAAACACCGTACAGTTGTCACACATCTCATGGGTGCTTCGGTGGTTTTAGAATGCATGTTATAAAATTATGTATTTCATTAGTTTTTATTGATAGTCTATAGTTTTCAGAATTAACCTTTCATGTTCTGTTCTCTTCCTGGGTTTTATTACACAGGTAATCAATGCATTGAGCAAAATGAAAGTGATATTAGGATTTAAAATAATTTAAGAACCACTCTTTTGAAACTTTTGGTTGATTAACATATGTTTCTTCCTAAATCTTATTTTAAAACCCTATAGTTTGTTACTATATACATGTTTTCAACAGTACTTTATTGTAAAGTTATTCTAACTTTCTAAAGAAATATTTATAAAGTATAATCATATTTGATACTCAGGATTTATATCCTTAAAAGTAAATTTTCTCAATATTTTGTGTGCATAGGATAAAATATAAGGGTGATTTTAATTCAACTTTATAATTGAGTTAAGATGTAATTATGGTTTAACTTTTAAATTATAACACTTAAACATACTTCAGCATTTCAGACAAATAGTTTTTCACAAAAAAGCCCGTGAACAAAATTAACATGTTAAAGACTTATTTCTCAGTCTACTTCTTGAAACTGAATGTGTTTAATCGTGGTGAATATGAGGGGTATATTTGATATTCCTAAGAAATATTTCTAGAAAATTTAGATTTCTTTTCACTAAAATGAAATTATACAGATAAATATCAATAAAACAAAACTCTACTGTGATTATAAATTACATATGTGGAAAGGAAAGTGTGTGTGTGTGTATTTGTGTTTGTCTGTTCATGTGCATAATGTGTGTGAGTATATTTATGAGGTGACAGAGTGTAGAATTTGAATTTCTACTTTTCACCATTTGCTGCCTTCAAGAGCAAAATGCCAAAAATGTGTGGCTTTATTTCTTTGAAATATTCTTACTTAGATATGTTTTAAAGATAGCATGGCAATACTTGCTAAAAAATAGCTTATTAAATATCAGATAGTATATCTAAACTAAATTCCTGCTTAAATCTTAACAAATTATTTCAGCCTGTCCACTTTCAATGTCTGTGACAAGAGGAGTGCCCTTCAGGGCTTTGTCAGTGACAAACTCAGTTTTTCATCTACCAAATGAGTCATTAAAAAATGCCCTGTGTATTTTTGTGCTACCAAAATGCAATTTAAAATGTAAATATCTATATATTAACCTTCGAGGTTATGGAGGATACCATATTCATTCTATACTTTTTATTTGGCTGTCTAAACAAATTAAAATATGCTAGGTTTTGTGGCTGGATGTTTCAATACAAATTGGCTGAAATGCCTATGTCTTCTATGGGTATGTCAGATCATTACAGGTGTGCATATGACTGCAGCAATTTTTCAGTTACCTTTGGTGACATGATTGTGAGCCCTATTTTTTAAATGTAGCTATGACTGCCAAAAAAAGAGGAGTGTCTACTTAATCAAAATAGTCATTTTACACATCTAGATAGAATAGGTAGGTTATGTCATTCACAGATAGCCTTAACCTACCTGAAGCAATTAAATTGTTTTTATTGATTATTTAGAAATATTTGTGATTTTGTAAGGTTACACGTTGTGTATAAGTTTAGTTGAAAAATTAAAATACTAATTACTGTATTGTTCTTTATCTCTGAAAATACCAGTTGTGAAACAAGTAAGGTGTTAAATAACATGGAGATTGCTAGGTGACAAGGAACATGAAATTAACGTTTCGGAGGAACTCAGGCTAGAGCTGGACTACTCTTCCTTCACTAACTTTGCTTCTGTGATCCTGTGCTCTTCGTCTTAGTGTGTGCAGAGATATTCTTCAAGTGCAATAGGTGAAGATTCAGCAATAGCATTTTGATTGCAGGGCTATATAAAAATGTTACCATTGATTTATTGTTACTATTCCCTAAAAAAAATACTAATGTCTTAGAACTTCTACTGCAAAATGCACAGAGACTCAAGGACAATTTTTAATAATTTAAAACTGAAAATTGCTTATTTTCATTTGAAAATTCTAATTTTACAAGATAATTGTATGAAACTGATGAAAGTCACTTTAGAAGTTATGATATTTCTGTCTTTCTTAAGTTATATTTCAACTAATTTTCAATTGACTGTTTTACTTTTTCTAGGGCAGCAAAGTAATATATAATGTATGTGCGCAAAACAGAAGTATTATTTATACGTATTTTTTTTAATTACAGGTAAAGATTATAGTTCCCAACAGCACAGCAGGTCTGATAATAGGGAAGGGAGGTGCCACTGTGAAGGCTATAATGGAGCAGTCAGGGGCTTGGGTGCAGCTTTCCCAGAAACCTGATGGGATCAACTTGCAAGAGAGGGTTGTCACTGTGAGTGGAGAACCTGAACAAAACCGAAAAGCTGTTGAACTTATCATCCAGAAGATACAAGAGGATCCACAGAGTGGCAGCTGTCTCAATATCAGTTATGCCAATGTTACAGGTCCAGTGGCAAATTCCAATCCAACCGGATCTCCTTATGCAAACACTGCTGAAGTGTTACCAACTGCTGCAGCCGCCGCAGGGCTATTAGGACATGCTAACCTTGCTGGCGTTGCAGCCTTTCCAGCAGTTTTATCCGGCTTCACAGGCAACGACCTGGTGGCCATCACCTCTGCACTTAATACATTAGCCAGCTATGGATATAATCTCAACACATTAGGTTTAGGTCTCAGTCAAGCAGCAGCAACGGGGGCTTTGGCTGCAGCAGCTGCCAGTGCCAACCCAGCAGCAGCAGCAGCCAATTTGTTGGCCACCTATGCCAGTGAAGCCTCAGCCAGTGGCAGCACAGCTGGTGGTACGGCGGGGACATTTGCATTAGGTAGCCTGGCTGCTGCTACTGCTGCAACCAATGGATATTTTGGAGCTGCTTCTCCCCTAGCTGCCAGTGCCATTCTAGGAACAGAAAAATCCACAGATGGATCAAAGGATGTAGTTGAAATTGCAGTGCCAGAAAACTTAGTTGGTGCAATACTTGGCAAAGGAGGGAAAACATTAGTGGAATACCAGGAGTTGACTGGTGCAAGGATACAGATCTCCAAAAAAGGAGAATTCGTACCTGGCACAAGGAATCGGAAGGTAACCATTACTGGAACACCAGCTGCAACACAGGCTGCTCAGTATTTAATTACACAAAGGATCACATATGAGCA
>PVIA01000349.1:238432-477283 GCA_004024845.1 Tonatia bakeri
TTCAGCTTTTAAGTACATTTACCTATATGAAATGACTAAGGAATATTAATGAAAAACAACCCTTCTTTTCCAAAATCACATCATTGTCCACTGCCCAAACAAAGACCAATTTGCACCAGCTTTAAGTCAGTATAAGATGAAAGAACAACAAATAAGTGAAAACATACATTCAAATGGTTGATAATCAAAAGATTATTTGATTCAGCTGACTTCTTTATAGTAAGCAACAAAGAAGTATGGACTCTTCTGAACCACAGTGCTTCAATCTTAAAGATGTGATTGACACATTACAATTAAAATTGTTAAATACATTTCTTGTGAATTGTGAATTTATAATGCATGTTGAATAATAATGTTTTAGGGCAAAATATGGTAATTTCTGTTATTAAACAATGTAGAATTGTAGAATTCTACATTGTAGAATTGTAGAATCAACAATTCTGAAATGTAAACAATCTTCATTTTATTTTAAAAACCTGCTTTATGGAGAATACATATACTAAATTTAAGCTGTCATTCTACTTGAACAGAGATACTAAGCTTTTGATTAAGGACTCAGTTGAGTATCCCAATCCTCTTGGACTACAAAGAACATTCAAATTATAATGAAATCTTTGGCTTTATGCATTTATTTTTATTACTAAAATGTTTTGGGAGATATGGCATAGAAAAACTTAAAGCATTTTCTAAAAGTGTCCTTCATTGGCCTTTTGTCAATAATAAAAATACTATTTCTTATTAGTATTTAAGATGTTGGGTAATTATATGATTTTTTCTTTAAAAAAATACTGTAATCTAAATCTCAAACTAGCCGCTTCTCAAAACTTTGTGATTTTAGTGCTTTATCATTTTATCTAAATATTAATATAGACCAAGTCCTTAGTATATATTGTATTAAAGTACCTCAATATATTTACCAAAACATCTCATAGATTTGATTTTTTGATATTCCCATATTTTTGTCTATTTTAAGAAGTAAATGTGATTCAATTTTTAAAATGTTGAAAGTAACTTTGAATAGATGAAGCCCATAGACTTGTAGTGAAGAGATGAATCCATGCTGCAATTTTATCAT
This sequence comes from Tonatia bakeri, assembly GCA_004024845.1. Lineage (NCBI taxonomy): Eukaryota > Metazoa > Chordata > Mammalia > Chiroptera > Phyllostomidae > Tonatia > Tonatia bakeri. The sequence continues at coordinate 239,508 of PVIA01000349.1, forward strand.
AAAATAAACCATTAATTTTAAGGTTTAAAACATAGACAACAAGTTGAACTGCAGTTTTAAAAAATGTCAGCTGGATACAAAATAACTTATATTGTATTTAAAAAAATAAAAAGAAAACTAAATGAAATTTTTGAATCTAATAAAAACCTAACCATCACATTTTTCAAGATATCCTAGAATAAAAAATAAAAACTGTCTCTGCTCAATTATGTATGAGATATATTTTGTGGGGTTCAAGTTGCTAGTGAAAAGTGTTTGTATAAATTCACCACTCAGGAGACACACTCTTAAAAGTCTTGAACATTTCTATTTTAAGATTATGGTTTGAAGAGGGAGTGTTTATATGCAGCAGAAAGAGGCATTAAACAATTATCAGGATTGTTTGCTTCAAACTACTTGTTTTATTAAAAAAAAATTCAGAAGGCCAAATACTCAATTAACTAGTTTTATTTAGATTATCTTTTCACTTTACCAGGAGAGGGAAAATCTTTAAGGTTGAACTTCTGTAAAGTTTGACTTTATGAATTCTAGAAAATGTTACTTCTATATGCACTGAAAATACTTAATCTAAAGAACTTTATAATATTTAAGTTGATAGAACTGATTTTTATATGTTCTGGGAGATAGCTGAATCATTGTTCATTGTCTTAAGAACATGCTCGTAATTTCAAAGCTTTAATTAATCACCAGTATGATTATTTCTGAACATAAAAAGACTTGCTTTCGGTGAATTTTTAAAACCTTTTTTAGGACTTTAAAAAAAGTTTCCTTGTACTTTGACCCTTTTAGGAACTATTAAGATAATTGACTGGCTTTAAAAAATTATACCAGTCATTTATTTTAGTTGGCATCTCAATTTGTTTTTACCTCACACATTAACTTGTTTATTATAAAACAGTTTTTCTCTACATATTAAAGATATTTGAAGGTTTTATAGTTGGTTGTAATGATGGATTTTTTTTAACTTTCTGGAATGAATTCTAGATACTGATGGATCCAGTCATCATCAACGTGCTAAACAATACCCCCCATACAAAACTGAATCTGTTTGGCATCAGTTCACGTGGATTTCTTCACTGTGAACAAAGTCAGGTATTCTAAATATGTGGTGTGGACAAAAGATAAAAAATGGCGCAAGAAGGCAAAGCTCTGGAGAGTCAGTCTTTCAAAAAGAAAACCAAGTCAGAGAGCTAAGCCAAACAGGATACCTTGTTCTGAGAACTTGACTTCACTCAGATATACCGAGGTTGATGACAATGTAAGATTATCTCTGTGGAGCATTTTCATATTCTGTGGGTTTGTCATATCTTGAGTATTATTTGCAAAATAATACTGTCATTGCTAGTTCTTTTACAGTGATAGTCAATGATATACACTAGTTAAATTACCAATTCAGTGGCATATATAATGATACCACAAAAACAAGTTACTACATTATGCTGGAATTACTGCCCCCATGTCTTTATTACACCAAATATTACAGATTGACACTTTCTGGGTATTTCCTTTCTCATTCCTACCTGAAGAAATCATGTTGGAATGAAGAGACTTCCACCAGTTTTTAAGTTTTGAGCACAGTATTATACCCAAGAGCACAAAATTAATAATAAAAGTACAGATTCAGAATTGCAAATTGTAGATTTTAACATTAAATTGAGATTACCTGTCTTATGTATGTACTAATTGTAGTTTTGAACTAAGTTTTTTTGCTAACAGTGTTACACTTGTCTATAGTAAGACAATAAGACTAATATATTAAGCTTATCACACCTCTTTTCCTATCACTTCCAATGTTTCACAAAAGCAAAGTTAGTTAAATATGTTATTTTCCTTTTCTGTACTATAAGCTTCATTTCCACTAAGACAAGTATATTTTAAAAGTTGAACTTCTAAATTTAAAAGTAGAAGGATTTTTTTAAATATAGAAGTAGATAATTTGTTCTCAAGTATTGAAAAAGTAGTTTTACAAATGATTTCCCAACATATGATGAGATTATAAAACTGATACTTTTATTTTCTCCTGCTAAGTACAAAGTGTACATTTGTTCTTTATTTAATTCTCACAGTATTGTCAGGTACAGGTATTAATTTTATTCCTGTTTCTCAGAACATGAAATTACTGCTGAGTGTCAAACCACTAAGATAAAGTTAATGAATTAAGGATTTATCCAACTTTACTGAGAACATAAAGATTTCAATGTGTAAATTCAAATTATAAGAAAAATGTATTAGAATATTTTAAAATAGTAAACAACATTAATGCAAGTTAGTGTTTGGTTTCCAAAAAGTTTTAAAAGTCTGAAACTTTCAGAATTATAGCTATCATATAGGGCAAGATACACACCTAAGCATGTTTTCATTTAAGTTGCACCTCTTAGGCCTGTGACAGTACATGTTGCCTCCTTAGAGATACCTTGAAAATGGGAGAAATAACATCATGATCTTCATGAGAACTAAGCATTTTATGGGAATAACATGTTTATGCAACTGGATTTGAGTGGTAGAGATACATGGGGCTACTGGGAATAAGCATGTCTTGCCTCATCCGCCTAGGGCGTGGTTAACCATGTGGCCCTAGAGGAACGTCATTTTATTTCATTTTTGGTGCTCACGAGATGCAATGCACTACCGCATTTCCAAGCAGTTCCTCAGTGCCATTTTTGGTCACCTTTGTTCTTAGAAGTTAATGAAAATATTTGCCACTCGATATGACACATATTTTCTAAAATTATCAGAGAATGTACATGGTACTGAAAAACTGAATGCTGAAAAGTTCGATGACATTTACAATCCCAGTTTAACTGCTACAACTGCTGGAGGAGGGGAATGATACATATTCAGAGAGTTTCCTTTTTTTTTTAAATGCACATTTGAAAACAAAAGAAAATAAGTCCACATCAGTTTTAAATTGTATAAACAGCATATATTTGGAAGAATAAATGATTTTATATGGAAGTTATATGATACAGTATGTCAGTTTCTTTTAAGATGCGTGAGCATACTTTTTTTTTAACAATTCTGTTGGGGATCTAAATTTTCAAGATTCTTATTCATTTATAAGAGGTATTTGGTTTATTTTATAAATTTGTTAAATCTTTAAGTGTACTATATTATAAAGATTATTGTGTAAAATAATTATCAAAACATTAATGTGTTTTTAGAAATAAAAAGAATGTGTTATAAGCTTAGTAGTGACATTTTATGAGACTAGTTCTAAAATACCAGATATAAAAGAATTTTTTAAAATTCTGCAATAATAATTCTTTATCATTTCTTGACCTTCATCTTTCTGAGAAGCAGGAGAATTAAAAATCATGTGGGCAATCTCCATATCTGGTATTAAGTGGTCATTCTACAGTTCATACTTTACTTTTTTCCAGTCTCCTTCATGGTCAAGTGCACTCTTCATATGCTGCGTCTTTCCTTATTTATTTGATTCTCAAAACATTTACAAGAACCAAACTGACTTTGTCATCACATTTGACATACTCCGAGGTCTTATTTCTTTGTGGAATAATAACAACACTTAAAATGTCAAGTCCTAGAAGTGGTTCAATTATTTTAATGGGAGTATTTTCATCACATATTCCCCATACTGTTTCTTTTTAATTTTCCCCCCAAATGAATTAAAGGTTAAAAAAAACTAAAATATTTCCTGACTCATTAAATGATACTATTCCAGCTGGAAAAAAGCCTTTGCATATTGACTGTTAACAATATATTTATCGTATTTCTAATTTTTTTAGGAAAAGCAAAAGTATATAATCACTGAAAATAATCTTTATAAAATATCCTATTTGCTTTACACTTTAGAGTGATAGAAAAAATTAGGATTAGTGTGGCCATTCCATAGTAGAATTATTCTTTTATCTAAAATAATAATTATCAATCAATAGTATGCCCCAATAGGAAAATCATATAACTATTTTAATCTCAAATGTTTAAAAATTATTGCCTATGCCTTGCTCTCCACATGAAAAAACATAAATAATTTGATTTTACTAGATTTTTATTCTACTGTAAAGTAGAATCTAGGCTGTCCTGGGCAAGAAGTCTAGTACGTTTAAAGTATAGCCTAAAATAGTTGGTTGTTAATGTCTATAATAAATTATATTAAAAATGAAGCATGGTAAGAATTTAAGATTCATAGGTATTATTTCTACAGTCACAAAATAAAAGTAAATTTCAGGGTACTTTCATAATTCAGAAAAATATTTTGTGACTAGACTTAAGAAGTTACGTTTATTGTCAGAAATTTTAACTAAAAGCATCAGCGCTAGAGAATATAAATCCCACAGATAAAGCATGGCATAGCAGAAAAAGTGAGTCTTGGAGTAGGCACACACGAATTTGTCTTAGTTCCACTCTTGCTGTTACGGAACATTTTGTAGACTCCGGTGTCTTGTGGAGGATGGGGATCACAGTTCCCTCAGCATGTAAGGACTGAAGGAGTCGTCTTCGTTTTCACTACTGAAATTTCAGTCCCTAAATTCAGCCTCAAGTAGGCAAGAGATTTTCAACAAATATCATTTGCCTCTACATATTAAGGGAAAAAGTTAATAAACTATCTTATACCAGAGCCAAGTAAAGTTTGTGAATACTGTTTACAAAATGTAGGAGCACAAAGGAACCTGAGGTGAAGACCTCTATTTGAAAAACAGAGACCTCAGAAAAATGCTACATACAACACAAACACAGAAGAGGCATTTGATATTTTACTATACCCACATATTTATTACAGCTTCATCTGAGTGATCCCATAAAGATAACAATATATGCTTATTAAATAATCAAAGAATTCCTCATATTGACTAAAACAAACAGCAGCAACTCCCAAAATTAAAGACTAAAAAAAAAATTGTTATGTAAAGATGTGGGGTTTTAATCCTGGTTGATTTGATTACATTAAAATTCTAGTTATAGCTACAAGAGAATGTTTATGAACACTGAAAGAAAACAATTAAAAAATTTATTTCCCTGTGTCCACAAACTTCAATGAATAAGTGAAAAAAACTTAATACTCTAAAAGTTTATAATAAAAAGACTAGCAATTAGTGAAACCTGCTGAAATTAAATAATATTGGCAAGTATGACTATATTTGAGACAAATTCAGGGAACTGACAAGTTTATCGGATTGTCCATTAACTAGTCATTTCAATTTAAGTCCCCCAATAAATCTGCTGCTGCTTTATCATGTAAATAAAAGAATAAACTGAAAGACTAGAAATCCATCCATTGTACTGTTAAATGTTAATAAATTGTGAGTAATATGTTCTCAGCAAAAGCTTTTGTGTTTAGCACTTAGCGTTTTACATTTCAAATAATTTCCCTTAATTATCTTTAGTAAAGTTTAATATATGATAAAATCAAAAACACCATAAGACTTTGTATTTAAAAGGTCTAGTGTACCTGCTTTATTAAAAATAAAAGAAAATTTGATTTGAAATTTTTAAGGGTAATAAGTGTTTACTTCCGAGAAAGAACTCTTGAAAGTTAATGGAAAGTGTCAGAGGTATGTCTGTATTTTTTTTGTCTGTATTTCTTAATAGAATTGTAGAATAGCATATAAATATAAAGATGACAATGAACAAGATAAGTTTGCACAATAAGGAACATGCGAGGATATTTTGGCCGTTTTTGCAGGGTATATTCTGTGGAAAGCTTTTAGCCTTACCTCATTCCACAGAGTGTACTCACTGCTCATGCAGCAATCTGAGGTGTAAATAAGTCAGCAGGTCCCTGCACTTGGTCAGTAAGATCATAACTGCACCCTAAAGTTTTCAAAGTACTTTGACATTGCATCAGCATTAATTTTTTTTTCACAAAAACCCATTGTAAATAGCAGAATCAGTATCAAATTTAATGTTCTTTCCTAAGCCCTGATCACGATTTACCCAAGTTTCAGTTTGGGGGAGAAGGGCAAGGCAAACATAACTCTGTTTATTGTGGGAATTTTAACATATACCACATTGTACTGCTGGGGAATTCAAAAGATAACTCTTGGGCAGTTAAGGATCCCACGTTAGAATTTAAATGTTGTGGTCAAAGTTTCTTCACCAAGATAAAAACAGAAAATGCAACAACAATCCCATGGGAAAAATTGGCATGTCAGTTGATATTAAATGGGCTGATGAATCCTCAAAATATCTGTCCTTTCAGTGATAGCTACTGGCCACGAGACATTTAAAACTCCAATGAGAATATATTTTTAAAGCATTCATTCTCCTACCTAATTTGAACAGTCAGTACCTTTGCTGAAATTGGCTCTTAAGCTGAGCTCCCATATTTGTCTAAGCAGTGTTCACCATTGTGCATGTGACAGTATACAGGCAAAGATTTAAAACACCTCAGAGCCCCTTTTTCCCTGCTAAAATGTGTTTAATTTTGACCAGGATCTAATACATTACTAGTTTTGTCTGAGTATGTTTTTGAAAGGCATACAAAATAGAAACTCAACAACACAGAATTGCTTTTTCACTCCGGTCAAGAGTTACTCATTGTAAAGAATGTGTTAACCAAAATGAAATTCAGTGTAATATATTAAATAAGAGCCTAACTCCCTGGGATAAAAGTGTATTTGCTGCCATTAGAGTGTTTCCTAAGACCAACTATATTAGAAAAAGGAGAAATATTAGAAACATGAGGTAAGGTCAAGATATATAGCCAAACATAAGCTAAGGCATTGTAATTCTTGATGTTTGAAAACAACAGGATCTTAATAATTGAGTAGGTTTTCATTCTCATTAAATTGAAATATTGGCAATAGTAATCTCAGGAAATTTTGCTTGCTATGGTCTTGAAAGCATTAAATTGAATATTATGATTAATGTTAAAAATACACTATTTTTCAAATAGTAACAAAGGTTCTCTGAATTAAAAAATGCCTATCAGGATCAAGTTAATAAGGAAAAAAAGGAAATGAATCATTCCCAAATTAAACCATAAAGCCTAGTTTATTTGTGCTTATTATTATTTCTGGTGTGTAAGAAGCAATGGGAATCATCTTAATCATTTTTGATGGATCATTGTATTTATTCAGAAGATAAAATAAGAAAATGAATATTCTACAACCAAGCTATTAAAATCAACACATTAAAATGATTGTAATGGCATGAATTTAATATAGTGACCAACTTGTTATTACTACCAACACAGTTCTAAAACAGAATGTGGTTTGTAGACCACATTTTCTAACAGTGTGGAATGCTTAACCCAACATAAGTGCTGTGAAAGTGATGACCAGCCGTGACCCCCAAATACACTAAGATTTATTTTATCAGAGTTGATCAATATGTATGAACTTTACCCATGCGATAGGATCATCATACCAAACATTTTCAAAAACTCTCAATGAGAAATATACTTTTTAACCCTACTGATTTTAACTATAATTTTAAAAGGGGCAGGTGATTTCTATGTTTTTGAAGGAATTTATTTATTCATGATTCAAAACCCTTTTGTATCCCAGTCTCTGGGTATTTAAAATGGAAAACCTCAATGTAACATTTAGAGCCACTTTCCTTAATTTATGAGAAGTATATTTTTGCTGCTAAGGCTTAGAAGGTTAATAGCATTTCACTTGAAGGACTTATTTTTACTGGTCTACTTAGGGAAAATGTCTTATTTTTATTTGCCAAAAATATTAAAATCATACGTCAAGTTGTCTACTATACAATGTAAGAAGCACCTTTTGTGTTAATAAAAGAGAAAAGGTGTAACACAGAATGGACATAAAAAATAGTTTAGTTCAACTTCATTTTTTTTGCCATCCAATTTTCTCTGACTTCTCTGTCTGAAAATGACGTGAACATCACTAGAGAAAATTTCTTGTACACGTAAAGTAGGAAACCTTGGCCTGGCACAGTGAGAGAAACGAGCTCCCTCCACTGCGGGCGGGGAGAAGACGGAAGATGGCCCTGCGCCCAGCAAAGACAAAGATGGCAGTATCCCCTTACATTTGCATCTTACTATCCAAAGTTCATAACACTTTCAAACTCCTTTGATTTCTCATACCATACTTTTTAAATACCAAAATTCACTAAATTCAACAATAAGAACTTTTAATATATACATCATAGATTATTTAAGGCATCAGAAAATATTATACTTTCAAATCTAGCCCATAGATTTGGTTCTTTCAAATATGCACTGCAATCAGTTATACATTGTGTTTAGAGAAGCCCGAATAGGAAAGCCCTGAATTTGAAAAAACTGAAATATTCTTTTGTTTATAATATGCTTTGCAGGTACTCTTGAACTTAAAATATCAGAGGAACAAAATCAACAGATATGAATGCTTTATGCAGACTAGCCAACTTTCTTAGTATGAAGATCAAAAACAGTACCTGAAAAATGAATACAAATAATCATACACATCTAGCCTACCTTTCCCCCGACATTTAATCCTAGAATAGGCTGTGTATTGATGAAGTCCAAGGGATAATAGGTAACCTTGTTTTACTTTTATATTTTGTAAAATATCGTGTTTTATTTTGATTGTCTTTAAAATGAAAAGTAAAAACAAATTGTGTATATTTATAATGTGAATATCAACTAATATAAATTATACTGAGCCCTATATAGGCCCTCACACTATAGTATATAGTATTCCTCAAGAATACTTTTCCTCGTATTTTTCTAAAAAGCAAGAAAAATGTAATTTTAAGTATGAATCTTTACATCTCGCCTGAAGTTCTAACATATATGCAGGCTACTTCACAGTTAAGACCAGTTCTCTGAGGGTCAGTTAACTTTCAGTGTATGTGAAGAAAATGCCACATGATTCAGCAAAAAATGGCAAAATTAACATTTAAATGTGTAATGTGTTAAATTTTTAACCTGTTTGGTGCCTATCCAGATTAGCAGCTCTCAAAAATAATCCAGAACCTGAGAAGGTAAGTTAAACGCGCTTCAGTTTCACTCTTTATATTCTAAACTGTGATTCATGACCGAGACCTGACTTTTCAATGAGTGAATATCCGCCATTGGCATAATAAACCTCCAAACGGACATTTGATGTTATAAATTTCACAGTGCTCAATTAAATAGATTAAGACATACCACATGGGAAATGGGTTATGTGTAGCTCCATTGTACAATCTATTAAGATTTTTTCTTCCTTTTTACATTGAACAAACCTATATTTAGGAGCATGCAGCTGACCCTGAGAAGTATGACTGATTGAGGCCTGGCTCCACCCTATTTTCCCTTAATTCAATCTTAAATGATTTTCTTCTGAATGACATTGCGAAGCATGCCTGATAGGATGGAGTCCCCTGGTTGAATTTAAACAACTGGCTCCTAATCAAATCCATAGTTAAAAGGTTTCTAACTGCTCTAATTTTCAGGGTAAGAGATACTGGAGATTGCTTACTGGTAATAACCTGTAAAATGACTACATAAAATTAAATAATACTGCAAAATACAAAACTCCTGCTCCCTGTGGACATTGTTTGCAGTCCACATTATGCACAAACATATGGTGGTTCTGTTTCTAAGTACAAAGACAATCAACTCTCTTATCATGTGGTGTGTGTATAATTGCGAACTTCACGTTCACATATCTCTCCACAACATCCTCATTGATTAGGTGTGGAAGTGAACATGAGAAATGACTGTCAAACACTGATGGCAGCATCAAACCAATGCACATCGGTTATGGTAAGTTTTCACACAAGTGTCCCTAACACACACAGGGCACAAAGAACCAATACTAAAAACTTTCTTTTAGGAGTAGACTATGCAATTACAATTCCATGATTTACCATCCACATTCAGATTTACAAAACATCAACACTAAAGAAGAGAGAATTCACCTGCACCTGGGTGTTCTTTTCTCAACTATCTTCACGCCACAATGCGATGTTACGATTAAGTATGAAGTTGAGATACTCATACTGATAAAAATGCACATATGTTTAATTCCTGAAACACAGGCTTCTATTTTCTCATATTAAATAATATCTCCTAGCTTTGAAAAATGACTTAAGCATTCAAGAAATATTCCTTAGTCCCTTGAGAAAGAATCTGAGAAATTTTAAGAAAATAAGAAGTTGCATGTAAAAATAATCCTCCCAAATTCATAATCCTTCCAAAAATAGTTTAAAAACTAAAGATAAAACATCAAATGAGATACTTTTATTCATTTAGCATATATACAAGAAAATATGTTTTAAACAAGGGATAAGTCTCAGAATAGATTAATAATGATAAAAGCATCTTGCATTTTCATAGCAATTTTGTCGCATAAAAATATAAAGAATTTACATTTATTGAATTAGAGTCTCCTCAGTACCACATATGGAAATCCATTGTTCATTTAAGTATGTGTTGGGAACATACTATGTGTGTTTCTAAAAGGAACATCAGATCCTAGATAGAACAAGACAGATCAGGTACCAGCCTGACAGAGCTGCCATTCCAGTGGGAAAGTCAAAACATAAGCTGTAAAGATATGAAAACAGGATAAAAGAACAGAAAGTCACATGGGACAGACATGTCACAAGTAGGGGTACCTTTAAACAGGGAGTTAGAGAAGACCACTTAAAGAAGGTTAGACCCCCTTTCTGGAGTCACTAAATCTGCCCTGGGAATTGGGAAGAGCCAAAGGAAATTGGTTATTTCCCATCTGCAGATGAAAACAGGAATGCATAGCAGAGGCTGTGATTTTTATTCTTTAATCCAATAAACATTAAATGTCTGCAATATATCTGTAATTGGGATAAATCTTGGGTTTATTAACAGAGCTGTGATTGGAGATTGGGCTTCCTGATCCTTAGCCAAATTTGCTTCCCAGTAATCCGTACGATGTCCATAAATTTAACTGGGAAAGTTTTTACTTTAACATAATGTTTCTATTAAAAGTAACCTGTTTTCAATAGTCATTAAAATATATTGTAGTCCAGAAAAGAAATGACTGAAAAAAGAGTTTGAAAAGAAAAATATGCATTTATTTACTATTCTTATCTTCAAAGACCAGAATTTTAAGAGTTCAGGAACATTAATACATAAACCCCTATGTTAAGATAATTTTACAATCAGCCTTAGCGATGGTATAAACTAACCTATACTATCTTCTAACATTTATGAAATCCAGGTACAGATTGAAAAGCGTAATTTCATTTTCCAAACCTAGATAGAGTGGGGAGTGGGAATCACTCTTACATATTGAAGTGGATAGTGATAATTCAGATCATTTAAGTTTTTGGAAAGAAATATCCTCTCAAAACCAACAACAGCAGGACTCACCAGTCCCAACACTATGAGCATTAGACGCAGAGCTGGCAAGCACCTTGTGTAAGAACTTAAGGGTATGTGCAGTACGAAGAGGACTTTGGATGTGAATTAAAGAGTCAACAGTCAGTGACTCAAAATATCTTTTCCCTTCTTTTCCCCCACCACTGCCCCTTACATAACACACTCTTGGGTAGGTTAACAGACATGGACGGTCTCTGTTAAAAATGCATGTTTACTGGAAAAGGCACATTAAGCCATTCTAATCTTGATACAAATTAATTATTTGACCCTAATGAAAGCAGAGATTTGAATAAGTAGAATCTGAAGAAAATTTAAACCAAGAGAAAGGACCAAAAAGTAAATAAGCAAACTAATGCCTGAACAAACACCTCGCAGAGAGAAACAAAAGGTTGGGGCAGTGATAACCTGCTTCCATCTGAGTGGGGAAGTGTGAGGGTGCGTGTCACTGGAGAGGGGACGGTGGAAGAAGTTCTGGGAGAGCAGCACTACTGTTTGCCTTTTTCGCAGAGTGCCTACTTATGTATTTTTGAGTGTTTCTGATCTTCAATTCCTTCTTTCCAAACTTTCCATCATCTGCCGCTTTCCCACGTTCTCCACCTTGTTTACCAAATTCCTATTTTGACTTTATCTCTTTCTGCTGTCTTTGGTCAAGAATGTTGCCAGTGAAGAGCTCCAATCCCATGTGTGTCCTATATCAGAGCTCAGCTCAGCCTGATGACTGGCAAAAAGAGAAGAATGCTGGTTGCCAGGCAGAACCTCCTTAAATGGTCAAACCATCCATCACGTTCCCTCCCCTCACTCCTCAGTGATAGCTCTGTCCTCACACAGGAGGCCATCACAGAGGGGAGGAAGAGGAAAGAAACTGTGCAGTTAAGACTTACATTTATTGCTGTCACAAGTCAAAGGGTGAGCCATGAATAATTAACAGTGGTACAAAACACAAGACCAGGATTTCCCAAGCAAAGCAGAATATTTGGCCACACTGGGCCAGTAGCTGCCAAGAATCAGCTCTGAATCACAGCTGTAGTCACTAAAGTGAAGGCCTGAGAATATAAAACAGACCACTGAGGCCAAAGAAAACTGAGGGAAAATATCCACCTTTTTTCAGTGTGGTGACAACAGTTTGCCTTCCTGAATACAGAATTTTAAAACAGAAAAAGATTTCAACAAGCAAATCTTGAAAACACTGGTATGAAATAGATTTGTTTCATAAAAGCATCCCAACATAAAAATTTCTCAGGTTCTGGGTGTTTAAAATAAAATCTATTGTTTTGATAGGTAAGTCCTAAATTAAGAAACTCCCGAACAAAATTTCTTTGGCTCAAGTTGCAGTGACTATTCATATTTGGAAATAAAAAGGAATTGGGTCAGAATTCTACCATGTACCATTTCACTGCATTTCATTGTCTTTGGAACAATTGATGCGGAAGCCTTGTGTAAAAACCACCCCCACTCCCACTGAGTTACTATGGGGAGTGTGATAATAGAAGCCTAATGAATTTCCTCTGAGTAGTACGCTTGCACATTCACACACGATCCTGAGAGTCTACAGCAAATCTCTAACGCATGTGGACCCAATGGCCGCCGTCGCCTTCTTGAACTACTTCAGTCTCAGCCACTTCCTGAGGTGCACCCAGTCAGTCTCTTTCGGCCCTTGGAACACCTCGTGAGTGAATCGCCTTTCTTTTTCTGTCCTACTATCCCCATGCAACATTTTTTATTTTCTCTTTAGCTGACTTATTTTTAAAAATTTGCCATCACTAAAATGTAATATAGGAAACTTCTAAGAAGGCTTTTCACAAAAACTGGCTAATAATTCAGAACTAAAGTCCAAGCTGGAAAAGGTAACGAGATAGCTTGGGGAAGAGAGGGCTTACAATAACTTAGTAACCAGCTCTACCTTTAGAAGGCCAGGTCAGGTAAGTTACTAACAGTTGTATTCTATTTCTACTAGAGTGGAGCAAGCTGGGATAGTTTTATATTTAAAAAAGAAGTTCACTCGTCAAGGGAACTGGTTTGCTGTCACAAACATACAATGACTTCTCTAACTATTTTAAGAAAACAGCAGTCCTATTTCCTCCTGAGTTACTATAAAGGCAGACTTTCCATGGCAGTGCAATGATGCAGTGGCTTTCTAAATTGTATTCCCAAGCAGATATTCTGGCACCCTAATAATTTTCAAAGTGTCATGTTGAATTTAACACAAAATCAAGAAATTAAAGTATCTGCAAAAAGTCACTTTTCTAAAGGATCATTTCCAACCATCAGTCTATTAGTCAACAAAAACACAATGAGCTCATCTGGCAATATTTCTCCTTCAAGAAGGTACACACATCTCTGAGCCTCCTGTGCAATGAATACTATATTCCATTGCTATTAGGTGGCTGAAGTATTGAGAAGTTTGAAGTTGTACTTAGGAAAAAATGAGGTATTCATCCTAACAGAGATTAGAATTCATTGTGTGTTTTACAATCATGGACTAAGTTTATACACGTGAAGCTATTCTACAATTGACATTTCTTGCTTTCGTGCTGGCTTACACTTCTTATATAATAATTCATTTGTGCTCACAACAAATCCTCTACTTAAAGCACAAATAATCCTGTAATCAGGTACAACTGTGGTTTTCTACAGAGGTCAGAATTAAAAGAGGTTTTTTAATGTTCTAATAACATAATCTTCAGATTCTTGGCAAAACCTATGGAAGAATTTCAGGCTCACTATTCTAACATTGCTAATAAATATACTCTCTGTCCCTTCAAGGGCTTCTTGGTCCTTAAATTACTACTATTTTATTAAAGAATTTTTAAATTAGGAAAATTATGTAACGATATAGGAATTTTAGAGTTAAAAACATTTTTAAAACACATTGCTAGAAAAACAGATGTTAAAAGAGTAAATGACTTCACAAATAAAGAAACCAATCACAGGCTGAGATAATACACTTTGCCCAGGGTGGCATGGCTTGCTCTCATAGTAGAAAAAAAGGCAGATTTCCTTTAGAAGATCAGAGGATACACAGTCCAGTGATTCCTCCTACCTTACCACTTTGTCCAAATGTAGCTTCCAAATTCTATTATGTGACTTGGGCTATAGAACTGAGAAAAAAACTTAAGAAGGACAACCCCTTCTTATATGTTACTGGGAGAAGTCCCCTAACTTTTATCTTAAATTAAGAGAAAATATATACAATTTAGGTAGTACAATTTAGTACTATTCAGAGATAGTACTAAAATACATGCGGGAGAAATGGAAATATTCACCCTGTACTAGAGGACACAATAACCAATCCAGCGTTGTGTCGTGTCATGCTTGCCTTCCATCACATATTACATTTCTCTTCATTGTTATGAGGATGTAACACTTTCTTGCAACTGATAGTAATAGAGCCCGAGAAGCCAGGCAGCAATTAAGCTGCCGCCACAAACAATTCAAAGAATGGCCAAGATGTGCACACACGGATTTTCAAAAGAGTGAATAGGCTGCTTCTGAATATGCTGTTCAATGAACTCCAAAGCACGGACACTGTGAGCAGCACCCACAAGCAGAGTACCTGTCTGACCTGTGCACAAAGGTGGGTTGGGTTTGAGTACTCACAGGGAGCTCCCTGGCATTTAATCTAACTTACTGGTTCATCAAATGTGATTGATTTCTTGTCAGCCTAATGAAGTATAAGCTTTCATATTCCTTATTCATTAGCTTATGTAAACCTCTGCTAAAGACCACTTATAGGTTTTACTTTGCTAACACATGAAAATAAGAGGTCTCCTAATGCATTTTTGTTTCCCAGAAGAGATTCCATTCATTGGTATTATGGTTCATTATCTCTTCAATCACTGCCTTGTCTGGAATGCATGGTACACAGTACAGATCTAAGTTTTTGTGCAAACTTCGTGTGTGTATATGGTCAAGACCTATTTCAGGGGAAACAGATATAAAAATCTTGTTCAAAGTACTTTCATATTTGTCAAATTTCAAACTAAAGTCTACGTTTTACTTGAAATACATGTTTCTCACTTTACTCCCTGACTTCTTAAAATGATTAAGTCCCTTAATAATGTTTCTTCCCTCAATAGTTTGATTCCTAAATCTCCTCAACCTATTATTAAACATTACTAAATTGCCCTTAAGGTTTTTTTCTTCATTTGTTTTAAACCTTCCGATTCTGACTGTAATGTAAGTACATGACCACACGTTGTAGGAATCGTCTTTGACGTCAGCGGTCCTTTCCTGAAGTCAGAAAGACCACACCGATCTCACTGTGGATAGTAACTGACTTATGTGGTCGGTTGTCCAGAAGTCCCGGGTTGCTGCTGTGTTCCCGTCAACAGAAGAGTCCCCCTCCTCACTCTGTGCGCACCGTCGGGACCGCATGTCTCAGACTGGAAGTAAAACCTCACAGAGCAGCAGCACTTGTGAATCAGTTTGTGCCTCTCCTTACCTTTGATTCCCTCAGTTTTTTTTTTGTTTTGTTTTGTTTTGTTTTGTTTTCCCCTGGGTGGGATCTTTTATAAAGAATGAAATGTATAAGAAACCTTATTTGTTTAAAAATCCCCCTTCTCAGCAAAATGAATTTCTTAACAAGATTGCATCGTGAATACATTAACCCTGTAACAAAAAGGAGCTGAGGGAAGCTTCTCCAAATGAGCCCTTCATAGCGCAATCAAATAAGCATTATTCATTTTCTTCTCATACACTGAAGGCCTGGCACCCATGTTCTGGGGACCTTGGTAGCCTGTCTTAAGGAAGTATAGGTGTGTTTCTCTAGGGCCAAGTAGTAAACTTGTGGAAAAGCCTCTTTTCAGAGGAGCTACAGGCTACAAATAAAAATAGGTTAAGAAGACCCAGAGACAATCGTGATTGATAAATCCTAATAATTAAGGGATACTAAGGGTTCTTACAATACATGTTAGACCTTCTGAGGCAAATCATATAGAGCGTAATTACGTACTTCCTTGAAGTGACCTTTGGTGCCACTGACTGCCGAGCCTCTTCAGATGGAATACCCTGTCTCAGCTCCCTTTGTAACCCCAGAGATGACAGTGGTCCGAACAAAGAACCAGTGCTTCCCAAATGAATGAATGAATGAATGAGCAGATGAAACATCCACTGTGGTTAATTTACTGAGGTTTAAAAAAAGAGTGAAAGAATTCCACAGAACACAGCCAGATGGATAATTGGTCTGACAGCAGTGGCAGTTATTTTGTTTTGAGGCCAGGAACATGGAGGGTAAAAGAGCAAATATGTTTAGAAATGAAACTGAGACACAAGCCTTGGAAAAAAAAACCCATGAGTTTAAAGGCATGTAAATCGATTTTTTCACCTCAAAAGAGAAATTAATAATTCCAATTTACACTAACTGCATAAGAATCTTCCAGTGTTGAGGGGAAAACAGATCCAGGTTTTAGAATTCACGCCGGAGGAACATGACCTGAACAAAACCGCAGTGGGACGTGCACACTCTTTCTGTCTCTGCATGTGGCTGCCAGAAAGCAGGTCACCGAAAGAGAAAAAGTAATTTGCTTTGAAAATAAAGTTTAACTGCAGTTTTAACTCCAGTTAGTGGTTATATAACCTTTCAAAAAAATAAATTGTATTGTTTACAAAATATTTAGCATTCTCCAAGCGGCACAATAAACAATGAGTTAAAAAAAATAGATGTCGACAAGTAAATGTTAAACCTTACACTGTGTAACATCTCAATAATTATACATGTTAGTGAGAGCAGCCATAAACACAATCCATCTGTCACATTCTGCCTAATCTGTTTGCCGAGTTGAAGCCTCTGTGAAAACCAGCTTTCCTCTCTAAGCTGTCAGAGGGGAATTATGATGCATATATTCCGGCCCCAACTCTGCCAGGGACCATATGACAGTCATCAAGCCATTTAACTTCTGTAAGCTTTAAAGCCTGGTCTCTATAAAATGAGAGAGCTTTCATGATTTCCAAGATGCCTTCTAGATCTACACAGCGTTTTATGTTTTAGTTACAGAAGTTAATTTTGAGACCATCATGCGTACAGATTTACAAATAGTTACCAAAAATGACTTAGCTTTTCACTTCATGCTAGGTTTCTTCGTGTAAATTTTGTCATTAATTCATCTGTACTCCAAACTCACCATTGAGCCATTCTCATCTATCTTTCTGGCTTTCCAATCATAGATGAAGTAGCCTATCATTTATCTACATTCCCCTTAAATTTCCCCTCCTTCCCTGATTCCAAGCCCAGTCCTACAGGGAAGTAAAAAGAGTGGGAATATATTGAATTTCTACTAGCAAAATTTCTTCAACTTGCCCTAATATTTACCATGGCTTCTGCCATAGGTGCATTATTGCTTTTGGTGATAGTATGTCCCAGAAATAAAAAAAAAAATTAGGGTTCATATGATAGAGGCTTATAGCTGTTACTATAATTGTTTTGTAGACAGTGATTTCGAAGTAGTAAGCACTGTTGTCGTCATAGACAGCATCGTCACCATCATCACGTTTGCCGTTATTCTCTGCAGGTCCCACTTTATTTTCCATGCTGTTTAAGAATACATTACACAGATTAGGCAAAAGCCAAGGCACTTTTTTTGGCAACATAAATCTCTCCTTGGGAACCAAGTGTACACCGAAGACTAAGTGGGCAATGCCATTTGCCTTTGCTTTTGGCATATGACTGCCCTTGACCTGGTGTGATATGAATGTAGAAAAATGGCCTCATCCCAAACAGATCAGGTCACAGTATTCTACTCTGAACACTTAACCCAGATGTTTTCTTAAGTATATGAACATGACAGTGTACCACTGTTTACTTTCCTCTAAGGAAAAAGCAACATGAAATGAAATTGGTCTATATTAGGTTTCATATAAGTGTTTCCAAATTAAAAAGGGTTAGGAAAATTAAGGAACAAAATTTTTAAATGAAAAAGTTATCAAAACATCTCATTCTTCCCCTCTCTCTTCCAACTGTATTTTAGAATAAGACTATCTTTGGGAACACACCAAATTTAAATTTCATCTGATTCTTAAGTTCGCTGAGGCCAGTCTTGATTGAGATTTTCCAAAACCATTTCAAAAGACATCTTTGGAATTCACCTCCCAAGCTGCTGATCTGACTGCCAGTCTCAGTCATTGTACCAAGGTCTCCGCTGGGGGAGACACGAGTGCCTGAGTGACCTGACTCGGAGGCTCCCTACAGCCATCGGTTCCATCTTAGCCCCTGCCTGATATTGTATTGAGTTTCAATTATTTACTTTTTTAAATATTTTATTTATTTATTTTTAGAGAGAGGGGAAGGGAGGGAGAGGGAGAGGAACATCAGTGTGCTGGGGACCTGGCCCGAAACCCAGGCATGTGCCCTGACTGGGAATCAAACTGGCGACCCTTTGATTCATAGGCCAGCGCTAAATCCAATGAGTCACTCCAGCCAGGGAAAGTTTCACTTCTTTAAGATTTTTACCCTTAGCTAGTGGAATAAAACGAGAAAAAGGAAAGGCATAGAGCATTGAAAGGGGACGATAATACAGCCTCCTTTCTTTGCTTTATTTAGTCTCCTAAAGGTTAACAATTTTAGATGTTATTAGTTATTTAATCCTTAGTGTTTGTTTCCCCAACTAAATGGCAAAAAATTCTTAAGGATAGAGAACATGTCTTATTGATTGTACTGACCTCTGACCTTCTCTGTTTCTAACTGCCCCTTCCTCCTCTAACCAAGAAGTGTACCTGACATATATGAGGTTTTCTACAAATATATACGATAGGATCCAATTAAATGGAATTCGGTTTTTGTTACTTTCAATGCTGATTCTCACCCAGTACCTCAATAACAAAAAATGTGAAATAGTCTAAAACTACTTTGGAGATGAATAATGAAAGAGGTATGGTAATCTGATTCAGCTTGTTGCTGCCAGCCTGCCTTTAGTACCAATTCTAAAATTTCTCCTATGGCTAGTGAGAGCTGTTTCTTACTCAACTACTGGTTGCCCTGAGGCAAAATCTATTTGGAGAAATTCTGAGTACTTTACATTTTTGGACACTGCTTTTAGGATTGTACGGACAGAAGAGTGCATCAGGCTGTATCTTCTAAGTATTCACAGGTGGTTTCTCTACATTGTCAGAATAGTATAAACCCAGTTTCGCACATTATTGATTGGCAAATATAAATTGCTTTTAATATATGTTTGGGTATTATTTCTCCCTAAAAAAAACAATTGAAAAGAATATAGAATAGTGGACTTTTAAAATATAAATATAACCATTTATTCATCACTCTCTTTAGTATAAATGGGGTCATATATTTTCAAACTAATAGTATTAGCATCTGAAAAGACTCAATGCCAAAAAGAGAGGCCACTTCTTTGACTTCCCTGGTCATACCTTTTATGTTTATGTGTTTAGTGTTAGCATACATTTCCATAATCCCCACTCAACATTGATCCTTCCCTTTTGTCCAATAAAGAAGACAAAATGACCAACTTCACTCTTGCTGTTAGAGTGAGGTTCTCACTAATTGGGCTCATCTAAACTTTTAACAATCTACTTGAAGAAAATTTAATTGATAATTAGGAGCACTTCAGATCATCACCCCAAAGGACTTTTAAAAAATACATGAAAAGCATATGGCTCTTTGCTTGGATTAAAAGAAAGAGAAAGAGAATTTTTTTAAATTAAGTACGTAATTAGGTAGACAGTCTTGACTGCTTGAGTCAAGGCTCACTGCCTTACTGAGAGGAATGAAATCATGAAGTCTTCTTTCATGGTTAAACTAGCTTTTACACACTAATATTGATTACCCCACCCATTAGAGCAATATTACCTATGATTAGTTTTGTCTATCCAAGCACGCAGGGCAAATACCAAAGACTATAGTTCCTTACAGAAAGGTCAATTAGACCTTCCTTTATTTTTAACAGTAAATGTGCAATGCACAGCCAGGCACGTCAGCAGGTAGATAAATAATTCTTAACTTTCACATACTGAGATCTTCAATAGTACCACAAAACATCTGTTTATAAGTTTAACACATCCTTTAAACTCGTAAATTAAATATGTGTGTATCTATGTTCATTTATCTAAAAGAGGGTCTGAAGTTTTCACCAGATTCTCTAAGACACTGGTGACCACAAATGTTGAAGTATCAGTTCCCTCTGTGAATACGCTCCAGAATCCAGCCAGAAGAGTTATGCCCCCACATCATGTTGGTCAGAACTCAGTGGGAAGTCCCTCCTTCCTAAGCAAGTGTTGCTTCTTAAACTTTACAAATCACTGAATGTTTTAAATCAGCAAGTTGGAAACAGGGTCTAAGATTCCAAGTTTCTAACAAGCTCCCAGGGAATGTTGAGGCTCCCGGTCCACAGACCACACTTTGAGTAGCAAGGTCTACGCTTTCTGTCACATAACCCCTTAATCAGCCACAAGCTAACCAACTGCAAACACTTACTGGGCACCTATTTCTGCTTTATAGCACTGGGTGCTGTAGGAACACAGAAAACATAAAATGTCTGCATAAAAATTATCATAATCTAAGTGCAAATTTTAGCTAGGTGAACATAAATCAGCCAGTTACACCTTATTGGATATAATTAAGTGTGAAATTTTGTGGTATGAGTTGTATGTTTTCAGGGTTTAAATGAAAGGAAAGAAAAGCATAGTGTCTAGAGAGAAGAATTAATGAAGTAGAGGTAGAATCTGAACTTGAACTTTGAAGATACATATGATTTATGGTCAGGAAAAGAAAAGCAATTCCAAAATCAAACAAACAAGCAAATACACAAGCAAAAAAACCCCACAAGCCTGATTTTAACACCAGAAGTGAACTGGCGACAGTGGAGACAGCAGCCTGATTAGAGTAGGGTTAATTTGGTGATAGGGTAGAACATAAAGATAGCTAATAAGAACATCTAAAGTTTTAGGACTAACTGTAATTATGTACAATATTTCTCACATAAAACTTGAGCTGCGCTGCATATAGTGTCTAGTTAGCTTTTAACATTCAGCTCATGTTGGAAAGATTAAAGCAGTTTTTCACTTTTATGCACGTGATAGCCATGGCATATCTGAAAGAACAAGGATAAAGCACTGGCACAAAATTCATAAAGGGCATGATTACATTTCTGTTGTCAAGTGCGGTAATTGCCTCCATTGCTTTGCTTTATTTTACTCATACTACTTTCCAAAATGTTTCACAAATATTTAGTAGAAATAAATTAGTGAGCTGTGCAACATTAAATTGCACAGAACTTTCTTATCAAAGGATTAAAAATAGCTGGGGGTGGGGAGCTTATGAAAATTCTCATCAGAACAGTCTGCATTTATAATTTTCCTAAAGTAAGTGAATGTGGTTCAGAAAGTGAACAAGTCTTGGTTCTAGGCTCAGCTTTTCCACCGACTGAGTCTCATTTCTCTAAGCTTTAAAATAAAACAGGCTGAATACGTGGTCCCTGAGATGCAATCAAAACCTAAAAACACCAGGTGATATCACTTAAAAAGTGTTTTTTAATATGTTAGTGCATTATGGGTGGGCTTTCATTCCAGAAACAGACACCAGAGGGTCTGCTGAGTAAACAGCTGAAGTTTCTGGTTTTTCATCTCTACGGTGTAGTCCAAGAGAACACCCATGATGCAGAGAGTCTAGGCAGAGTTTCCAGGGGAGGCAAGCACGTTGCTTCCACTTGACATAAGAAAACACATCAAGGTCATCCCTAGACTTGAAATAATGCCTCATTGCTCTGTCAGGAAATCCACATCCAGCAAGGTTCTGGGTTATCTCGCCCGCAGTGTTTACACACACACAGGTTAGGCCCACGTGTGGCCTTCCAGTGTGTATTTGGTGTGTTCCCTGCTTAAAGCTAGGAACAGGAGGTATCTCTCCAGTCTACAGACTGCCTCACTTACAGGGAGTTTTCCCATGTTAGCTCCCCTTAAACACAAACTCATCCTTTGCCGATGACAACCCCTTGATTGGGAGGCCCCCTGGGGATGAAAAGCAGTGCATATTTTGGTGTCTGTGAAAGGTGTTGAACAGCAGAAGGCTTTGTTGTTTCTCACTGGTGAGCCTGGAAAACCGGGGGAAGCCTGAGCAGGTGGGCTCCTGAACAAAAGGCATAGGAATGTATCCAAATGTGAAAAGTCCCAGACACAGATTAAGGTCACCCACTTTACAGCTTCGCCAGCCTCAGACTCGTGCCTCTGTGTATCTCTATACGAAAGGCAAGCAAGAATTAAGAGTTTTTGCACAGATGTGAAGAATAGGCAGCTAAGGAACACAGCAGTGGCAGGCACCTAGTTCTGCAGCCTGTGGGAAGAAGGATTTTTTGTTTCTATCAAAATCACTGTTGTGCTATTAATTAACCCTTGTTAGGGTTGGCGTTGTATTCATTTGGGTTCAGAAGAAAGGAATGTACGCATGGGTGGCTTGTGCTTTGTAACGTGTTTACTGTTTTTATTGCTATTTGAAAGAACATCATGCAAAACAGAGCTATAAAAATCACGATCCAAGCGGGACAGATCTGTTGTCCTGAGATTTTGCCCAGCATTAGGCCAGCACCTGGCCACGAGCCGATTGACGTCAGCTGTAATATTTGACTTCACTAGGAGCCTGGCCAGTGAAAAAACTGTCAGATAAGCCCCAGAATTTACTTAGAACTCCGTCAGAGGAGTGTTCTCTGGGCAAGAGCTATTTCTCCTCTTCCTCTGCATCCCACAGAGATGATCTGAGCCCAGAGCCGGCTTTGATGTCAGTAAGAACTTGGCAACCTGATCGGCTTCACGGGGAGCAGACAAAGACAAGCAAGAAGCATGGAGAGGAGCCCCTGCCAACTATGACATTTTCTAAAACGCAACTAAAACACACACAGAGATGCAATACGCCGCACTCACATACACGTTTTGCAGAGAAGAAATGAGATCACTCTCATGTCAACATCTTTGCCTCCCCCAATATACAGATTCCATCAAAACTATAGCAGAGTACAAGTTGGAAATGAGTCCATTCCACTTTACCAAAAACAGAAATAATTTCAGCTGTGGATGGAGAGAATGAAGAGAATTAAAGAAAAGAAATGGTGCAAACCCATTAGGAATGCAGTGCTTGCCTTCATTCCTGTTTAGTATTTCTTAAAGGTAGAAACTGTATTATGTTAATATAATGTCCATGCCAAGTAATAACAGCAGTTAATGTGGCTACCTCTCACTGTGCAAGAAAGCCTTCAGTAAAGCTTCTAACCCATCACATGCCATTCAGGAAAGCATTTCATGACCCACGGTGACTTTGGAGCTGTGTGCATGTCACAAGGTGACTGTGGCCCCACCATCCACAGAGACTTTCTCAGACCCTCAGGGATGGCCTGGTCTACATTAATGTAGTCAGACCTTGCTTTCAACCAACCTCAGAAGCCCTGATTTATTAAATAGAAACTAGGAATATCCATTTTGTACAATACTCCCTTTCAGCGTTCTTCTTTCCTTTCTCTTGTTTAACCCTGTCTCCACAACAAAAGACACAGCCAAACCTACAGTGCAGAGAAAAGAAGAAATCATTGCAAATATAAGTTGACAATGAAGCAGGGAAAATGCTGTAGAAGGGCTTAAGTGCCAGACAAAGAAAAGTAAACTTTACCTTGGAGAAAGTGATTTTTGATGGAAAGAAGTGGAAGCGTCATTTTAGAAAGATTAAGAAGGGTTCTACATGGAAGACTGATTCAAAAGGAGGAGAGTTAGAGAGACCCGTTTGGGGGCAATTACCTTAGATGGATGGGCGAGGTGATGAGGGTCTGCAGGAGGTGAAAGCAGTGAGAATGGAAACGAGGTCAGCATTCGGAGGATGTGTGTGTCAAGACTTACCGGTGCTAGCAACAGTGAGTGCACATGCGGCATGTACTATACTTCTCAGTATTTTATGCACATACACAGATTTAATTCCTTCATCTCTATGAGGTGAATAATGTTAGGAGGAAACAGAAGTACAGATGGCTTAAGAAGCTTGGCAGGATCACACAGGTGGTTAGCAACAGAGTGGAGAAGAACCTGGGCCGCCTAAGTCCCTAGTCCCTGCTATTAGCTAGTGTACTATATATGCACTCTACTGCCCTGCATGGCAAACAGTCATCCCCATATGATCTTGCCAACTTTTACACGGTGGCACAAATAGACGTTATCAATTATGTCACAGAGGGCAATCTGTGGGGAGAGACAATCTTTGTCCTCATTATCGTGAAACACATGGCTCTCAGTCAGAGTATTAGTTCTTTTGTGAAGACACAGCCTAGGTGCTGGCAGAACACGTACTCTTTGTCTTTCCCATGTAATAAAGAAGCCAATCTTGAGGAAAATTGCTGATTTTTCAGAAGAGCAGTTTATTCTTCAGTGATGAGAAATACTGACTCCACTGGTTGGTGTGGATCAGTGGATTGAGTGCCAGACTGTGAACCAAAGGGTCACAGGTTTGATTCCCAGTCAGGGCACATGCCTGGGTTGTGGGCAAGCTCCCCAGTAGGGGGTGTGTGAGAGGCAACCACACATTGATGTTTCTCTACCTTTCTTTCTCCCTCCTTTCCCCTCTCCAAAATAAATAAATAAGTGAAATCTTAAAGAAAAAAAAAAGAAAGAGAAAGAAATACTGACCCCTTTGAAGGCACATTTTCTAAGTGCATCCCCTGTGGTTGAGAAAAAGGAAATATCCACCAAAGGCAAATGGAACATTTGATTTACTAGTCATACAGCAGATTCCATAGACCCATGATAAAATAGTAATTGTTCCCCTGGAGAATTTATATCTATTTTAGCCCTTTACCCACATCTTAAAAGTACTGCTTCTGACTTGATTCATTAATTCCATTTTATTTCTCATGCAAACACAAAGCAAACCCACCTCTTCCTGTTTCAGTAAGAGACTCTGGTTCACTGTGGTTTGCTGGGTATCTGGATAGGTTTGTGAGAAAGGCAGATGGGCCCTGGTATGGAATCAGTGAAAACCCTAATTAATTCATTTGGGTATTTCATGATATTGGTGGATTTATAATGTATTCAGTTTGTGTCTTAACCTGGTTAGGATTCACTTGTAGCCAAAAGTGCTAATTAATTCAGATTTTATGGACTTAAATAACTCCCTTAACCTGGCCCAGATTTGCAGAGGCTCCTACATACTCATTCACTAGCAGTTAAATAAGAACCAGGTACCCCAAAATATTCTGAGGCCAAAAGCTTCATCCACAGGGTAAAAGTTCAGAAGCCCATAACAGAGCTATAAACAGGCAGCCATCTCACAGTTACGGCACCAGTGGTGTGATCCAAGCAGAGCAGAGCCCATTGCAAGGGAAGTCAAGTCCTCCTTGTGTAATGGGGAGGTACTGGGGACACGAGGGCTGTCCAGCTTGGGGACTCGTGAAACGTCGAGAGGCACTAACAAGCCAGGAAAGAGCAGCTCTGTCTTATTACTGCTCGAAGTGCATTTGCATAGTCTCTGCCCTCAAGGAGCATTTAACCCAGTTGAATTGGGGCAGAAAGGAATGTTTAAGAGTTGTCTAGCTCTTTTTCCCAGGCTGCAGGCAAAACCACCCAGTCCATTAGAGAAATTTTTTTAACCTTAACACTGAGCAATATTGCTTCCACCTAAGAAAAGAAAAGTGGCAAATGTATGTGTGTGTGCAAGTACAGATGCAGGTTCTTAGATAAATGCCCCTCACCTCACAAGGATATGTAAAATACTAACACAATAAAGTTGTATTTATCGTCCTGGAGTCTGGAGTTAAACTACCTGGGTTTTCATCCTACCCTTACACGACCTTTGAGTTTGGAAAGTGATTTAACTTCTCTCTGCATCAGTTTTCTCATCAGTATAATGAAGATTATAATAGTCTTTATTACTAATAAGTAGTACTGATGATAGATAGTACTCATTATAGTTGCCATGACATAGAGTTTTCCTGATTTTAATTAAGATAACTCACATAAGGCGAGTATTGCTGTGGCTGCGCCCAGCGCTGCCCCCACACGTTTGTTCCTATGACTGAGAGCCTTGCTGTAGAGAAATCTCAATTCTTCCCCTAACGGCTGGATGAAATTTGAAAATGTTCTGACCTTTTGTGTGTGTGTATATATATAAAGATATAGATATGAAAATCGTTATCACTAGTGTTTTGTTAGAATTAAGTTAATGCTATATATTGAGCTATAAGCATATATTCTTGCAGGTAGTAAGTATATGATAAACAACAGTTATTATAAATAGTATTACTATTATAACAGAATGACACATGGATAAACACATAAAAGTTCGCTGGGAAATTTGCTGCAGTGTATTTGCAGTGTCTGGGCATGAGTGTACCACAAAATTGGACCTGGGTTTTCTAGTTGTCACCATAAAATGGGCAATGTTGTTGTTACGCAATCGCTGTATCTATTCAGCAAATACTAATCGCTATCAAAGGTGAAACTACCCTGGTTACAAGGACCTGGGAGTTATTTCTCTCAGGGGTCTTTGTACGGAGTAGACTGTGGGAAGCAGAAATCAGTAGCCCAACAGCACCCTTGCAGGAGACATTGGTATGAGTCAATATCTTATGTATCATGACAGCACCACAAAAAAGGTATAATTTAGTAGAACAATTCTATAGGGGCAGAGGGTGGTGGCAACTGCACATATTTCAAGTACCTGGCTCCTTCCGTATCTTGTTTGACCCTGAGGAAACTGGATGTAGAGAGAATTTCTTCATAAAGAACTTCACATTCTGCAAACAATTTGTCCTCAGCAGTGTCTCTCTCAACAGAATTTTTTATAAACATTGAGCAATAAGATCAGAAAGGTAGTCTGAGAGAGAAAGAAGATGAGAGAGAGAACAGTATTTTACATCCTATTATAAATTCTAATGCCCAATAACTCATTATCAGAAAGAAAGTCTAACCTGAATTCCCTTTAGAGAGTATAAGCCCACTGCAGTTATTCTCTTCTCAGAGAAGATGGGGACCATCTGGCCAATGTTACTTGTACAATAACATTACGTACTGGAACACACTTCAGTTTCCTTCTGGTGATTTTGATGCATACGGTGACCATAAGTTACTGTGGTTTAGATGGGTCTGTGAGCTATGGTTTATCATAATACTTGTACTGGACTTTGCAAAATGAACTCATCCTATTAAATATGATTTGCATAGATTATTGAGTCAAAATATTTTCCCACTCATTCCTGACAGTAAAAGCAAAAGCACACGTAGTCCCTTGCAGATGGAGTAATGAACACTTCATTTCCAGCATAGGGATTGCATCTGAGAGGCAAAGCTCTAAAGAGTTACAGCAAATACATACTGGTAAAAAAGCGAGAGGTAATTCTTCTTAAACAAATATTATAACTGAACACGTTAAATTATGTTAAACTTAGTTCAAGCTTGCTTAACAGTATTTACCTTGGGGGCTGGATGTATTAAATTCTGAGATGCAATTCAAGTCAACAATTCAAATTCTGAAAGATCATGGTTGAAACTGATGTTCTCTTTTTATAACATAATTTTAAAACTATTTTTAATTGTCCTGCAGATTCCAAATAACCATTAGCTGAAAATGTGATAGAACTTGAGTTTTCGACTTGCTGAAAAAAATAAATGTGATCTCAATATGCCTATTCATTGGCTAAGTAATAAGGCAAGTTTGGGTGGGTCTTCTCAATTTTAGGAAAATGAGTCTAATTTCCATGAGACAATGTGAGGCACTATTAGTAGGTTTTTACCCATGAGATAAAAGTGCAGAGGGAAAAAGTCATTTTTGGTTTTTCCCAGGAACATGACAGGAAGGAGCACACTTCACATGCACGTCACTGACGCAGGACTCAGGTGTGTGTAGATGTCCCATTCTCCTTTCCAAGGCCGAGGGGAAGGCAACAATGGTTCTGCTTCCAACAGAGGAAGGAAATGGACAGCAGCCCAGGAAAGAAACCTCCATGTTTTATCTACATGAAACAAAATAGCCCTTGCTCCAGCATGAAAAGAAATAACACTGATGCTTTCTGATGCTCACACTCATTCTGCCAAGTGCGCCGGGATGCACAGATTCATTTCAGGCACAAACCCCTGTAGGAATGGGCTGGAGCTGCTGTTCCAGACACCAGTCTGTTTGACTGTCTTGAAGAATGGGACACGGTCATTGGGGTTCTTGACCCTCAGCATATATGGGGGTGGGGGGGTGATGTAGAAAAGTGTTTTTTTGTTCTTGTTCTTTTTTTGCATTTTTAAATTTTAAGTTTGTATTTTTAAGTGTGTAATTGTCACGCAAATCATTTAGCAGGTCATAAAACCCTTCTTTGTTAAGAAAAGTATTAGGTTTTTATTAAAATCTGAGTGCTGTATAGGTATTTGTGACTTATGTTGGGCAAGGTATGAACACAACATACAGGCATCCCTCACAGTGTTCAAAACGGGATGGCACAGAGGCTCACGATCTCTACCCAAGTAACACCTGAAGTTATAATAATGTCATTTCTAAGGTTTTGTTGGATTGCTTTTCCATCTGTGTTCTTTCTTCCCTGGAAATATAACTCCAGATAATTAATGAACATGTAATTTTTTAACTTAAACATTTATGAGACCATGTAAAAATCCACAAGTATTTTCCAAGAAAAACTAGTAAATACAAAGAGAACAATGAAGATTTTCCAGCATCACTTTCATCTGAAATATTTAATCTCATCAGGTAAGTACACTCTACCCAACTTGGAGGAAATGGCTAATTTATAGATGGATGTGAAGCAACTAGATCCGGTCAGAGAATCTGAACTCAAGAATGGCAAAGTTAGTGGTCACAGGTATTTCATAAATACCTCCCGTTCCAACTATCTGTTGCTGCTTTACAGAACATCCATACACTCGCAGTTCTGCGGATCGGGTGGGCCGTGTTTCTGCTGCTGTCACCGGGGATCAGGCATGTGGCTGCAGTCATCAGGCAGCTCGACTGGGGCTAGAAGGTCCCAGATAGCCTCCGTCACAAGTCTGGCAGTGGTGCTGACCGCTGACTGGGGCACTTCACTGGTCTTCTAAGTGGCCTCTCATTCTCCAGGGGCCTAAACTGGGCTTCTCACAGCCTGGCATAGTCTCAGGACTCTCCAATATGAAAGAGGAAGCCTTAAAGCCAGCCAAGATCTGGGCTCCAGAATTTGCATACCAACATTTCTGCCACTTTTGGGTCAATAAAAATCACGTGTTTGGCTCAGATTGAAGGGGTAAGTAAAACAGAGTCCACCTCTTGGTGGGAGGAGCCAGAAACACAGCAGAAGGCATGATTCATTAGGGGCCATTATGTAACAGTCTACCACATCTCTGAACTATTTGACTGAAATAAAAAGCATCCTATAACACAAGTTACTTGGATTTTAAAATCTTTTATTGCACTCATTTAAGCAGTAGGATAAAAATCTCGGTAAGAGAGACTGTACCAGAGTGGCAGAGGTTATAATTCCCGAGAGAGCGGTGCTTTCTGACTCCTGAATGTGGCTGTTACTCAGTGCTCTGCCCCAGCCCTCCCTGGCACTTGGCAAAAGCTCAAGGAATGTTTTTTGAACAAATGAAACAAGAAATAATGATGTATAATGTACTAACAAATATATAAAAAAGTCAAATAGGTACATATTTGAAAAGCAGTTCTTTAACTCTTCATCAAGAGTTTGAATTAGACTTCTGGCCTATCTGTGAGTTCTCTTCTTTAGTCCCTCACCCCTAGATGTTCGGTATTGAATCAATGTTTGCTCTCCATAAAACAAAGTGGTGAACGCAGGGCTTTTCTCAGAGCACCAAGGAGTCCTTCAGGATGAAATTGTTGATTCCCATTGCCTCTTGATGATTAATCCATGTAAGGTTAACACATTCTCTCTGTTTAAAAAATAATGGCTTAAAATTTATCACAAATTCCTGACTTGTTGTCACATCAACTAAAAAAATGTTTGTTCAAATTGTAACCACCATAAAATCGTTGTTAAGTCATCTGCAAGAGAATTAGAGAAAAGAACATTCTTTTGAAAATTATTAATCGAAACAATGCAAAACACTAAGTGGTGAGGGTGAGACCATCATTGGGGATGTTTGTCTGGATGTATGTGTGTGCTTATTTGCGTGTGTGTGTGTGTGTGTGTGTGCTGGCTACCTAGCATCTGAGCACTCTTGTGACTCTGGAGGCCTCCCCAGTGAGCTCGGCAGCAGAAAGCCAAGTACTGTCCATCCTCACCTTTGGCAGCTAAGATATACACCTCTGACCCTTTTTGGCCTTTAAATCTCGAAACAATTATGCAAAAGCACATGGATAATTGAGAGAATACTTACAATACATAGTAGCAACATTCCAGCGAGCCCAGCTAGGGGGAGAGGCCGGGGAGAGGCCAGGAAGAATGGAGCGTGAGTGGTGAGTGGTGTTCCCTCCCCAGGCAGCTGCAATGCTCTGACTTCAGCTCCCCCCTCGGTGCTCAGACCCTTCGTCCCCACTCACCACGAGAGCCCAGCTTTCAGTCCATGAACTGCCTACTCACCTTCCAGGGAATTTTTTTTTTTCTACTGAACTTTGTGAATCTCTGCCCTGAAAATTTGCTGACACAGGGAATCAAATATTTTTATGTTTTCTTCATTTAATTTACCCCTTCAAATTGATATTAAAGCAAATCAAATGGATGAGTTGAATGAACATCTGAAATCTCACCTAATTTTGAAATCTTTACATCAGGAACTAATAGGATGTAATGAATTCTGAAGGGTTAAATACTTTCCAGATGATTTATTTTGACCTGAACTGGCCATGTTATGAAAAAGAGCTGTTGCATCTGTATTTACTTTTAGAGATTTGAGGACACCAAGCATTTACTCACAACCCTCAAAAGGGCCTGTTCCAATGAGAAGAGACCAAAGCATCTGCTTCATTACTCAAAGGAGAGAGATCAGTCCTCAAAAAGTAAGGCGTCCTGCCTTGGCTGGGTGGCTCACTTGGTTGGAGCATCATACCATACACCAAAATGTTGCACGTTCGATCCCTGTTTTGGGGGCACATACAGGAGGCAACTGATGTCTGTCTGTCTGTCTGTCTGTCTGTCTGTCTGTCTCTGTCTTTCTAAAAGCAATAGACATATCCTTGGGTGAGGATTAAAAAAAAAGTACTGTGTCCCCTTACACAAAATGCTGGGCAGTATTGCACAGTGGAGTAAAGTCAGATACTGAAGCCAGACTGCTGGGTCCAAATTTTCATTTTGCCACTTAGTACCCATGTGCCTTTGATGGAGCCACTTCCCATCTCTGTGCTTAATTTTTCTTATCTGACACTCTGTAGCAAAGGGGTGCATGAAAGTTAAATGACAATACTTGCAAAGCACATAATCTTAGCACATGTTTATCACTATAGTGTTTACTATATAACTAAGGTACAAAAGTAAATGCTATAGAACTGTATAGCATTTTACATAATTGTATCTAATCTCAGAACATATAAATAACAACAACAAAACTTCTTTTTCCAGAGGTGCAAAAGTTAGGCATTAAAATAAGATGAAATCCTCACTCAAAATCTGTAGGCATTCATTCAACCACAACATGGTGAAGTGCTGTTATGTGCCAGGTTCTATGTTGCCCACGACACTGGGCACGGAAGACAAATTCAGAGTCACTGCCTTCAAGCAGTTTTAGTTTGAAGCACTTGAGCATCCTCACCCTCAAACAGTTGAGATAATTTAAAAAAAAACTACAAAATTTATTTATTTCTTTGTGCCCACCTAAAGCAAGTGTTGGCAAAATTTTCTTTTCTTTCAGGGTCCAGGGAGTAAATATATTAGTTTTCTGGGGCACATGATGTCTCTCTGCCACAACTATTGTCCTCTGCCGTGGTAGCACCTGTGCAGCCACAGACAACACGTAAGTGGCAAAGACACGGGACCCGACACAGGACCCGACTTGGCTCATGAGCCACCATGTGCCCATCCCTAAGCTAAAAAGTCTCATGATTGTCATCCTTACAAAGCATCACTGACTCCTTAAGGCCAAAAGAAGAAAACTCACTGTCCACTTTTATTTACTGACACACTTGTCCCCAAGCCTTAATCACTGGCTTGGAACAGCCACAACACAACAGCAGGCAAGGAAGCAGAAAGCCATGGATACCTCTCAGGGCTTCAGAGGTACATTATGAGCAGAGAAAACTTCAAATTCTGAGCTGCACATTTCAATATGTTGCTAATCATGATTAATTCCTTTTGTATTTATTGTAGGAACATTAATCATGATTAATTAATTTGGTATGAATGTGGATATAACATTTAATTTCTCCCAAATATCAGAGGAGCCCATTTCAGTGAATAATTGAACAAAAACGAGTTGCAGAAGGAAGGAAGGGAAAGTTTGCGGTGCCAAGCACAACGGGCAAGATGAAGCAGCAGAACTGACACTGTGATGTCACAGTGATGAGCAGCACCTCACAGCGCTCCAGGAGACTCCAGGGACAGGGAATGGCATACCTCAGGCTAATGCAGAATGGCTGCTGGCCCTCTGCTCTTCGCCTCTGACCCTCCTCCCAGAGCGAAGAAACGGCAGAGCGACATTTCTCAACCACAGCAGGGGAAAAAAATTCTCAGTTGAAACTACAGGTGTCTGAAATTATTTCTTTATAATTTTTTTGCAAGGTCAAAACAATGGTTTGTCATTCTCCCCTCCTCTGTTTAATATGCATATATTACTGTTTTGTCAGAGTATCAGTTAGTGGGGAGATAATGTCATTAATTGATCTGTCTTCCAACCCTAGTGCCAAATCCATGTTTCTGTTTCTAAAAAGTGTCTCTTCCCTCTGTGTAATACCACAAAATATCAGGAGTTACCACGTAGAACAAGTCGAGGGTGGAAAGATATGAAATGTATACAAACTAAATTCTATTACAATACACAGAAACAACCACATTCTCTTGCTCACTCTAATTGTAAATGTTACTTCAGTCTTTTCCATTTTCTGCTACTGTTGCTGACATTTTAACTGAAAAGTTTCAAAACAGAAAAAGAAAAGACTTGGACTTATTTTTTTTTAATCCTCACCCAAGGATAAGCTTATGGATTTTAGAGAGAGAGGAAGGGAGGGACAGAGAGAGGGAGAGAGACATCGATTAGTTGCCTCTTGTATGCACCCTAACCGGGGAAGGAACCCACAACCTAGGCATATGCCCCAACTGGGGAGTTGAACCCACAACCTTCCAGTTTGTGGGACTACACTTCAACCAACAGAACCACACTGGCCGGAACCGAGGCTTTGACTTTTAAGCCACAGGACAAACTAGTGCAACCAGGCAAGAAAAAAACATATTTCCCTCCCACCTGCCGTCTTTTCCTTCTTTTCTGCTTCTTTTTTTCTTTTAAATAGACTTGTCTTCCCTGAAACACAGCTTAGCTAGGACACACCATTCATGTTCCCAGGTCACATATTAATTACGGTTATAGATGATAACCTCACACCCTGGGCACTGGCTTGCCTTCCTTCTGCTTGTTTTTCCCTTTCATTGATAACCTCTTATTTCTAACCCAAGGGACACACAGTAAAATAAAACAGAAAAATACGGCTCTAATAATATTTTTGCCATGTTAATTTTCAGTTCAAAAATTTGCAGCAGTTTGATATTTAATATTACTAGACAGCCCAGCTTGTTCGGCCGTTTGCTCTCTATCACTTAGTCTCACCACAATAACCTCTGCTGCTGCTGTGCCCAAAGGAGTGGGCACATGGCCCTTTCTCCCTCCTGATAACTGATTTCTCCACCCTTACACTTCAGCTCTTCTCTTCCAGCTTGTAGCTACTTCCTACTAAACAAAACAGAGCAAAATAAACCAACAACAAGAACAATAAAACTGCTCCATTTTCTGTTCTAGGATTCTTCTCTTATTTATTTCTTTTCTGACAAAGAATTCCTCAAGTTGCCTTTCTCAGCTCTTGTTTACTATCCTTGTTTGAATGCTGCTGTGTGAGTACTCTTAAATCCATTGCACAGATACGTCATTTGCTTCATAATCCTTAATAGTACTATCAGCAAAGAAGTGGATTGAGGGCAGCATCGCTCCTGTCCCTTCTTAGACAAGGGGTTTGGGTGGGATCAATCCACACTCACTTTCAGACATGTGCCCTAATTTTCCCATTTCCCCTGGCCAAGGAATTGGTTCAAGGATGGGAATGTAATCCTGTCAAACTCAATGACTTAATAAAAGATACATGTTGAGATTTTAAGAAAAAAGAGCTTCTCTCATTTCTAAAAGTTAAGAATCAGTCTCCCTTTTCTGATTGGCATGTGGATGATATGCCATCCAGGACCACGGGGGAGGTGTTCTGGTGTCCTGCAAGGGGGACAGAGCTGCTGTGACCAACATAACCCCTTTATGGAAGACAAGACTGGATCGACCACAGGAAATTGTGCCCTAATGATGGCATTTAAACTGCTAAAATGAGCTGCCTGCCACTGAAGCCAACCTCTGCTTTTTTGGTTACATGACACAATAAATTTCCTTTATTATTTAAGCTGTTCTGCATTGGGTTTGCTACTACTGAAAACTACAAGGTTCCTTACTGATGTGTCTGGTATGGACCGTGAGTCAGCACAGACCCGTGTTGGAATCCTGACTGCATCTCACATCAGCCTGAACAGTCAAGTAAACTCAGTGTCTCTGTCTTGGTTTTCTCATCTGAAAAAGGAAGGTTATATCCATTTTGCAGAGTTTATATAACTATAAAAAATATCTATGAATCTCCTGACTCATAAGGGGGCTGAACCAATGTTAGCAACTGTTACAGTTATCAATTTAGGTTAATCTACAAGTCTAGCGCTTCACACATTCATAGATACTCAACACAACTGTCAGCACTGATTGTTAGTGAAATACATGTATGTGCAGGAACATCTATGTGTGTGCGTGCATTATACACACATGTATCAGTACTCTATGCCACAGGCCTGGAATGAGTCATGATTCACCAGAAGTAGGTAGCGAATAGCTATTTGCAAAGCTGGATTATATATCTCTGATTTAATAAACCTTTCTAGAGCTACAGAGTTTTATTTGCACTTGACAGAGATCTGTGGAACTCTTTCCAAGTTGTGACAAGAAGCCATTTTTCCCCACTTTGATGAGCTCATACTGTTGCTGGACTGTATCTTGTAAATCAGGGGAAATCATCACACAAGTTCTTCTGGAGGAATTGGATATGTCAGCTGATCTCTGCACCATTAATTTCCAGTTGCTCATTTTATACAAATTATATTAGTTCCTCCCTGGATGGGAGCTGGAGGAAGAATGATGGAGAACTCAAAAGGGAGGAAAGGTTAATGGAAAGGCACACTGTTTTCTTGGGTTTCAGTTACAGCAGGAATGGAAGAAAACATCTTACTATGATAACCAGTTCAGATATATTTCTATTGTGGAGTCTAAAGACTTTTATCTAAAAATCAAGACACCTGATTTTGATTTCCAGATTGTATTGGCAATACAGCAAACACAAGCTATTTCTCCTATTTCCAAAAGGAGGGAAATGTAGCCACTCCTTTCCCGGTGATGGACCAACACCAATGAGGGGAAGGCAGTATCTGAAGTGCTAAGGGGCAGGTGCTTGATTGCACAATCATCTAGATCCAGGACCTGCTAACTGTTTACCATCCTGAGATGTGAATGGGGACAACATGCTGGGGACATAACTTTAGGTTTATCTGATGGCTTGTCAGCAGATGCTGTAACATTTTCATCACTCAGGATGATAAGTTTTGCTGAATCAGGAAATAACTTGTTTTGAGGCATGCAGTTGTCTGTGTGTGTCTTGTAAACAATCTGGGGGGTAGGTGAATCGAACAACAAAGGGCAGATTTGCAGATCACAGCCCAGGATGATTGCTTGACAAGCCTGTGCCAACTCTGCTGGCGAACAAATAAAATGAGCCATTCCCCTTCTCTGAGGACTCTGTATTTTTAAAGGGGGATAATAAATGCAAAGCTGTGCAAAGCCTGGCTGGGGGAAATGTGAAATCCATCTCTCCTCATTTGCATAAAATAATCAGCAAGGCTCTGATAATCAGGTTGGGGGAGGCAGCTGGAATCTGTGTTCCGTGGAGATGTCCTGAAGCAAGGCCCAAAGTACCTGCTGTACATTCCTGAGCTAGACCCCAGGTGCCTGGCATCCCTTGAGACACTCCCCTCCCCGGGACTGAAGAGCACTAGAGCAGGCACCACGGTCTTCGCCAGTTCTTCCGCGACAAGCAAGGGCCACACCACAGTAAGGCTTGCCGCATTATCTGTTCCTGTCCTTTGAAAAAAACCTGACATTTGTCCAACTCATAACTGTGTGCATGGTGACATGACTGAGTGGGAGCATTTCACACGATTTCTCGCTTTGTGCATGGATGACTCATTTTTCAGGGATATAAGTCTGGCCATTTCAGAAGGTGTCTCAAGACTAAGGTAATTCTTATCATTGTAATTCTACAGCACGAAGTGCTACAGGGTCCACTTTGCATTAATGTTTCCATGGCAATCAGATACTTGACATTTTATTTAAACTATTAATCTAGAATGGCTCACCAGCCTATGAAAGTCAAACCCCACGATTTTACTTTTGGAACCAATACCAAACCATTATGTAAGGCACATAATTAACTTTCAGTGTCTCAAAAATCCATAGGCAGGACAGGTGCTAAACACATCACAAAACATAAGCTTGCTCCAATTGCTCCCTTTGGGGCCTCCTTTTGTTACTTACATTCAAAAGAGATGGCAAGGGCTGGGCTTCTTTCCGCCCGCCCCCTCCTCCCTTGCCGAGGCCTTCACACCAGCCCCTGCGCACTGCCGCTCTAGAGTCGATTCAAACGGCGTATGATTAAAAGATGGAAATATTCCCCATGGACATTGGGCAATTTATTTGTGAAAAAGATTTAATGAAGAATTTCAAAGCAGCCAGTGCCCCTACAAAGAAAGCTCATTTGTGAATCTCTCTGTTCTCTCTGCTGCCCCGAGTGCATCTGAGGGGAGGAGGAGGAGCTGGTCCCTGCAGCTATTGCCAAGCGTATCACATGTGAGTTTCTCAAGATATAAATATTCCCAGGCAGCCAAAGGCATTAGAACAGGCTGTTTTTAGATGGTCACCTCTAGTCTGGGCCGCCCCCGCCCCCGCCCCTGGCTAGTTTGGGAGAGAGGCTGTCTGCCTTCAGTCTCCTTGAGGTCCTGCTGGCTCCAAGTGCCCATACCTCAATGGTATCCGTCCGCTGTCGCTGGGTAGCTCCAGATGAAGCCGCTCAGACTCGCTCCTGAAGGTCTCTGCTTCTTTCATCATCAGAAAATGGCTTTGTCTCAGCTTTCTATTACTTAGTATTTGGATCCTAGCTGATATAACTGCCCACCCCCCTGCTCACATGATGGTAATGGTCAGTAAAGAATGATAAAATTCTGTTTTCTGGAACATTTAAGCTTCAGAGTAAAAAGGACGTGAATTTAAATCCTTCCTTCTGAGCTGTCTAACCTTGTACAAATTGTTTACACTTCTTGGGCCTCAGGCATCTTACATATAATTTGGAGAAAAATAATTGTTCACTTAAAAGACTTGTTTGTGTATGTGAATAAAATTATGAATATAAAGCTCTTAAATGCCATCTAAATTGCTGGTTATTATTTGTAGAAGAGGAAACCCAACGACACAATCTTTTAATCCAAATAAATAAATTCAAGTAAATTCAATATGCAAGAGAAGACTGGTCAAGCCTTTGGGAGCCGTTAACATTGCATCAGAAAGTGATATCCACAAACTCAGTATAATCCAACCCAAAACCTGTGCAGATTTCATACAGAAATTGACAAGTTGACTCTAAAATTGGCATGGAAATGCAAATGACTTAGTATAACCAAAGCAGTCTTGAAAAAAAAAGAGCAAAGTGAAATTTACTGTAAGTTACAGTAGTAAACAGTAGTACTGGCATAAGAATCAACATGCAGATCATTGGAACAGAATGGGGAACCCAGGAATGAACCCACACGTGGATAGTCATTTGATTTTTTACAAAGCTATTAAAGCAAGCCAAGAGAAAAGTCATGTTTACAAATGTTGCCGGAACAATTGGATATCCATATGAAAACAAAAGCAAAAATCACAAACCTATTCCTACCTTGTATTACCATACACAAAAATTCATTCCAAATGGAACATACCTAAAGGTAAGACATTTAAAAGAACAGGAAGATGTCTTCATGAATTGAGAAAACAATCATCACAATTAGAAACTTCTCTTTTTTATTGAAAAACTCAGACAATAAAAATAAGCCAAAGACTAGGAGAAAATGTTCATAAAACATATTTGAGGAAGACTTCATAACCAGGTTATATAAAGAAATCATTATATTCCTCAATAATAAAACAGAAAATGGAAACAATATTTGAAAACTTGGCAAAAGAAGATACACAAATGACCAATAAGCAAATTTAAAAATGCTCAATGCCAAGGTCGGGGGTGGGGAAGAAGGTAGAGGGATCAAGCAAAAAAGAAAAAGGCCTCATGGACATGGACAACAGCATGGTGATTGTTGGGGGGGGGTGGAATATAGGGGGACTAAATGGTAATGAAAAGATACAATAAAAAATAAAAATGCTCAACATCTTTTATTAGGGAAATGTAAACTAAAGCCACAATGCTATACCATTAAATATAATGAGAATGGCTAAAATCAAAAGACTAATGAAAGCCCTGGCTGGTGTGGCTCAGTGGATTAAGCGCCGGCCTGTGAACCAAAGGGTCGCTGGTTGGATTCCCAGTCAGGGCACATGCCTGAGTTGTGGGCCAGGTCCCCAGTAGGGGGCATGCTAGAGGCAACCACATGTTGATGTTTCTCTAACCTCTCTTTCCCCCTCTCTTCCCCTCTGGCTAAAAATAAATAAAAATTAAAAAAAAAATAAAGACTGATGAAATCAAGTTTTGGCTCTAAAGGAACGTATACATTTTGATATGTTCTGTAAGATTCTGAACACTAAATTGATATGCTATAACCCCACATTACCCATAATCCATGATCCACACATAGGTATTGACCCAAGAGAAGTGAAAACTATGTTCACAAAAATACTCATGCAGGAATGTTCATGGAAACTTCATTAATAATAACCTCAAACTAGGAATAACCTGGGTGTTTATCAACAGGAGAATGAATAAACAAACTATGGTATATTCACACAATCAAATACTATTCAGTCATAAAAAGAGATTAATAACTGATACATACAACAATATCAATGAATTTCAAAAACATATTTGAGTGAAAGAAGTCATATACTAAATAAAATATGCCATGTGATTCCATTAATATGAATTCTAGAATAGGTAAAAGTAATCAATGGTGGACAGTACTATAAGTTGTTGGAACTGGGGATTGGCTATTAAGAGGCATAGATACAGTACTCTTGTCTGGGTAGCAATTTGGATTGCATAGATTTGTATATTTGTTAAAAACTAGTGAAAATCCCATTAAAGTTTACACATTTTAGGATATCAAAACTTTATGCCCAAAAAACTATAAACAAGTGTTGAATTTTAGTTCATAATATACATGCTGAAGTATCTGCATTTGCTTTGAAAAGTGACAAAAATCAGATGGATATAAGTATTGATAGAACACTGGGTGGACCTATGAATATGTGATAAAGTAAGCAAATCAAAAATGTTAATGGTTGAATTTGGAGAGTGTTCACTATAAAATTCTTTCATGTGTATGATTGAAAACTTTCAAAATAAAGTGTGGGAAAAGGGGTGTTATTGCCTCTGTTTGCTTGCAGTTAATCAGAGAACTCTCAAAAGGAAGTATCCACATTACATGTTTTCTTCCTTTAGACTAAGTGGGTTCTATATACTCATTTATTTGACAAACAGTTGTGGGGGCCTGATATATAGGCCTGTCCAGAAAGTATCCAGCCATGCACTATGAAAAATAGAGACATTTATTGAAGAGGATACAAGGAGCATGATACATAGGACAATGATGCCTCTGTTCCCTTCAACATAGGTATCTTGAGACCTCACACATTTCTTCCAATTGCCATCAACTGCCCCGTCATATTTTTCTGAATCTCATTGATGGCCTGAAATCTCTTCCCTTTCAAAGGTGATTTTAATTTTGGGAAAAGTCAGAAGTCACAGGGCACCAACTCTGGGCTGTACCGGGGCTGAATCATCTGATGTTTTGCCAAAAAAAAACTCTGCACAAGATGTGATGCATGAATGGGTGTGTTGTCATAATGAAGCTGCCAATCACCAGTCACCCATAGCTGTGGCCTTCTGAATCACCTGAATAGTTTCTGCAGAGGAATGTCCAAACTTAACACAAAATTTGATGCAGATTCATTACTCTACTCAAGCAGTCATTTTGAATACGATAGCCACAGCACACTTGCTTACTCAATGGCATCTACTGTCCCCACTGACTAGTACAGTGAAGTCATCATTGTTCACACATGCACATTCCAGTTCACTCTCCTTGGCTGCCAGGTTACATGGATGTTGTGCAAACTGTTCTCGTTATATTAACAACGGCTGGGCTTTTTCCAGACAGACCTCATACAGTGGGCACTAGGATAGGCACTAAAGATCCACTAGTCACTTATGATAGTCATAGAGTCTGCCTCATGGAGCTTACATTCTAATGAGTACCTATACAAAATGAATAAATAGATGGACTAATAACAAATGATTATCTGTCGTGAAAGAATCAATCACAGGACTGAGACCGAAGGACTGAGGAGGCAACCCATCTTATGTAGGATGGTCACAAAGGGTCAGCCATGTAAGCTGAGGCTATTCAGAGAGCTGGGAGAAGAGCAACTGAATGGAAGGTACAAGGCACGCATGGCTCTGGGTTACTCAAACAGCTGGAAGGCTAGTGAGGCTGGCTGGGGAGTGGGATACAAAATAAAGCTGGAGATCCAGACAGGAACAGGATCAGAGGGGTCTTATAACTTGTGGCAAGGAGTATTCTAAGTCTAATAAGAAGGCACTGAAGAGTTTTGGACCAGAGTGTGACGTGAACAGATTAAAATCAGTGTCCCTGTTATGGTGAGTGTGCCTAGACTGAGTGCCAGAATTGAAATGGAGAGACCCGGTGAGAGGAAGCACAGCCCAGGGCAAGGTGCTGGCAGTGGGAATGGGTGGAAGAGGGCTGATTAACAATGTGTTATAGTGGGTGCTAAGCATGACTGTTTTGCTTCTAATTCTCTGCTGAGCTATACATACATACATATACTTACATACATAAAAACACAAAGCAGTTTCTTAACTAAATGTCATAACTGTGCCCTAAAGTCAGGATGGAAATGAGTTTGTAAAAAGTTCTTCCAACCTCCTGGGAGGCAGAATAGGGCATTGCCGGGGAGGCCTCTTTGCACTCCTCTTCGAAACAAACAGGACAGGTACCTTTTTTCATCCTATCGTTAGCTTAGTTGACTGTATATTAGGAGCTTTTAAAAATTAGTTAAAAAAAGAACAACAATGAGAGTCTTGCTTGTGTCCACATGGGCTACATTCTGTGAAGCATTTAAAACTATCAATATTATTATCAGTGAAATTCTGTTAAAGACCACTGCCATTGGAGAAAAACTCTTTTTTGTTTTGTTTTTAAACTAAGCCTCCAGATTGCTTGTCAGTCTGTATTAATCAAAATCACCAGATAACTACTCACTATGTTCTGCTTTGCTCGTGTGGAAGCAATCATAGAATTTCATCTTTAAAGAAATGATGAAATAGAAACATCACGGCAATCTGGCTCCCACATCTGTCACCACCCTGTCTGCCAGGGCTGATTTGGCCCATTTGGGTACGCTAGCTGGCCAGGCAGCATTCCTACATGGCTCCCACTTCATCTTCCACCACAGCTCTCCGTGTGTGTGTTCCAGTCTGAGGACAATCTCCTCTGATAGAGAAGCTAGCGTAGCTCTTTTTCCCTTTGAGACCTCCAAGCAGTGTTCTAAGAACCAGCTTTGTTATGGTTAGAAACAAAGGCTGACTACTGTTTGTATACAAAGAACAGAACTGCGCTTCTGTTTACCCTTCCACTGAGGAATATTCTTGTTTAACTGAAGTAAAAAACCTCTGTCTTAATTGGATATGTCAGGAAAGGAGGATATTAAACCGGGTTAGATATGTCAACTTGTTTTCATTAGGTAATTGCCATTGGAGTCTTAATGAAGGTACAATAACCTTTCCTCAAACAGGCAAATGATCATTCTTAATACCACATGCAAACAAAAGACTAATTCATGGATGTACTTACTCTGCCTTTATGACTCACTGTGCTTTTCCATGGGCCCAATATACTTTTATGCAAAGCACTACCTTATAGTTCAAGGCGTTCACTGTCTTTATGGAAAAAGAGCGACCGAGTTCTGCTCTTCACCTAGAGGGACACTATCACCCCTCCCCAGGAAGAATCTGTGCTGCAGAGCAGTTCCTCTGACAAAATGGGATGCATTCTCTCTGAAACATGTGAGGGTACCTCGTTTTCCCTTGCAACCCCTTCGCTGGATGGTTTAACGGGCTTTGGAGAGAAGTGGTGCACGCAGGGACTGGACAAAAGTCTTTGGTTTCCTCTCCTTGCAGTCCAGGAGAGGCAGCAAAGGTCATCCCTCCTCCACTGTGCTTGTGTTCGAGGAAACTGCAAAGTTAAGAAAGAACAGGGACCAACCATCAAGCAGGACAGCGGGGGCTTTCCTTTTTAACCCGAGCTGGAAACACCGGGGCTTGCAGACCTTATCGGTAACTCTTTAAACAGGAGTCAAAAGGTTCAAAAAGAAAAGGCGAGTCTATGAAATATATACTAAAGGCAGAAACCACAGTGAGAGA
This sequence comes from Tonatia bakeri, assembly GCA_004024845.1. Taxonomy (NCBI): domain Eukaryota; kingdom Metazoa; phylum Chordata; class Mammalia; order Chiroptera; family Phyllostomidae; genus Tonatia; species Tonatia bakeri. The sequence goes on from PVIA01000349.1 coordinate 282,584, forward strand.
GAGGAGTAATGTGTGATTTGGGATAGATGCCTTTGACATACTCATTGATCTCAGTGACTTGCAGAGTGCTGATAGCACTCTGGCCTCAGGGTGAGGCGCCTTGCCAGCTTCCAGATCAAAGGAGCGCCTAGGTGCGGAATCCCTGGCGTGCTCCCAAGCAAAAGTGCCTGGAGCCACATTTGCTAATTACAGGTTGTGTTCTGCTGTTTCCAAACAGGGTGAAAGTGACAGAAGTTTAACTGTGAATAATTACACACTTGAATAAGTATGTGATTAGCACTATTTGTTGTGTTGGGGACTGGAGTGACGGGACAAGAATGGAATGATTGCATTATTTATAGCTTAATTGTAGACAAGTAATTACTTATGTAAGCTGATGGTGTGGGGTCAGAGAGGACCTGCAGAAGAATGTAGATGATCTGAAATTCAACTTCCCAAACCAGTCACCCCATCCCCCACCCACTCCGAGCTGGATAAAGAGAATGAACTCTGCCTTTCTTGAATGAAATGCTTTGGAATGTTAAATGTCTTGTTCAGTCTAAGCAAAGGATCAGCGGAGGCATTTTAAAATCTCAGCTTCGAAAGTAATAAATCACAAATGCCACCTAGTGGTTCTTAGCATCCAGTGGCTGCATTGTCTGTATCCTGTAGCCACAGCCCAGTCAGGTGAGGAGGGTTTTTCTAGTGGTGGAGGCGGGCTGCTTGGTTATGGACGTTGACTTGAAGGGACCACGAGTCAAAGTCCATCACTCCATCTCCAGTTTCTCTCCTTAGCCCTGCCTACCTCTCCTTCATTCAGCCTTAAAACCTACCTAACCTGATCATCAGGGTCTCAAATTTGCCCCCACCGTTCACCATTGTAACTTCTAGAGATACGTGGACATTTGACTGCAAATCACTTTGTAGCTTTTACTTTCCCCAGGCCACTAAAATAGTAAATGAAAGTCAATAGTTTTTCTAAGCTGGGAGTAGACTCATGGTTTTGTTTCCTTGGCTGTCACATCTCATTCACCAGGTGGTTGAAAGCCACTTTCTCAATTACTTATGTTCCTCTGTTTCAAGTGGTCACATCTAGATTTGGGTCTGGAGGGATTCTTTTGCCACAAACTCTCCCAGGCAGAGTGCCTGTTTGATAAATGCATTGGAGGGGAGGGGCAGAGAGAATAATTTTTTTGTGTGACCTATTTATTTTCACACGCTTCCCCCCCATCCCGTGTCTTCTCATGATTTTTATTAAGTAATAAAAAGTCATTTTTTCTTAACAGCTCAACACTGTACAAGTAAAATTCTTTTAAAGGGCCCCAAAAAGTGTTATTATACACCCTACAGTTCAAGGTCAGGTGTAAGCATCCTTGTTGTGTGGTTCTGTGCAGACACTGCCTTCCCCAACCAACAGAGTTGCCTTTGGAGTGTCTGTTTCTCTGGTGATAACATCAGGAAAAATGTAGTGGTGATTCTCCTAACTGGCCCAGGCCACTGACTCAAAGATGCTGTTTGAAGGGGTGCCTACTTTCTATTCAAGAAAGCCACAATTTCATACATGGTTTGTCACTTCCTATTATGGGTCCATTTCCTCATGTGTTCACAACTCTCAGCAGAATACCCACACCGCTTCCTTTTAGGACATTTTCCTGCAGAGGACCGCTCCTACCCACCTGGAGCAGCCTCTCCTCCAGAGCTGCCTTCACGCTCTTCCATACTATCACTCCTCAAAACATGTCTACTTAGATCAGGCGCTTTCTTTCTGCATAGACACCACTTTTTGGTATGTCACCAAAAGTCACTTTCCTTCCCTGAACTAGGGACATTACCCTTAGGTGATTCATGCTTCATTATTTTCTGTGTTTCTGATGCTTTGATATCTGGGACTTTGCTGATTCTGTAGCCAATTCCTAGAGATGGCGAACAACCTACCTTCTAGAAGGCCTTTCATATGCAAACTAACCAAACCAGTCCACATCCCGCCACCTCTCTGTGAGGCTCTTACACTCTAGGCCACACTCTTCCCCCATCTTCTCACTCCAGGGCCAGATACCAGACCGCTGGATGCAAGCCCTGAGCCCTGGAGCACACTACGATTACTTCAAGTGTCCAACCCTGAACCTGCTCTCCAGGCCTCTCCAGTTCCTTCCCTTGTCAGCCACATAAAGGCTCATGCCCAGGCTCTCCTCTCTGCCCCCCTGCCTGCCTCCTGCCCTGGTGCATCCTGGCTTGCCCCTCCTCTTGGGAACTGTGACAAACTATCTTTTTAGTGGCAATTCTCTCCTGATCTGTTGGCCTGACCGTACTCGAGCAATTACAAAGCCTACAATTAAAAACAGATAGCCCTTGTCTACACCCAGCCGTGCTTCTCTAGAATGGTTACTGTAGGATATGTAACTTTCTCCTTCTTCCTAGAGCTCTCATCCCAAATGCCCACTGAACAACACACCCATCTTATAGTAGAAAAGCCTATTTCATCAGAACCTCCGTTGTCCTGGCTGCCACTGCCAAACTAGTCTATGCTCTTCTCCTCCCTCTGTCACAGGCCCCAGTCTGCCCACTCAGGGGTATATTTCATTCTTTAAATCAGACAACTGCCCCACCACACCCACCCCATACCTCCCACTGAAGGGCATACCCCTTTTTTAGAAATAGTGGATGCCTCGGGCATACTCTTAAATCCCCCGCTAATTTGGAAACAACTCTTTTGAAAGCATTCTTTATCTCCTTCATTTAGCCATTCTGATTTTGTGCTTATGTTTGCTTTGAAATATCTAAAATGGGCTGCATGTTTTGAAAAACAGAGATTAGCCTTCAGCCAAACGGCAATGGGTCGAAATGGAAATATCAGCATGAAAGGGGATGTTCACTGGAAGGTCGGCTTGCAGTGTGTGGCCCCAGCTCTACAAAGGACCAAGTGAGTGAGTTGGGCCAAGTCACAGCCAATCAAACCTTGTGTTTCTAAATGTAGACTGAAAGCTGAGTTAGATGATCTCCTCGGGATCACCAGGACGATCTCCTTAGGAAGCAACCTCTCCTGGGATACCACGTCCAAATGAGTGAAGAAAATGTCCATTCCTGTCCTGAATGAAAAGTCTCTTTCCAACATTCTTTTTGCCTTTTGTGTAGGGATGTCTTCTGACTTTCAACTTCTGTAGCCTGTATGCCATTGATTTTACTCCCCTCTCTATTACTGCACCTTCTTCTGAATCTGATGGACACTTGGGCCCCAGGAATGACCAGCATGAAGAAGACTTGAATCCAGCTGACTGGTGTAGCTGGTCTGAAGAACCCATGCTAGGCAAGCAGTCTCCAGTCAGCCCATTTCCACAGGGAGATCGTTTGGGGTTTTGTGTCCTTCATACCACTGGCAGCAGTGCCATTCATGTACAAATTATTCTTTTCAAATAAGCCAGTGAGAAATACTTCTGATCTTTCTCTTCCATCCTAGATCTTCTCCAGCGAGCATTTTTCTACAATACAAACACTGGCTCCATCTTCCATGTTGCTCCTGTCAGGAAATTCTGTTCTAGCCTCATTGCTATCCCTCAAAGCCATGCTTTCTAAAAACCACTGAGAAGGTGCAGTTTGACTGAAAGCACGTTGAAGGTCTCTGGCCATCGCATGCCCCTAGTCATTGCCACATAAGGTCACTGAGTAAATCAAAGATGGTTTCACTTCCTCCTCTTGACTTTCTCAGTTATAACAATAGTGGTAAAATAAACCTTCCATCCTAAAGGAACTAAGTATACTGTATTTATTTATTTATTTATTTCCTTGTCCAATGATATGTTATTGATTTGAGAGAGAGAGAGGTAGAGAGAGGTCAGTGTGGGAGAGAAACATTGATTAGTTGCCTCCCAAACGCTCCCCGACCAGGGACAAAACCTACAACCTAGGCATGTCCTGTGAATGCGGATCGAACCAGCAATCTTTGGTGTATAGGACAGCGCTCCAACTAACTTAGACACCTGGCCAGGGCAAGACTATTGTGTTCTAAAATTAATATATTTTAGCTATTTTTTGAAAGGTGAGGGATGAGCAACTTTGGGTTGCCTTATACTTTCATTTCATAGCCACGAGCGTAAGATATTCTATCCCTCGTCACTTGAGCAGTCAGCCATAACACATACCGATCAAAAGGGAAAGCCAAATTGCTGGTGACTGCAATGCATAAGCTATGTTTAATCATTTACTTTGAATCTCTTTAAGATGATGATACCCTATCCTATAAGAGAATCAATATGTTGCATTAAAACAGGATTTGATGTTGCATAATACAATATTTAGAAGAACAATGGAAAGGTTCTCACAAGAGCAATTCAGCCCAGAGTAGAAATGAATAATGATGGCTGTGATTTCCACTTTCCTCTTTTCAAAGGAGGAGCAATGCCTTTCTTTCTTTCTTTCTTTCTTTCTTTCTTTCTTTCTTTCTTTCTTTCTTTCTTTCTTTCTCTCTCTCTCTCTCTCTCTCTCTCTCTCTCTCGGCATATTTTTTAGTGCGTTGTCTTCTATCAAAAGTTGTAAACTCTGTGAAGCCATTGAACTTAAATGCTTTGGATTAGTTTTTAAAGAACCACAGAACATGCATAGGAGGTAGGATAGTGTGATCATAATCCCCATTGCAGTGAAGTAGCTCAGAATGCCATGAGGTGCTATGCCTAAGCAACAGGTGAATGTCCCAGGGTACTTGCTGATGGGAATTATCACTCTTCCTTACTCATTTTCTGTCTCCAGCAAAAACAGCAGGGTCTCTGGCTTGAAACCAGGCTAAAAAGAGCAGCAGCAGTTTGGAAGACGATGAAAGAACTAGGAGTGGAGTGGAGATCGGGCCACCTCTCTGAGAGCTTTTGGGTGGTGAGTCAGCATGGCTCTGCACCAGGCAAAATGAGCTCATTGAGGGAGTTTCTAAGGCATGCGTCCTCCAAGATCCCTCTAGGTACTGCTCTGACATTGCCAAGTGTTTGCATTTAGTAAGAAGAGAACTTCACTGGGATTCAGAGTTGGCCACAAATTCGCTGACTTTAAGAATTCAGATCTTTTAGAACTGTATCCAAAGCCATTTCCTATCCCACAAGGACTTCCTGGTGTTAGTGAAGCAATGACTCAGATGTGCTTTGAGCTCCTTGGCATGGTCCTAATATCCCAAAATGTTACTCTGCAAGATTTCCACACTCCAGTTGGTTCAACAGCAATTCTATCTAATGCCAATCTCTCTGAGCTGGGACAGGTAAATAACCGGGATTTCCTTTGTTCAACCCCCCATGACTTGAGGCAGTTTGGAACAGAATGGTTTTGGGGATAAATGAGCATCTCTGCTTATTTACATGGAGGATACAGAGGACTGCCACACTTGTTTCTCACATCCTGGGATTTTATGAATTTTATCATGATTATTCCAGCAATGCACCAGAGAAGACAGGAGCTTTGGAAGTATAAAATACAGTGTTTGCCAGTGACTAACGTGCTTTCAGTTTGCTGCTTACTTCAAATTTGTGACTTCCTTCATCATGGAATTTATAATGTGCGTAGAATGTGAAAGTTGGTGAAACAAAGCATCTCAAAATTATTTTGATGATTTAAAAAATTTTATAGTGTTAAAATCATAAATGCACAAACAGCTTGCATATACCATCAGTGGACGCACTTTTACTGTGGTTCCCATCAGCTAGGATGTTGTCACGTCCCTGACCTCTATGCTCTCCTCTCTTTTCATTTGCCTTTCCCTGGGAAATCTCTATGTCCACGGCTTCAGCTGAGCTCCAGACCACAATATACCCCATGATGTTGCATAGCAGCCAACCAAAGAGTGAACACGCTTTCAAACTAAAATTTCTATTCATCCTTCCTAATTTTCAAATTGTAGAGTTACACAAAGTCTTCTCTCTTTCCCATCCCAACATCCATTCAATGACCACATTCTGATATTCTTTCTGCTTAACATCATAAATATCCATTTTGTCCTCTCTGCCCACGCTCCCACTAATACCTGAGATGTTATAAAAGCCTCCTGACACTTCTACTAACTCAGCCTCGCTTCCAATCTTTCAGCTTGCTGTCAAGTGATCTTTCTAATACGAATGTCTCATCATGTTTAAAATCCTTCAATGGTTTCTCATTGTTTTAATGAAGAATCTGTTCTGACGCTTCTGTCCAATTTTATCTCTTCTAACCTCCTAACACACACTTTATACTCCCAATCATACCAAAGTACGAATTTTAAAAACAGCCAAGCTCTTTCATGCTTCTGCCCTTGGGCCAATTGTTCTCTAGTTCTAGAATGACTTGCCAACCACCTTGATTTTTTTTTTTTTAGCCTAACTGACTGCTAATTATCCTTTAAGGTTCACTTCAGTTATTTCTTGAGAATCAGGTCATCTCAGAACCCCCTGATCTGAGAGCTACATGCCTCTCAAAGTACCCTGTGCATGCCTCAGTCACAGCCACTACCCCTCACTGTTGTTGCAGTCTGGCTTACTTTCGTCTCTCTCCCTCCACCGCGTAAGGACTCTCAGGGTTCTGTTTTCTGCTTTTGTTAATCTCTATTTCTGAGGTCTGGCCTAATGCCTGGAACACGATAAGGGATCAAAACAAGAAGAAACTTAGATTTTGAGGGGGGAAACTTCATTTATCTTTGATGAAAAGTATGTTTTACCTGTTGTAAAGGATGGCAAACACAAAGCCCATTTAATAAAAATACATGGAGACAGGATTCTGATTTCATGTTCTGGAGGACCGAGCATGTATACATCATTCAAAAAGATTCCCGTAGAACCCGGACAAAGCCAATCTGGTCATCTCAGCTAAGAAGTGGATTAGAACTGCCCATACATCAGAAAATAGGAAAATGTTTGTAGGTCCAAATGAAGTGTGGCTGAGAGAGGAATGCTCACTCAGTGTTCCATCAGCAGTCCCACATTTCCCAGCACTCTTGCTATTAGGGAGGACTTGTAACCAGTCCTGGCCAGTGAAGTGTGGCATGTGTCACTTCCAGGATAAGGCAGTGAGAAGCCCAAGCACAAGTCCCTCTCTCTTCTGATGCCAGGACAACCGAAGAGATGATGCTGTCCATGCTGTATCATCAACAAGATGGTACAGTTCTGTCAGTTTGGGTGATGGCATGGAACAGACCTTCGTGCAGGCTAATATGAAAGAGAAATAAAATGTTCTGTTGAACCTCTGAGATTTTTGGGGGGGAGTGATGGGGAGTGTTACTGAAACATAATGTGTTCTATCTAGATCATACTAATACAGAGAAGATTTAGTAAAAACAACAATGAAATAGAAGTGGCCTTGTTAAAATTGGATGACAATAATTTGATGCTGATAAGTTGATATTGTCTTTCTCCAAGGACGTTTGGCCTGTATGCTTCTATAGAATACTGTTGGAGAGACAGTTCTCCGGGGATCTCTCATGAGTCTGTCTGCATGTCTTATGAGGAGAGGAACTCACTGCCTTTTCTCTGTACAATCTTTTCAAAGATGTTTGTATAGTAAACATCCTTGAAAAATTGAAATAGTGTTTTTGTTTGGAATACAGGGCAGGGTTACACAGGGCATTGGAAGATACGAGACACTGTGCTTATGTGACATCCATGTGAGAGATTCAGGTTCCCGAGCCTCAGAGTTTCTCTTCTGTATGCAACCCGCTGTGTGTGCAGGTGCTACTGGCACCTTCATGTTGTCCCCTGGGAGTGGGGCTTGAGGATCAGCACAAGAAAACACTGACATACTGTCTAGTGTGGTTGCTATGAATAAGACCTTGGTTTCTGACCCAGGATTCACATATCTTTTTAAACAAAATTTAATTATATTTTATCTACTATGCAATTACAGTTGTCCCAATTTTTTCTTCTTTTCCCACCTCTACCCATCCTCCCCTCACTTCCTCAGGTAATCCCCACCCTGTTGTCCATGTCCATCGGTCATGCATATATACACTTTGGCTACTCTGTTTCCTGTGCTGTACTTCACATCTCCATGACCCTTCAGTAACTACCGATTTGTACTTCTTAATTCCTTCAACTTTGTCACCCATCCTTGCACCCCAATTTGGCAACCATCAAAATTTTTCTGTATCTATGATTACATTTCTGTTCTGCTTGTTTATTTTGTTTTTTAGATTCAGTTATTGATAGATATGTATTTGTTGCCATTTTATTGCCCATATTTTTTATCTTCTTAATGAAGATTCTTTAACATGTCATATAATGCTAGTTTGGTGGTGACGAACTTCTTTAGTTTTTTCCATCTGGGAAGCTATTTATCCTTTGATTCTCAATGATAGCTTTGTTGGATAGGGTAATCTTGGTTGTAAGCCTTTGTTTTTAATCACTTTAAATGTTTCTTCCCACTCCCTTCTTGCCTGCAAAGCTTCTTTAAGAATCAGCTGGCAGTCTTGTGGGGACTCCCTTGTAGGTAACTAATTGCCTTTCTCATGTTGCTTTTAAGGTTCTCTCTTTGTCTTTAACCTTTGGCATTGTGATTATGAGGTGTCTTGGGGTGGGCCTCTTTGCGTTCATTTTGTTTGGGACTCTCTATACTTCCTGGGTTTGTATGTCTATTTCTTTACCAAGTTAGAGAAGTTTTGTCATTATTTTTTTCAAATAGTTTTCCAATCTCATGCTTTCTCTTTTTTCCTTCCAGCACCATCATGAAGCAAATGTTGTTGGTGTGTTTGAAGTTGTCCCAGAAGCTTCTTACACTATCATAGTTTTTTTGGATTCTTTTTTGTTTGTGTTGTTCTGATTGGTTGTTTTTTGCTTTCTTATATTCCAAATTGCTGACTTTATTCTCAGCTTCATCCATTCTACTGTTGATTCCCTATAAACTGTTCTTCATTCACTTAGCATATTTTTCATTTTTGACTAGTTCTCTTTTACTGTTTCCATGTCCTTTTAATGTTGTTGAATTTCTGAGTTCATCTGCTCTTTCCCTATGTTCCTTGAGCATCCTTATAACAAATGTTTTGAACTTTGCATTTAATAGCTTGCTTGTCTCCGTTTTGTTTACTTCTTTTTCTATTTTGTTCTGTTCTTCCATTTGGGCCATATTTCTTTATCTCCTCATTTTGGCAGTCTCCCTGTGTTTGTTTCTATGTACTAAGTAGAACTGCTACATCTCCCAAGCTCAATACAGTGTTCTAATGCTGTAAATGTTGCATAGGGCCCAGTGGCACAGCATCCCGTAGTACCTACCCAAGCTGGATACGCAATGTGTGTCCACTGTGTGGGCTGTGTACACCTTCCTGTTGTAGTTGAGCCTTGATTGTTTTAGGCACTTCCAAGGTCAGCCACCATCTGTGTTCTGTCTAGGGTCACACAGCATAAACTACAAAGCAATCTTCAGATGGCTGTTAACTGTGGGCTTGGAGGTGCCTCGGTGGGACCAAGTTGTGAACCAAGGCTAGCTGCTGCCAGTGATAAGCCTGGGGCAACTTAGTGAAAGTTATGAGGCTAACTGAAGCTAGATGCTGCTTGTTTGAGAGAATTTAGGAAAACCTGAAGCCATTCGCATAGAAAAGCCACTGGAAACAGCTTGGGTTGGCCTGAACATTGGGTAAGGTGGAGCCTCAGGGAATCACCAGGGCAAGGAAAAACGTGAGACAGGTTGGTGGAGTCTCAGATAAGTCACTTGCCTGCCGGCTTTGTGGCTTCTGTCTGGGAGAAAACTGCATCACAGCTCTACCCTGATGTTGGGTAATTCAGTTCCTCCCCATAGACTTCTGGTAACTTTCAAGCTGCTGCCCCTGTGCTGGAGCTCAGAGCAAATGAGTCTGAGCAAGTCTATACATGGATTCTTTAAAAGGAACTTCCAGGGGATTCCAGCAGTTTCTGTCTTCCACAACCTCAATCCCCACTGGTTTTTATAGCCAGAATTTATGGTGACTTCTCTTCCTGACACTGGAACCCTGGGCTGGGGGTCCTGGTGCTGGGCTGGGACCTTTTGTTCCTGAGACATCCCTTTTGAGTCTTATCCACCACATGTGGGTGTGGGACCAGCCTGTTCTGTTTTGCATCCTTGCCCCTTCTACCAGTTTCAATGTAGTTTCTTCTTTAATTCCACAGTTGTAGGACTTCCATTCAACTTGATTTCTGATAATTCTGAATGACTTTTGTTTTATAGTTTAATGTGATTTTAATGTGATTGTTCGAGGAGGTGAGCCATGTTTATCTATTCTGTCATCTTGACCTAAAGTCCATGATTCACATATCTTTTATCAGCATCTGGAAACTATGATACAGTATCTTGTTAGCTTTCAAGTCAGGTAAAATCTTAGGCCTTTTGCACTTCTTGGCAAATACTAAGGAAATCAAATAGAATTTAGGGGTAGGACTTGACATAATGACAATGAGTGGTATGATGATACCCTTCTGATGAATCAAACAGATCAGAGGTAAGGGAAAAACTTCTTGGGGGATCAGAGTTGCTGAAACTTCCATCGGAATGCAAAGGGATTTATCTTAAAGAGAGTGTTTCATAGCCTAGTTGTAAAATGCCTGTCAAGTGCAGCAGATGAAGCTTTAGGAAGGAAGCTTTAGGGTCAGTATTTCTGAGTATAAGTGCAGTGCTGTGCATTGTGGGGCACGATGGTGTTTTCGGGTTGTGTATGGAAGGAGGAGAGAAGCAAGTACACAAAGGAAGAAATCACTTTAGAAAATATTTTAATGCCATGATATGTAACAACATGTGCATACCCTAAAATCTGAGCACTTCGTTTCTAGATATATTCTCCACACAAACTCCTACACAAGTGCGTAAGGAGACCACAAGAATGTTCACAGTAGCACTTTTTGTTGTAATAAATTATTGGAAGCAACCCCAAGACAATTGACAGAAAAAATATATAAATAAATTCCATTTTGGAATTTGAATTCTATATCATAGAATATTATTCAACAGTGAAATAAAGCCTACATTGATGAATCCTAGACCATAAAGAACAAGTCACTAAAGAATATATATAGCATTTTATAACTTCTATACAGCTCAAAACAAACAGAATTAATTATATATTTTTTAGGGCTGTGTTTTTAAAACTATTTGATAATTGACTGAAGAAACAAATGTATTTTACACTGTGATTCATGGATTATCATAGGAAATAATTTCATACATGTATGCACACAAATATACACAATAACACATGCACGTAAGAGTGAAACAAATTTTCTTGCAACATTACTTACCTTTACCATGTCCAGCATACTCTGGTGCTTTTCATTTTATTCTATTCTATATCATTAAATCAAAATCCTGGTAGTGACCTATTAATTTTATTTCATGATGATCTGAAATGGAAAAACAATATAAGGTACTTATATGTATGTGGTGTAACTTTAAATAGAATCAATAAAACAGTGCACACTAAATCCATGATAGTGTAACCAAGCAAACCAGGGCTCATGCATGTGGTGACTTGAAGCATGACTCAACAATTAGTGTTGAGGGAAACAGGTTTTTATTTACAGGACCCCAACCTTGGAGGGGCTGGGAGCACTCCTGCTCAGAGCTCTGTGCTCCCATGGGAGCCAGCACTTCCCTTGCTCTCCACTGGGCAATAAGCTAAAACCATGCCCAGAAGTTCCCCATATCCTTATGTGTTCTTAAGCGGGCTGGGCAAACAGGTTTTCATCTGTCTGGAAGGCACATTTGTGGGTTTCAGAATTGCCATCCTCTTGCAGCAGCTCTCTCCTTCAGGATCTGGGGTACATTATCCTCAACCCCTATGTAATAGTCCAGGAAAATATGTGCCGTATTGCATTAAATCATGGTGACGTCTAGGAAGGCACACTTCCCAAGAGAGTGGCTTCTCTCTACGTCCTTCAGAGAAGCAAAAGTCAGCATTCCCTGGTCACAGTGCAGCTTTCCAGGCATCTCACACTAATGTGTGCTTGGTTAGGTAGGCCCTGGCAATTCCCAGCTCCATCAGCTCTGCGGCTGCACACCCCTGGCATATTTCCCAGCAGGTCTCCTCTTTCTTACTCCAGCTCCTTTCTTACTACAGACTACATGCCTCCTTTTTTACTGACTACAGCAGGCTGCAGGGCTGAATCCTGACTCCTGGCTGACATGACAGCCTCCTCAGAGAATCAGAAGTAGTTCCTCTCTCACTACAGACAGCGTGGCAGAACCTCTCTCACATGGCTGCCTTCTTCGCTATAGACTAGCATGGCTATGTCATGAGTCACAATGCATTCTGAAAGTCACGTATGTCTTTTGCCCAGGGTGGTAGCACAGCTATTAACTTGATTTTTGTTACACAAAGTATCATAAGTGCATATCACTTGCCTCAGTCTTTAACCATGGGCTGTGGGGAATACACTCTTTTCGGGGACCCCTGCTCTGTACCCTGTTACAATTGTGATGAATGGTAGAAAATGAGATTGTTGGAGGAGAAGTCCACAGGCAGTAATAGTGAGATTCATAATGTTCTAGTTTTAATTATAGTGTTGAATTCATGAATAGTTATTTTATTATTTTGCTTAATTATATATTTACATTGCGTTCATAATGTGCATGTATCAGTAATAACAGAATATTTTTACAAAGTGAAGTGCCAGAGTGAATGGAGGAAGGGAAGAAGGTTGGGAGAGAAGGAAACAGGAGGCAGGCTCTGGAGGAGTCTAAGGACTCCAGCCTTCCAGTGTCATGATGACCCAGGGTTGTATGAATCTAGGAGTCTGTACAGGTTTGTGAACTGTGCAAATGTTTGAACCCAGAGTTCTGTCTTTGACTGCATGTTGGACTAAAGCTGTCTAGAGTATCTGGACCTTCGTGCTTCTTGTCAGAAACCACCTCTCCTGGTAGCCAGTTGGAACCCCAAGAACTCCACCAGAACTTTGGGAAAAGGAAGACAGGAAGGGCAACAGACCAGATAAAATACAGGGAGCTCAAAAGAGAAAGCACTGGAGCCAACCAACCATAGCCATAGGCCCTTCTGCCCTGGGACAGCTACTTACAGAGAAGAGAAATTTATACTTTAACTAGGATCACATTTCTAAGACCCTTCAAAATGAAAAAAAAAGAAGGGGCAAATAGTTTGCAGGTAATCACTTAAGAAAATCAGTCCAGATAAGTTGAGATTACATTGTGGGTTTAAAATTTTTGAAATAGTATGAATTTCTATAGCAATCATGCTGATTGAATCACTTTCATGGTTACCCTTCAACTTTTACTCTTTTCCACATTAAGTGAAACAGCAAACATCTGGGTGCTTGTGAGTTGTGGGTTAAACCCAATCCTCTAACCACCGGGTTGGTTCCCCCAGCAGACAGCCCTGTCCTCATTAACATAAAAAGGGAACCATTTATTACTCGCCTTGCTTAGGAAATCCCAAGGGTTTCAGGAGTTCTATGCCAGAAATGAGGATGAAGATCAAATATATATTTCTTACTATAGATCACAATATCCCATGACTATACTTTCAGTGGCCTGAAGTCACCTTGGCAGTTACACAGTGGGAATGCTACAACTCCTCTATAATATGGTCATGGTAAACCTTTCTGAATGATTCCTGCATAATTTCCTGTCAAATCCCAACTCTGCATTTCATTCTTTTTCATTATGGCACTCCAGGCAACCAGTATTAAGAAGTCCTTCTATTTGAATGGAGGCAATACTGTTGTTTTCATGAGCCCTGAAAACAGGTGGTGGGAAAGGGGCCTATAGGAGAATCCTTAATGGAAAATTAGAGGGGACGGTATTTTTGGTACATCTACTCTTAGGTCCTGACAATACCAAAAAAAGAAGATATTGATGAGCTTGAGACAATGGCAGTGACAATCCAATTGGCTATTTACATGGTAAGGTTTGAGACTGACCTTGATTAACCCCTGTCCAGTGGGTACACTGAGTACGCTTATGTGATATTTGCTTTCACATATGTTAAATAGAAAGGAAACAGACATCCTTGGAGATACAAAAATATTATGAAAATAGATAAGCTAAGGATATTTATTTTCAAGATCACTAACTGTTCAGTGAAGGAGAATTTTGGGGACCAAGTGAATCATGGAGTTCTGGAGTTAGAAAGAATGGTGGACAACATCCGGGTCACTTTCCTGATTTTGCAGATGAGGAAATTGAAGTCCCATAAGGTTAACTGACTTTCTTGGAGTCCAGACAGTTATTTGATAGGAGAGCTTGATTTAAATCCATTGCTACTTCCCTTTATATCAGACAATTTCAAGGTTTTCATAAAGATAAGATTGCTGTCTGCTGATATCGCACCTAGACCAAAGCCACCCAAACAGCAGTTCAATTATAAATGACACAGAAAACTTCAAGAAAGAATACGTCCTTGTACATGATTGATAGCAGAGATATTACTCATTTTAGATGAACTTGAAAGATAGAAAAAAACTGTAATTTATTTTTTCCCCGATGCCTCAATATTAAAGACTTCATAGACTTAATACACTTGTTTCAGAGAGTAGAACCTGCTGGCCAGGGGTGATGTTGTGGCCAATCATTAACTAGATACTCTAAGTATACAGACGAACATTAGGTTGCTATTTTTATCTGATCTTTGAGTGAAATCAAAGAATCCCTCAGAATGAAGGAAATATTTCATAACCTTCAAAGCAATGGTGAGCTGATGATGCCTTATACTATACTTTTGCCACTCATCTAATTACTTCCAGAGTCCTGTTGGTTTTTCCTTCAAAGTCCTCATCCATTTCCCCTCTCTTTTTCAATGGTTCGTTTGTTAAACCCCAAATACTCACTTCATTGTTTATATTTCTCCATATTCCTGCTTCACCACAACTAACTCACGGAGTTACAAAATGAATAATTACAAAATGAATCACAATGATCAATTTTGCTCAAACTGTTCTTGTTTCAGAATCTTCTTTGTCCCCTTTTATGTCCATAGAATCCTTTGAAGGTCTTTTCTGAAAACTACCTTTTCCCAAAGTCTTCTCAACCTCTTCTGCTGCACACCAATCCCCTCTGTACTTCGAGTGCTGCTCGCATATTAGAATACTGAAGAGCTCTGATTAAAAAGTTCCTATTTAATAAAAATATCAATGCCTGGAACTACATCACTTCAATGAAATCCTTTCCATCGCTTTGTTTAAAAACTGCTCAGTTGATTCCAAGGTAGAGAATCAACACTGAGAATAACTATCTGAGAGAATTCATGACCCATGTCATTCATGTAGATTCCCATGTGTAATATGTATGATAATACTCAATGCCTTCATGAGTGTAAACCTGTGGTTTTACAAGTAAGATATGTATCATATATTGGGCTTATTTTGAATTCCTGTGAAACTTGGTCCTGAGATGAGCACAGCTAAAATCCCTGAAAGGTGAAATCCTGCACTCTGGCTGGGTTGCTCAGTTGGTTCTAGCACTGCCCTATACACCAAAAGGTAGTGGATTCAATCCCCAGTCAGGGCACATACCTAGGTTGCAGGTTCAACGCCTGGTCAGGGAGTGTATGAGGGACAATCAATTGACGTTTTTCTCTCACATCGATGTTTCTCTCTCTCTTTCTCCTTCCCTACTCACCCCTTCTCTTCCTTCCTCACTCTCTAAAAATCAATAAAAACATATCTTTGGATGAGGATTAAAAAACAAGTGAAATCCTGCTACTAATATGGAGTTAACCACAGCCTGATTTTTTTTTAACTTTCTCTATACTTAAAAATTTTCAACTTGTTTAAGTAGTAGATTTCTTTCCTTTGGAAAGAACATCTTTTATAATAACATTTATTTAAACTCAGGAGCAATTAAATTGTTTTTGGGTTAGTAACTTAGCTAATCTTTGTTTATACATGAAACAAATCCTTTGAAACAGTAGGCATCAAAGCTTTCCTGCCACTAGTGTTAGGGTTTTAGTGTCCAGACACCACCTTCCCTTAGTTGCAACATTCTAGAATCAATAAAGTAAAGGGGAATTAAAGATAATTTATCGATCAGTTATATTTGCTTTTATCTTATCGTGACCAGGAAGGCAGGATGTGGTACACAATCTAAGGCCAGCCTCTCGAAAGTCTTGTGGACCATACACTTGAAAAAGTTTATGGCATTGTGAATGTCTCTCACACCCACAGCCTCTGGCTTCCAAACAATACAACCAAGGAACAATTCTGTGGGTGTGATTTTTCATGCTTTATACTGCAAGACTTTACACCGAGAACAGGGATTAGAGCAGGATGTGTGCCTGCATTTAAGACTATGAATAGGCAAGGGGGGGACCAATGGAGGCTTTGGACTGGGAACTCCACCCAATGGAATACATAGTCTCCTACAAAAACAAAGCGAACAAAAATAAAAAGTGGTAGAATTAATCAGAATCTTTTTGCGAGGGAAGTGTGAATACAAGAAATAAGAAGGGTTTTTAATGGAAAAAATAGAGAGACACATTGGAACTGGAACAACTGAATCATGAGAAAAGACTTCTTAGTCACTGCCCTTTTCTGAATGATGATCCAAATCTTCATAAGCTCTGGTTTTCTAAAGTTAGATGGCTTCCTGAGCTACATTTCTTCCCTTTATTCCTGTAAGATTAACTTCTATTATCTCCAGTAACATGAGTATGTTATTGCATCCTGAAAGAACCAGGCAAGCTCAAGTTTCCTCTGTTGGGGACATCCTATGATTTCCCCAGTCTTGCTCCTACAAGCAGAACACCAAATCTAGCTCATAATATGTATGCACAAGGTTCCTTAACAAATTACATTTAAAATAGTTTATGATACAACTGGGGGTGAAAAATATTTGTCTAAAAATATAAAATGCTACACAGATATTCTGCAGTTGAGACCTCGGCACATGATTCAAGACTATTTGAGTCCTGAAATTAAATTATGGGATTATTCTTATTGCTGTTCTTGGCTCCTCTTAAAGCCTTTTCCTTGTGTTAATTGCTTACACACAGTACTTAATATGTTCCAGGCACTATTGATACAGGGTCCAGCCAAGAGGCTGCAGCCAAGCCCCAAATAGGGATTTGGAATAAGGTCCAGCACTCAAGGTGTCCAGGAAATATTAGGATGTCCTCACCCCTTTCCCCCACAGGTGTGAGCTGGGGGAAGGGACACAGGGAGTAGGAACAAGCAGAGCTGTTTTGTACAGCCACAGTTTAGCAGCTAACCTCTGATATGGTCATTTAGCATATCTATAACCTTTAACTGGTTGCATAGATATGTTAAATAGCTGTGGCCATGCTTTGAGCCAGGGAGAAGGGAGTGACTTCTACCCAAGATGTAACTGGGGAGCAAGTCCTCCGAGTTACAGTGCCTGCATGGGGCCACACCTGCCCAGACCCACTATGGCGGCCCAGTAAAGCTGGAAGGATGTGGTAGTGCTGGCAAGTGTAGTTGATTGTGGAAGGAGTTGGAAATGGGGCTGCAGAGGAAGATTGGCGCAGGGATTTAAACCCAGATGTGGCAGCCATTAGAGGGAGAACCATGCAGTCTTTAGCAGAGTGGGGACTCCCATAGCCCTGTGAGAGAGAATCACCATGTGGCTTTAGCAGAGAACTGCCACTCGGCTTTAGCAGAGTGGTGACCCCCTCTCCTTGCAGCCATTGTGGAGAGAGAACCATGCGGCTGTGTCAATAGAAAGGAGAGAGCCATGCACTTCTGGAAGAGTGGGGACCCCAGCAGCCACGTAAGGGAGAGACCATGTGGTTTTGCCAGAGTGCAAACCCCTGAAGCTCTGGTAGAAGAGGACCGTGTGCTTTAGGGTGCTCCTTTTGGCTGTGTGGCCTGGGAAGCAGGAGAGACTTTGCCTGGAAGAAGTGTGAAAGAACTCTTGCCAGTAGGCCATGAGAAGGTGCCACATGGCTTTGGATTAATTAGAGATCCTGCCTGGATGGCGACACAGCTGATGGTGCTAGCAGCCTGCATCTCAGATGTTTGCTTCTTTTCCAGAGTTACAGTACCCCGAATTAGGGCAGGGGGAGAAGGAAGCACTGTGGGCATCTGTGGGTATCCTAAAGGACTTTGATATTTTAATGAAGACATGAGGTCACTACTTTAAGTCTGTATAGCAATAAATAAACATTTATTTTCTTTTTCACAAATCTTTGGCATTGAGAGACGTCTTTCCTATAAGGCGGTGAACATAATGAACCTGGGGGGTTCCTTTCGGTAACAGTATACAGTAACCCCCCTGTGTGTGGGTGTGTTCTGTAACAGTTTTTGGTGTCCCTGGGTGGGCCAATAATTGCCCCCCGCCAGTCTCTTCTGTAACACTATTTCAAACACCTACCGCATAGCAGCTCATCTAATCGCCATAATAAACTTACAAGTGCTATTGTTAATATTACCGTATTTAAGAACTCTAATTTACGTTTGAGAACACTAATACCCAGGAGTCACATACCTTGCCTAAGTCACGTATCTAGGAAGCAGTGGGCCACGTTCAAAGCCAGCTAGACCCACTTCAGGGTCCATCCTCTAGTCTGCTTGCTGTAGTGTGGCAGTCACTCACATCACCAGTATACCCCATTTTTCTCCTACAAGGGAAAATTATGAATGCCATTAAACAGTTATAATCATCACATAACTGCAAACAGATGCATTTCTAATCAGGAATTTGAACATTAGATCCTTGGACACAGGTAATAGGCTTTCATTGACAAAGATTGTGTTTAAATATTATGTTTCTGGATTAGTTACTTAGGAGTAGAGAAGGGAAGAAAACATAATCTTAACTGACAATGGAGAGCACAGAATTGATTACCTTTTTGTTTCTATTAAAGCATAATGTGGGCAAAAACCAAACAAACCAACCCTTTAAGATTAAAAACACTTCTTTGTTTTTTCTCAGGATCCCATGGAGTTATGAATAAGCATTATAAACAACAATTCCCCCAGTCTCTGATCGACAACTGGTGTCTTCACATTTTGCATAAAGGCACTGCTTTTCTTTATCATGTTTTCTTGATGAAATGATTTGAATTTCTAACAGCCCTCATTGAGTCCTTGCTTGATTGACCCACGATCCATGATAGATCCATGTTTCAATAACACATGCTTCCTCTTTCCCTATCCACGGATTAGCACCCAGCTGGCAGGATCAGGTGAATAAAAAGCAACAGATGGGCAGAAAGTGAAGAGTGAGCCTGAAACGGAAGCATAGCGTTATTCACAGGGGCTGTTTTATCTGTGTGCAGACTGCCTTTTTTGCAACCTCAGATAAGGGACAGCTGTAGCCAGGAAAAGATGGAAACAGGGAGATTCAACCAATGCAAGCATTTGTTCTTATCTTTTATTTTTATTAAGCCTAACAAACGATCCCAGCAGATACAATCAATGCTTCATATGAAGCCCAAATTCACAGTTTGTGTGAGTGCATTTTTTTTCCAGAGCCACTGATGTTGTTGTGTTGATGCCCTACATTTCCATTCCCTCCCGTGCCCAGGAGGGAAATTTAGAACTGGAATAGACCTCTGAGATCCTGCAGTCTACCCCTCCCTCCTGGCCCCTCCTCTCCTCATAAGGAAAGCAAAGCCCCAGGAGGTTAACCGGCTTGCGCAAGGTCAGATGAGCTCAATTGTCTCCCAACTCCTCACGGAACTTTCTTCATTTCCAGCTTTAAATTATTTATTCAGTTTTTTGCCATTTTCACTTCATTGAAATGAACTCTCTCTTCTTGCTATTATATCCTGGAAGCTATTTATCCAACCTGATTTAATTGCATTTTCATGCAATTGTATTACATTTTGCAATTGCTATTACATTTTATATTCTCTGTGTTTTTATGCCCTAGTGCCAACTGTTAGCATCCTCTGTGTCCTGCTTTATTATTAAATTACCCCAGGTGTTTCTTAGGCTACGTTTACTTATACTGCAACATAGAATTAAACATACTAACATAGGCAGAATATTTCAAATCCTAATTTAGGGTCCATGAGGGAAAGAAGGAGAAAGCTAAGGATTATTATTGGAACTATTTCAATAGTAGTGTTTGCCATACTATGGCTACAATAAATTAGCATCCTTGGTCTCTCTCTGTGTTTCCTTCCAGATTCCCCTCCCATCCTCTCTATTTCATAGGTCCTTTCAGACAAACTCTCTGCTGGAACCGCCCCTGTCTTCTGAAATTAGCTTTAGGAAGTCATTTCAGACATCGAACATTAAGTAAATGAACCCCAATTTAAAAAGGATTTACACAAATTAGACGGAAAAGCTCAAGGGAAACCAAAGTGATCCTCATAGGTCAGGAAGTCTGAGAAATTCTTTAAAACATACTCCGCTTTCTCAGTGGCAAGTTGGTAAACATAAACTGAGGAGAAATTCAGGAGCTTGTTAGAGAGGAAGATGGTTTTGAAACGTAGAAAACAAAACACCTTCAAAAGTAAAGAGATATTCATTACAGCGGAAGTTGATAAAATATGTAGCCAAGAAAATGTCCTTTTTTTTAATGGCTCAGTAGAATAATAACACTTGCCAATTATGGGGAAGATATTTTGATGGCTGCTCAGGCTTGGGCTTTATTTAGAAGGACTCCAGTCCTGTCCACTGTCAGGTGAATTACATGCACCATGGAATTCAAAGACTTTGTGCTCAATGGGAATGTCCAGGATGGAGTGCTGTGAGAAATAAATGATTGTGCCGTGGTGCAGGCTGCCGAGCTGTGGCGATCACTTTTCAGTCACTGGAAAAATGCGGTGTGCAAATGGACATCACACTGTGATAAGGGAAGTCCAAAAATATAGATGCAACACAGTGCGCAAACTTAACGGAGGCAGACCTTTCACTTCCCCAGAACAGGTTTGCTCCACAGGCAGGTGGTTTTCCTGGCGGATGCAGTTGTGAATGTGGATGTGTAAATACACATGCCATGAACACTCCTTTCTTAAATAGGTGTGTCAGAGTCACAGCAAAACTTGAAAGAGCGTGAGTGAAAGTAGAAATTGCTCTAGGTGTTTGCTTTGGCAGTTGCCATGACTCCTGGGGAGGATGGGGTTATCCAAGGGGACATTGATTACTTGTAACTGCTTTGGGGGACAGTGAGTTCCCCTCTAATGTCTTCTTCTGAGTGGAGACATGCCCACAGAGACTACCGGATGGGGGGTGAAAGCTGAAACACTGTAGCTTTTCTCTGCACAACCCAGTTTTCAAACTTGAACCTGAATTAGGATCACCTAGAAGTCTCCTTAAAGTGGATTATTGGGACCCACTCCTTACCCTGGGTTTCTACTTCCATAGGTCTAAGGTGCACCCCAAGAACCTGCATTTCTATCAAGTTGCCAGGTGACAGCCCTGATGCTGGCCTGGGGACCCCACTTTGAGCACACTAATGCGTCACCTGCCCCCATCCAGCTTGGATGCCTTCATGTGATTGCAAACACAATTTCACCTTAAATAAGCAGGTCGCCTTTCTCCATGTGCCCAACTTCACATGTTTTGTGAATGCCAAAGTGTTAATGGGTGAGACCTGGTTCTTCTTGCCCATGCCATGAAGAAATACAGGCCAGCAAATTTATTAGTGTGCAAGCAGGGTTTATTGGTGATAGGTTCTCATGGAAGAAAACAGGTCATACCAAGGTGGCGGGTGAAAAGCATAGGTTCAGGGCAAAGCAGGGTAAGGGCCACCAAAGGTCGAGGTGACAAGCACATGCGCAGTCCTTTGTCTGAGCACTTACATAGTTGGCGGGATAGCGGTGAGGAAGTTACCATAGTTTTGCCTTATATAATGCTCACCCATGTTTTTGGCCCTAACTTTCAGGAAAAAAAATACATCATTTTAATTTTTCAATTCATTTTTTTGCATATTTATATTTAAATATCTGGTTTTTGTATTATAAAGAAATTTTAGCATTTATTTTTGAACATATGGTACAAGAAATTTTATGTAACAAATAATTACAAAACACAAGAACAGATGCTAGGTATTTCAGGTATTACCCATGTATAATGCGCATCCTTATTTTTCCCTCAAAAATTTGGACCAAAAAGTGCACATTATACGTGGCAAAATGCTGTACATATTGAATGACAGGTGAAGGAGGTGCCAGCTTTGGGGAGGAGTGTGAATACCCAAAGGTGTTAATGGGCTACTTCCTTTGCTTTCTACCTCCTGTATTAAGTTCTTTGTTAGACTGCAACTGCCTGCCTTTATTCCCCCTGTGGCCACTCATTCCACTGTAACAAAAGCACATGACGGGAAATGCTAAATTACAGACATTGTTCTTGAGCTGGTGAAGACCTGGATTACTCATCTCCCCATTTCAGAAGGGTGAAAGAACACAAAATTTTGCTACTGGGATGGGTTTTATGAAGGAGTCACTTTTATGCAGTACTATTGACTGTCTTTGTAGAGCTACATATTAGACTTAAAAAAGAAGTATCATTTTTCTTCTTTCCCCAACTACTGTCAGGAAACCTGGCTTTTAACATACAAGGCCTGTCTGGAAGAAGTCCAGCCATTATTAGTATATCAAGAGCAGCTTGCATAACATCGATGTAACCTGGTAGCCAAGGAGAGTGGCCTGGAATGACATGTGTGAACAATGACAACTTCACTGTACTAGTCAGTCAGTGGGGGTGGCAGATGCCATTGAGTGAGCATGTGTACTGTGTGGCTGTTGCAGTCAAAACGACTGAACAACTAGAGCAACGAATCTGCATCAAATTTTGTGTTAAGCTCAAATATGCTTCTGCGGAAACTATTCAGATGGTTCAAAAGGTCACAGCTATGGGCAACTGGTGATTGGCAGCTTCATCATAACAATACAGCCACTCCTGCATCACTTATCGTGCAGAAGTTTTTGGTAAAACATCAAATCACCCAGGTGACTCAGCCCCACTACAGCCCAGATTTGGTGCCCTGAGACTTCTGGCTTTTCCCAAAACTAAAATCACCTTTGAAAGGGAAGAGATTTCAGACCATTGATGAGATTCAGAAAAATATGAGGGGCAGCTGATGATGATTGGAAGAACTGTCTGAGGTCCCAAGGTGCCTACTCTGAAGGGGACTGAGGTGTCATTGTCCTGAGTACAATGTTTCTTGTATCTTGTATCTTCTTCAGTAAATGTCTCTATTTTTCATATTACATGGCTGTATACATTTCAGACAGACCTCATATACAGTAGTTCCTGACTTTAAATCGATATGTTTTTGGTGACACTGACTTAAAATAATTATTTTGGGGAAAAATCCTTATCAGTGAGAAGCTGTGGTCTTTTGTGCAATTTTAAGGTAGCAACTTAGCACTTTTCTGATCAGGGAATAGGTTTTAGGGTAGAAATTAACTGTAGTGAGCCAACATTTTAGTTCAAGAATAGAAAATGCAGCCTCATTTTAAAATACAGCAAAGTAATTTATAGAAAATGAAGTGAAATGTGAGAAAAAGAATCTCAACCCCACCCTACTTTTCAGTAAGTTGAATTTGGAACAACAAGAAGCCACCGTCATGTATCAGATTGGAGTGTGCATTGGGACAGCATTTCGCAAGTCCTTTTGGTGATAATTAAAAACATCACTAATGCATGCTCTTTGACTCAGAAAAGTTGCTGCCATGAACCTACCTTATGGAGATAATTGCAAAATTATGTACAAGGATGTGCATTGAAGCACTACTCTGTAGAATCACAACCACAAGGTTAGGGATTGACGAACTTTATTTTGGTAGAGCTATATAGCATACACCAACGTAAAGGCAAAGGGGCATCTCTTTACTGGAGGGTTGTCTTTTTTTTCTTTGCACAACCTCTGACCCACTAGTTACAACTGGGGACTGCCGGCCTTCAAAGTTGGGTCCACATTCACTACAGAAGGGGAAATACTAAAACACTTTTCAAGCTTCCCTTCCCCCTGGCGTGGGCATAGGCCTTAAACTCTTCCATTCAGAATGAACTTCCACAGACTACCAAGTAGAAGCTCGGTAGGAAAGGAAAGGAAAGACACTGGGAAAGACACTGGGTTGCACGAGTCCATTCTGATGAGGGTGGTGACAGCAGCAGCACCAGCTTGTTCCTCCTGCGGGGACTGCAGGTGCTGCAGGGGCGGTGTTCTGGCAGCTGCCTTCCGGCGCCTCTCAGGACTCTGACGTCAGCTGAGGAAGCCCAGTGGACGCACCCAGTGGCGGTACATTCTGCAGAGGGGCTTGGCGATGAAGTTTCAGAATAATCCCCTGTCGTGAGAGGTCTCGCGCCTTGTTCTCAAGCCATTTCAATTCTGGAAGCAATCGTTTTACTTTTTATAAATGTCAGTCTGCTTCAACCAAGCAGATTTCTGTTGCTTACAACGGCCAACCTTGACTGGAGCAGTCTTGAAGCACTCATACAGCAAAAGCTCAAAGATAGACTTAGTGAAAAGATGCAGAATAATGAATATAGTATAAAGGATCTCTCCTTATACATGATTACAAAATTTCAGATACAAGGATATACAGAAAAAATGTTTTAGCTTTTCATTTTGTACACATCTTCGGTGTTGTGTTCTCTTTTTGATTGCCATATAACTGTTATGCAGTGAAATGAAATTTTAAATAAAATAACATTTACTGGTACTTAGTGTCACAACCACAGAATTCCAAGGTACTTTATTCCTGCTTTTAACTCTTTGAGTTCATCCCAGGGCTTTCCTGGGAAGCCCTTCCTGGTCGGTGTGAACCAGATCTGGGGATTGGCGGCGCCCCCCGCAGGCACCGCTCCGCTTTTCCCACTGCGCATTTGTTTTCCTGGCATTGCTGCAGAAAGTCTCCCGGTAGAGTTGAAATTCTGACGCTGGCTGTTAGAGCCCGAACAGTAGCACCAGGCAAGCTGTCTTCCCTGCGATGTGGGGACCTCCCCGCAAAGAGCAAGACTCGCGGACACTGGCTCCAGTCTGGCTTGATAATATGACCCAGATGACTAGGAAGAGGGCACATCTCCTGCTTGGCTTCCCTTGATCCACCAAGTGCAGTCGAGGTGAACAGATATACAATGATGAGGACAAGTCCAGGGCAGATGGGCAAATTCTAGGCCCAGAGAATAAAGCACAAGTACCGGGGACGCTAATAATAGCCAGTCAAGTACTTTGTGACAGATACTGTGATGAGTCCTCCCCTTGTCTGTGTACTAAGGGAATGGGTGCAAGGGAAAGACCTTAGGCTTTGTGGTCAGACTGCCATGGGTTTGAATCCTTGTTCTCCCCCATTTGGGATTTGGGTTACTTCATCTGTTAAAAAAAGGCGGGGGAAATAACACCTACCTCATAGAATAGTTACAAAATTTGGAGATGATATATGTAAAGTTCCTAACACCTAGAACATAATAGAGCTCCATAAAGAGTAGCCCTTATTCCCAGTGCTATCTCTCCCCAAGAAAGTCTCTCAAGAGGCTTGGGAAAAATAATTTTACAGTCTAAGTTTCATATATCATTACTCTAAAATTATTCACAGTCTCTTCTCCCAAATACATTGCATTAATTTCTGAAATTTTAAAAACTTTGAAAGATGTAAACGTGACAATCTAAGCTATTCCACCCCATCATAATCAAATAATTTTTATCAGTCTTAATGTGAATGGCAAAAAAGATCATAGATACTTTTTTCCTAAACTGCCTATCTCTGAAAAACATTTCATTTATCAAGTCTTCATATAAGTTTTGTTAAACACATTAATAAGGCATTTTTAATATTTTGGCTTTCATTCTTATAATCTCACAAAGTAGTTTTAGGTAGAAGAGAAAGCCCATCCTACAGTCCCTGACAGTGCTCCTTGCAGGCAAAACAATGTTGCTTCATAACAAACCGTCAGCTCCTTGAGTGGGAGTTAATCCAGGTCATCTTTAGAATTTGTGGATTAGAGTGGGATGTTGTTTGACCATATTTAAACTTAAGCAGGAATCAAGTCAAATGTTAGCTTCAGACTCAGAACAGAGGATCCGCTGATGCTGCTTTGTGCACTGGGAGTGGCGGAGGAATCCCGTCAGGAGGGTGTTAAGTAGTTTTCTCAGCTTCACAAAGTGTCACAGCTTTGGGGCTCTAACATGCAACTGAACTGAGTAATTGATGTCTTCTTATAACTTGCAAAAAAGCTTTCTAACTTTTAAATTACCTTATTAAGAATATGTGTCACACATTCCAGAGCAGCTGGAAACCAGAAAATCTGTATTAGTTTCCAAAAATACTGAATCTTTTATCTTTGTATACATTAATTTGTATACATTAATACAAAGATAAAAATTGTATACCTTAAAATTTTTAGAAAATTGTATACATTAAAAACAAAAAATATATAATAGGTATAGAATTAAAAAAATCTCTCTCTCGTCCATCTTCCATCCGTCTTCCCGGTCCTGTCGTAACTAACCTTCATAAATAATCACTATGTTTTCATATAAAAACGCACACACATTCATGTTCTTTTTTCCCTTTCACCTTAACACAACAAGTTGCACATTTTCCGTACCATTCTGAACCTTGATCTTTTTTTCACTTGGCACTATGTCTTGGAAATTTTCTTGTAGTATTACATACATTACATATTTTTGTCTTAGTCTAGATCTTCTGAGAAGTGGATGCCAGAACAGTATGTAACAGGAACCTCCTGTAAGTGAAAGGAGGATGGAGCCAAGAGGGACAGACAGTTATCAGACCGCAGTACAGGTCTGACTCCCAGTGAGAGAAACAGAGGGAAGCCGGATGGGTCCGTCTTAGCCTGTGATACAGGTGGCAAGACTACCAGGGAGCCCTCATCCAGAGTCACCCGTTGGTTAGCTGCATCCCCTGCAAGTGGAGGCCTGTAACGCAGTGCCATATCAGGTGAGCCCATTTGGTCCCAGAAACCTTCCGTTTACATCCTGTCCAGAACTGGGTCATGTAGTTTTCCCTACTTGGGAAGGAGGCTGGGGAACTGGAATTGAGCACTCTGTCTGGGACAGAGGATAAGATGTCACAAAAATATCAGAATACCGCGAGCATCAGGATTCCGTGTGGTTTCTACACAAAGCCAATTGGTGTTGGCGACTGCCACACATTTAATAAAAGTTTATTGGTGAATTCATGAAGGTTTTGGGAGCTTGGCTTTACTGTTCCACAACACCTTTAAAGTTCCTTGGAATAATGTACCCTCCCACCATCAACCAGTTCCGTTTGTGTGTTTCCTTGAGTGAACGAGAAGGGAAAGAACAAAACAAAACAAGAAAACAAAACAAAACAAACATTAACAATAATAACTTAAACTGGTTAAACTTAACTTTAAAACTAGTTTCCCCAAAGCATTTCACACTCATCATCAATTAATTTCTATCTCTCTAGGTTTCAACATCAAAGACTTTTTACAGGAATCTGGTCTTTCTACTTTACACTGACAAATTGAGGGCAATAGATAAATATTTTTTGAAACAATAAGATAGAATAGACTTGAATCCAAACTCCCCAGAATAGCCTCCAGAAACCTATAGCCTCAGGCCCCTCACATTCCTACTTGAGATCCTGTTCCAGCCACAAAGATACTTCCTGTTTTGAGGGCTTTTGTACACGGTATCCCCACTGCTAGGAATAGTCTCTTGGGTAGCTGGGCATCCTACAGTTCAACTAAATTCTGACACTGTCTACCAGGAGACAGCATCAAATTGTTACTGACAGCCTTGTGCTGTTGCAGAATAGTCAGTGAGATTCTATTGATCTCTGCCTACAGGCATAACTCTGGAGACAGGAGTTTGGTGAAAAGGAAAGGGGTTGTTTATTTAAAGGTTTTAGAATGGTGGTTGGAATGGTAGTTTTGGAATGGTGGTTGACTTCTGCCTCACAGCCTGCTTCCTTTGAAATACTCAAAGACAAACAGCCCTGCCACCCTCTGCCAGTTCAGGAATGCACCTGAAATCCCTTTTGCCACTCTTAGAAGTGCCATCTTATATGAAATGCAAATAACTGCAGCAGGTTCCTGATTGCAGCTGTTCAGCTAGTGCTGCCGTTTTCTGTGTAGAAGGGGTCCAGGGGCTTGGGGCCTAGCTATGCAGCCTCTAGGGAACTTGTGGGTCTCAGGAACTCAGGAACTGTGGCTGGCCAGGCTATCTAGGGGAGGGGAAAGAGCCACCTCATGCTTCCTGGTGCTCTCTGTTTAGAAGACCTCTCCCAGACTCTCACAAGGCAGGAAGCCATTGGGAGAGTCTGGCTTTCCCATAAATGAGGGACAGTGTTGGCCTTGTTTGCCTTTGCCCCTCTTCTGGCCACCATGTTCTGTGAGGTGGCAAAGTCTCCTGTACAAGTTCCTTTCTGCCATGTCACAAGTTGCCCAACTACCTTGGGCAATCTCCCTCCTCCAGTTGCCCCTCCCTACAAAGGGAGGGCAAGCTGCTTCTAATCTTTAGTTCTGCCCTGGGGTTTTCTCCCTGCCCTTGCTTTCTCCGGAGATTTGGCCTGACCACTCTGTTACAAGATCCCACAGGTTCAGGACTCAGTCCCACAAAACTGTCTTCAACCTGTGCTTCTGACCTACTGGCTATAGACCAGAGGTTCCAACAAACCCTGCCTTTGGTCTTATTAATTTGCCTGAGCAACTCACAGAACTCAGATGAACATTTTACTTAGTGGATCACTAGTTTATTATAAAGGAATGTAAGGGGAAGAGCCAGATGGAAGTGACCCATAGGGCAAGATATGGGGAAAGGGCTGAGAGCTTCCATGCTCTCCCCAAGAGTGCCACTGTCTCAGAAACTCCACGTGTTCACCAACCCAGAAATTTTTAAAATCCCACCATCTTGGGCTTTTTATGGAAGCTTCATTGTGTAAATGTGATTGACTAAGTCATTAGCCATTGGTGGATTGATTCAACCCCCAGTGCCTCTTTCCTCCTTGGAGGTCAGGGGCATGGGACGGAAAGTTACAACTCTCTAATCATATGCTTGGTTCTTCTGGTGACCAATCCCCACCCTTAAGTGATCTAGGACCTTTTCGAAAGTCACCTCATTAACATAAAAGGACCTTATCACTCTCTTCATTTTTATCTTTCTTTCTTAAGTCTTTGTACCATTCCCTCTCCCTCTCAGAGATTTAGTACAACTTTTTGAAATAAGAAGAAAGAATGATTATCCTATTCTTAAGGCTAAAATTCAGAGAGATTTTGAGGGGACCAAGTTTCTACACTTAGCTGGTGACAAAGTCTTATTAAATTTAGTCAATAGAATATGCTATGAAGAGCATGAGCTTTGAGGTATACTCCCAAGGCTGGATTCCCAGCTCTACCCCTTACTCATTGCATACCCTTGAATAACTTCATTTCTCAAGTGTCAGTTTCTTTCTCCTTAAAATGGAAGTAATGGTGATACTCCCTCATTAAGATTTTTTGATACCTAAGTGTTGACATGTGGTCCAGTGCCCAGCCTGCAGTGACTTCTCAAGAAATACGAGCTGGTGTTATTGAGTGTTCTGCCTCTGTAGGCCAGTTCTTTCTTATCCCAGCTCTTTCAGACCAGAAATGCTGTGTCTTCCTGTTGCTGGTGGTAGTAGAAGTAGGAGTAATTTGTCAGGTTAGTAAGGAGCAAAAGCTGACTTCAAACAAGGAAGGGCCAACATGGGCAAACTCATTAATGTCTGGGTTCTCTTGGACAGAGGACTGAGTTTCATCCTATTACAAACCCTGGGCAGTCAGATGCCCTGTCTGATGTCTTTTAACCCATAGTGAGTGCAGAATGCTAGAGGCTGGACCAAGTTTGTGGGTATTTCCATCTTGCATGGGCCTGTAATAACCAGTCAATTCTGTTCAAACTTGGGCTACTTCCTTGTGCAGATAAGTTGGATGTTTTCAAATACTTCTGGAAAGGAGATTCCATCACTTCCGTAAAAATCTCAGAAATTCCTAGTAAGTTATCATTTATTTCCAATAAAGTGCCTGTGATTTCTCTATTACCTGCTTGGATTTTTAAAAAAGACTTTATTTATTTTCAGAGAGAGGGGAAGGGAAGGAGAAAGAGAAGAAGAGAAACATCAATGTGTGAGAGAAACATCAGTTGGTTGTATCTCACATGCCCCAGAGTGGGACCTGGCCAGAATCTCAGGCATGTGCTTTGACCAGGAATTGAACCAGCGACCTTTTGGTTCACAGGCTGCCACTCAATCCACTGAACCACATGAGCCTGTCCCTTGTTTGGATATTTTAGGCCCGGCTATCCTGATGAAGATTTTTGGTGACGTTTTATTATGGTGTTCAAGTTTAATAGGTAGTTTCTAATCCAACTATTGAATGCTAGTGTCAGTGGGAGAAACAGTGCAGTGTTTGCAACTCATCTCCAGTGCGGCAGCAATTCTGAGATGCACCTGCAGGTTGTGACATTGATTTCTATGAATTGTTTTATTCTTGTCAGAATCGATCCATCAGCCAGTGGCCACCTCATCCCTGGGTGAGACTTCATCATGTTTCCGTCTTCTCACTTCCCCAGCTTCTCCAGCCTGTCAGGAAGAAACAGGTTACCTTGGAGACAAGACATTCGGAAAATGTATGAAACCGCTACCTCTGATTCAGTTATTAGATATCTTATGTATTCTCTATGCTTAATTTAAACATGCTTTAGAAAGGGATATGATGGGTTTTAAATGAAGAACTATTTTTTTAGACATGGAGATATGTATGTACAATGAAGTTGAAAATAGTTTTTTCCATTTTAAAAATAATAATGTAAACAATTGCTTGCTTGGGTTGCCCTGAAAATCCATTTTAATGCAGAGAAGAGAGAATGAATAAAAGAACTTCTCAAGGTTTCTTTCAGCCCAAACAGCCCAAGAAAGTGAATTTATATTGGGACAGATGTCTATGTGAGTTAAGAATATTTTATTTCACTATTTTGGGGAGTACTATATACAACATTTTTTATCAGACAAAAAGTAAATTCTCTTTAATTAAAAAATTGTAAAGCATTTATTTAATCATTTTAGCTTCTGTATATAAAACTACATATATAGGGCTTCTATATATATCAATTAAACATGTGTATTCATTTACTCTATACAATGACGTCACACTTTGGCTTTACAAGTTTTTTCCCTTTGTCCTCTCTCTCCTTCTAAAGGGTAAGACACACACACACACACACACACACACACACTTGTACATTTACAACTAACCAACCACTGGCTGTTCTCCAGAATTAGGGACTTTACGGAGTCAAATGCTTATGGAACCATAAATATCAGACAGTGGCTGCCTTCCAAGAATTTCCTGGCATGACAAAAGGCGGGTCAAGCTTGCTACTACAGACAGTGTTGTTTATACAGCCCAGGGAGTGCCTAAGTTAACTTGCTGCCACAAGGAGATTGACCCTGCAGGCTGTAAACTATTAACCACAGCGCTCCTTGAACCACAAGGAATAAGCACAGATCTCATTAGGGAGCTTTGCGCTTTAATTCTTGTCATTGAAACTGCAATTGACCCTACTGCGTGTTCCATTCAGTGCTTCAAAGTAAGGTCATTAACAACCAAGGGTGAAGGGCCTATGCCATGATCTCTTTAAATAAGTGACTGGAGCTTAAATGCAGAACCATGGGAACTTTCTCACCTACCTTTTTAATGGATACTTTGGTGGAAACAGAAGCCCTACAATTTTCTCTATAGTCTGCATCTTTGTTCATGCCAAAGGCATTTAAGCTCTTTTCAAAATTAATTTTACTGAGATGAAAAGAAAAAAGACTGCATCAGAAGGAAGAATTCAATTCTATCCAGTGAGTTAAGATGTTATACTTCCTACGCAGACTTCATTGTTCTCATTGCTTAGAGAGGACTTTACCATTCTGGGCACTTCACTGGCGTTTTGCATACCTCGCCACTTAGTCTTCACAGAACACATTTTGTTGAACTTAATCTGTTTTATACATAGGTAAACAGAATCCTAGATTTGCTGGTCTGTCCACATTGCAAGAAGCTAGAATTAAGTCCACCTGAGCCCCCCACCAAACTCCTTCCACCAAAGCACAACCTGCCACAATTAACACGCAGGGTGGTCAGTGGCCAGAGAGCACATGGATCTTCCCTGTTCCCTCCTCCCCTCTCCCTTTTCCTTTCTTTCTTTGTCTCTATTTTGTTTAGCAAATATTTCAAGCATACTAAAAGATTAGACGGTAGTGTATCAGATATCCGTGTACTGCCCCAAACCAGAGTTTGTATATGTTAACATTTTGCAATATTTCCTTTGGATTTTAAAAATATAATCAAAACATATATTTGATTAAAGGCACCTCATTTCATTTCTTGCTTACTTTTCTAATAAATGAACATTATCCTGAAGTTTGTGTGTATTCTTCTAGTGCATTGCTATATCATCACAACATATGCATTTATCCGAAAAAGCATGTATTTCTGCAATGTTTAGTATAGTACTGTGAGATTTAACATTTTACATGGTGATGCTATACAGCATGTATGCTTTACAGCACCCTTTAAAAATCATGTAAATACAGTCCTAGGTCATTTATAAATATACAATTATGTAAGTATATAATGAATAAATGTTTAATTATATATAAATATACAGCAATTTATCCACTCCTCTATTGATGACCATTTAGATTGTTTGCAGTATTTTCCTATTACCAATAGTACAAAATTTACATGATTCCTTATACTCCTGCTTAAGTTCCTCTAGGACAGACACCTTAAAGTGCATTGGCTGGAGTATAAAGACGCACATCTTTAACTTCACCAGATATTGCCAATAACCTTACAGAGTGCTATATGAATGTTAATAACACACACTGGCCATGTATGAGAATTCTCATGTGCCCATGTTCTAGCAACTCATCGGTATCATCAGAATCCTTAACTGCTCCTAATCTCCAGGGTATAAAATATACTTACACGTATTTAAATGTGGTTCTTTAAATTAAACATAAACAAGGTTTAACATCTTTTCATAAATATGGTGTCTTTCCTCCTATGTGATTTACCTGTTCATATATTAGTTTTTTTCTTTTGAATTATTTACCTTTTTTACTGATTTATAGGAGTTCATGAAATATTTTGGGTATTAATCTTTTACGGGGAATACAAATGCAAATGTCTTCTGTTGCTTGTATTTTCACTTTGTTTATGATGTTGTTTGTTATACAGAATATTTTAATTTTAATATAGTCAAACTTATCAAAGCAGTGTTTTAGGGATTTTTGTATTTTGCTTAGGGAATAATTCTTTTAGAATTAATTTTTTTCTTTATATAGGCCATCAATCCATCTAGGATTATTTTTTTTATAATGTAAAGAATCAGGTTCTAACTTTATCTTTTTCCACATGACTAGTCATCACACTTTATTGAAAAGTTAACTTTTTCATAGTAACTTGTACTGCGTTCTCTCTCCTCCATTAAGAAGGCTGCTGCTCTGCACAAGCCTAGGGGAGTATCATTCACATTATATTCTGTGTGAATGGCACAATCCCAGAGCACATAGAATATAAAGTAAATGGTGTCCCCTGGAGCTGTACAATGTGGCAGCCTTGTATAAATCTCCAGTATATGTGTTTGCTGGTGTATTAGTTTTCTGGGCTGCTGAAACAAATGACCACAAACTGTGTGGCTTAAACCAACAGAAATGTATTGTCTCAGTTCTGGAGGCAAGAAGTCCTAAATCAAGGTATTGGCAGGGACTGTGCTCTCTCTGAAGCTTCTCAGGGAGGATATTTCGGCCCCTTCCTAGCTTTTGGGAGTTGTCATCAGTCTTGGTGTTCTTGGCTTGTAGACGCTTGACTCCAACCTCTGCCTTCATCATCACATTCTCCCCTGGGCGTCTTTGGTCCTCAGTTGACCTTCTCATAGGACACTAGTCATTGGATTAGGACCATCTAGTGTCGCATGATTTCATCTAACTATTTACCTCTGCTAACTATTTCCAAATAGGTTTGCATTCTGAGGCTAGGTAGACAAGAATTTGGGGTGGGTGTGGAGCAGAATTCAATCTGGTAAAGTTTGTTCTGGTGCAGTTTCTGTGCTGTTGGCCTATTTGTCTACATCTGTGCCAAAGCTACCCTTTTACTGTAGTTTACGGTAAGTCTTTCCACATGGTAGAATGAGTCCTCAGCTGTCTCTAATCTCACTCTTATTCAAACATGGCTTTGCTGTGCCCTTCAGAAACTATGAAATTTTATTTCGGAATTTTTGGTTGAATTTTGAGATTGATTTGGGAATAATTGACATGTTTGTGATAGTATATGTATTGATAAGTAGTTCCATTTATTTAGGTCTGTCTACTTGACCTTTTATATAAGTTTCTAATTTTCTCCATATATGTTTTTCATGCTTTATTTTTGGTTAAAAATATTTCCCTACATACCTAATGGTTACTGTTTCTCTTAGGAATAAAATACTTATTAATGTCATTTTCTTATTTGGCTATTGCTGATATTCAGGAACACAATTGTTCCATGTTTATTTATCTTATATTTAGAATGGTTGTTGAATTATCTTATTAGTTCTAAATATTTATCTCTAGGTTCTCTCTGATTTCCTATATAGAAAATCACATTGCCTACAAAGGATCATTGTTTTTCTTTTTGAAACCTGATCATTATTTCTATTTTCCCTTATCTTTTTGTATTACCTGGGATGTCCAAGAAAGTTTTGCATACAGGTAATGGCAACAGACATTATGTTATTGCCTATCATACATTTTTACAACAATATTTTACTGCCCAAAGGTCTTGTGTTGTCACAGTAAGGATTTATAGCCAAGTTTTTATAGTGTTTATCCCTAAGTTTCTGCCCTTCCTAGTCCTTCTCAATATCCTCAATTTGTAGAATCAGTTATGTCTAGTTCTCTACAACCAAGTCCAGAAATATATTACAAGGCCCTTTTCCAGCATTTGGAGAATTGGGAATTAAATGTTTTCCTGAGCTTGTGGTGAAAGCCTCTGATCCTCAGTCTTTCTTTTTTAGTCTTTCGTTTCCTGAGTAATAATCAGCTGGGAATCCTCATTCTGGGCTTGGTGTCCTGTTCATCTTTGCCAATTTTTCCTTAGGGGGTAGACTAAGGGTGTAGACCTGCTTCAAATCAGAATGATTTTTCTTCATCCTGGGTGCTACTACCTGTACCTCCCATCTGGCTACATATTTTGCCAGTGACAAAATGAGTAATAATCAGCTTTATTGTTCTCATCTCTGACATACCAGAGGGTTAAGAACAGTGAGTCTCTATGACTATAAGGAGCCACTGATGAATAGCTTCTGGCAGGGAAGTGGGTCCTTAGATGCTGTGACTGAGACTACAGGTCATTTGCCTGTTCCCCTCACCAAGCTTATCCTGATGTAACCCATCTTGTGAGGCACCGAAGGTCTTATTGCCAAGCTTCTACAGGTATTGGCAGTAGCTAAAGAAATAATTTGAAAAGTCTCCATTTGTAAGAAATACACTAAAAAGAATGATATGTAATTACAAATGCCGCACTACAAATAACATTAAGTAATGACAAATTATTTTGCTTTGTAAAATTCTTACTATGTTAGTCTCTCATTGCTATATTTTCATATGGGAGGAATAGCAGCTAGTTTGAAAATCAATTTGGTGTCACTTCTTTTCAATGTACATGTCTTGATTATATAAAATATTTCTCTATGATTATATAAAATACTTTTCTTGATTATATAAAATACTTTTCTATGTTTTTGCAATTTCAAAACAATTATAACAAATACAATAGTTAAAACCTAGATACAATATTTTGACATGTATGGGTAGTATTGAATAAACTTACAAACCATTATTTAGCATGTATTCACACAGTAGCAAACTTTTTATTAATTTTTTTATTCAGCAGCTTTTATTTTACAGTGTGAGAGTGATATTTATTGTTTAGTGGCTTTCAAGTCTCTGAAAAGGATACATCATTGGAATTTTAGCTACGGAAACATAAAAAAGCACAGGAACAAAAAAAAAGCAGGACATATATGACATTTTCTGAATGATATTAAGACATATTTCCCTTGGCTCATCTATAAAGGAAGCTGTCACGGTAACAACTGCAGAGGCAGAATCTCCCCCTAGCTGAGAATCAATCCTCTTGGTTTTTAAGAATCACCAGGCCTAGATTTCAGAGACAGTTCCAGCAGAGAAACTCAGGATAATGCCTTTTCTCACAGTATCTCTTACCTCACAGATACATTGGGCTACTGGAATTTTGTCTTAGTGGACTGCCTTAAGGACCAGAGATTGAGTGTGGAAAGATCTGAACACGCAGGAGGCATGCGGTTCATGGTGGCATTGTCTTCTAGCCCTTATTAAAGGAATAAAATGCAATTGCCATTTTCTTTTATTCAAAGGCTGAAATCTGAGTCAAATACATCATATACTTGTTGAATGCCACTTATGTCTAAGAAATTAGGCACTAAGGCAATGAGCAAAAACATGTGAAATGCTGTACCTTTTCTGATAGTTCACATCTAGTTGAAGAACACAATCAGACACACAACAAGAAAACTGACAATTCAAAAGCATAAGTAAGTTCCTGATGGCTGCTTGACAAAACGGCATCCCTAGTAGATGTACTAGGTCTGTCCATAAAGTGTCCAGCCACGTGCTATGAAAAGGAGACATTTTTTGAAGAAGATATAGGAAACATTGTATATAAGACAATGATGCCTCAGTCCCCTTTAAAGTTATGACCTTCTTGAGGAAATCTGGTTCACTGGTGGTGGCTTGAATCAAGTCATTAACAACTGCAACACGATGTAACCTCTGCTTTGGTAGCAGAAGCCACAGAACAAATTTTGCCATGACAAGTTTCACGCCAAGATCCTGTGTCAAAATCTCAGACACAGTAGTTTTTGGAATCCCCAGATCAGCTTCTAGTTCTTGCACTGTCAGTAGCCAATCTTTTTAACTGTAGTCTGTACATGTTCAACATTCTCAGGTGTTCTGCTTGTCACAGGCCTTTCAGAATGTGGATCACTTTCAACAGATTCTTGACCATCTTTGAAGGGTTGTGCCACACTTTTATTTGCGCTGCACTCATTGCATCATCCCCCAAAGCCTCTGAATCATCTGAATAGTTTCTGCGGAGGAATATTCAAGACTAACAAAATATCTGATGCAGATTCGTTGCTCTACTCACTCACTTGGTTTTTGTTTTTCACTTATTTATTTTTATAGAGAAGGAAAGATAGGGAGAGAAACATCAATGTACGGTTGCTTCTCACATGTCCCCAAATGGGGACCTGACCCACAACCCAGGCATGTGCCCTGTCTGGTAATCCAACTGGTGACCCTTTGGTTCATAGGCCAGCACTCAATCCACTGAGCCACACCTCCCAGGGCAACTCGGTTATTTTGAATTTGATGGCCACACAGTACACATGCTCACTCAACAGCACCTACTGCCCCCACTGACTGGTACAGTGAAGTCATCGTTGTTCATGCGTGTGCATTCCAGTCCGCTCTAGAATTCCAGGTTATATCAGTGTTGCACAGACCATTCTCACTATATTAACAATGGCTGGATTTTTTCCATACAGACTTCGTATACCTTTCTGAATAAATAAATGAATATCTAGGGAGAGAGAGAATAAATTTATCCTCAGATGGCCTTGGGTTTTTTACTTAAGAGGTGAAAATTTAAAGTGATGTTTTTAAATAGGTTTGGTTATGCAGAGAAGAAAAAGAAGAACATTCTTTCCAACAAGAATGCAACATGTAAGTTCAGTTCAAAGAACTGAAAGCAAATACGTTTGGCTGAATACAAGAAAAACAATGGTTTTCTTGGCCTATTACTAAGAAGTGTGAAACACCTTTGAATGAATGGAAAACACGTTCTCTAAGAAGCCTTTAAACTATATATTAAAATTCAAGTTTTAGGAAAAAACTGATGCTAGATTTAAAAAATGTTTTGGCATAATAGATTAGCTTTCTTTTAGAACTTATCAAGTAAAAATGCATAAAGACAGGCTAGAAAATCTGGTTTGAAATCATTGATGAAACCAGCCTATGATTATAGTGCAAGACAACAACTAGCTTGTCGTGCCTGTTTACAGTTACTTCAGAACACACATGGGTCTATTGCCTGATTTCAGCGCCTCTCACCAACAAACTTTCCCTGCTTCATTTGGGTGTGTTTCCATGTTGGCCTTTATGTTTGCTACCAGTCAATACGAGTGACTGATAACTTAAGGGTCTGTCACCTTCTTCCTCTCCTACTAAATTTGTTCTTGGCCAAAGGCATCTTCTCTCAAAGCCAGAAGAAGAAGCTTTATTTTTGCCATTTTTAACATAGCATTCATGAGGTCACTAGTGTCCATGACAAGAAGACTTTATTCCTCTCCTTCAAAGCTTCCACTTCGCATGATGGTGCATAGAGTTGGATGTTGTTCGGAGATGGGAGAACCATCCTCTGCCTGGATCTGAGGCACACTTTGTTGCTTGGACCCCAAAGCAATTCTGCTTGTGTTCAGCATCTGAAAAAAATTCTCACAAAGCCTTTTCAGTATTTCCTCCTCTCTTTACTTCCTACAAGCAACTCTCCAAGGATTCTGCTAACAAGAAGGAATGCTTCCAACAAATAGACAGACAGACATAGGTAAGCAACACAAAACAAACCATACCAGTTGCATAGGATGAAAGGACAGTTCAGGCACAATGCTCCCTCTATCTGTATACAGACAAAGTGCCGTGATTTTTCCCTCTAAGCATTTCTAATCTCTTCCTACTACTCACCCCTGAAAGACATCAAATATTAAGGAGTTTGTCCTGACTTGAACATTTTTGTGCATTGGCGTTGAAGATAACTCAGCTAAAAAAATTCAGGACGTGCATAACTCAATGGCTTACTCAAAGACTTAAAAAAAGACTTTCCAAATGTAAAATATGTACTTTACAAAAAGGTAATTTTAAATGGGTATGTGTTTTTTCACCAGCCTCTATCTTCGAATTTCCCAAAACTTAAGAATCTGAGTTTCCATCAATGTACAGCAATACATTTAGTTAAATTAGAATTCTCTCCCATTCAATCTTTGGGTTGCCCC
The DNA here is from genome assembly GCA_004024845.1 of Tonatia bakeri. Classification (NCBI taxonomy): domain Eukaryota; kingdom Metazoa; phylum Chordata; class Mammalia; order Chiroptera; family Phyllostomidae; genus Tonatia; species Tonatia bakeri. The sequence continues at coordinate 321,449 of PVIA01000349.1, forward strand.
TTTGGCTCCTAAACATTAAGAATCTGAGAGACAATTGCAGAGGTGATAATAAATTAAGATGCTAATAACCTGAAGGAGTTAATGAGGTTGTTAATACTACTAGAATTACAACTTTGTTGTGGTAGAATTTATTTATAAAATACAATTAACCCAAAAGGTCATAGAGACACCCCCCAAATTATCTGTAGCAATCTTCAAAGAAAAGAAAAGGAAAAAGACAAAATAAAAAAAAATGATCCAAAATTTAGCACTCTGTCTCCAACAAAATCTACATGAAGAAGAACGGCTGGGTATGGAAACACCCTTTGGAATATGAAAAGGGCAACATGTATTATTTGGTAAAACTGCAACTCTCAGGAATTAGGATCACTAATAAGGATACTCACTGCTCATTGTTCTTGTAACAATAGACTCAAATGAATAATTGCATTATAGCAGGAAATACGGTTTCAGTTTATCACAGAAGTGCTCTTAATTAGACTTGCTACACACAGAGTATGTCTCATCTGCATTGCCCATGTATTATTGATAAACTTTATTGGATTATTTTGCATATCATGTATTCATCTTGGTCTGACCAAGGCTGTTTGTATCGGAATTTGCTGACTATGGTTGGTTGGCTGGTGCACTGGAGTTTATCAGCCCTCGATTGTAATTCAGGATGTCACTGAGGTATGAATAGATTAGGTTATTCTGCAGCCCAGAGGTTGATCCTTTATTAGCTCTTCAGTATTTGATAATTATAATGAAGATCACAAAACTGCAAGATCTAATTAAGTTTGGAACTTTCCAAAATTGACTTTCTGTAGAAAATTTCATGCTGAATGAATGTGACAATCCAGAAAATTAAAGAAATAGCCTCTTGCATGACTATATTTCATTTGCCTCTTCATACATAGGAAGCAGAGAATCCTGGGGCTAAAAACAGGGTTGAACAACTTTTTAAATTAAGAACAATTTTGCACATGGCCAAGACTTTAATGTCTATTCCCATCCAAGAAAAGTTTGTACATAATAATGCTTCTCATGGGTATAGTTTAATTTTCCAAGTATCTCCACCTGTTATCTTTCTTTATCTGCACATCTCTCTGGATTAGGGAGCAGGGGGTTGTGACATTACCTCGTGAGGATGTGGGACTGTGCCCTGAGATGGCAGAGTGCGGGTTCAATTAGTAGAAGATGATTTTTGAGGCACTGTTTCTCCCTCGGAAAAGTAGGGATAATAATACTTCACAGGGTTCTTGCGAGGATTAGAAATGATCTGTAGTGAGTCTGACCTTCCCAGTAAATGGCTGTGGTGATGCTTTCATCTACTGGGCCTTGCAGTGTTTGAGTGAGAATCCTGCCCTGGCAGCGTCCTTGTGTCCAGGCCAGCGTGCCTGATCTACTCTGCACTGTGGCGATGAAGTCACACAAGCATCTCACCAACAATGTTTGCTCTTAGGATCAGGTGTCGCAGCAAGCAATTTAGCTGCATTTTCTCTCACGAATTCAAATGCTACCAAAAGAGCTAACTCATAATCACCAGATTCCATATAAATGTTGTCCACAAAACGAATGCAGTGGATTTTGCCCCCTTTCTTTTTTTGTGCAAAGATAAACAGTGTCAGATGGTGCATATATTTCTGATTGGTCTACTAAATATATGTGTTGTATTCTCTGCTCCTTGGCACTCTTCACCCAAACTGTTTTCTACTGCCCAGTTTCATTTTCCTCTTTTTCTCCTGATTTGATCAAAGCCTAGATGTCAGCTGGTCTGAATTACTGCCAGCACAGGGTGCTTTGAGAGCCAAGGAAGGACTCCCTTACTATGGAGGGCCACCTCCATGTTCAAGCCTCACCCCAGCCTTTCATAACTGATATGAGCCAGCTCAGCAGAGATTGATTCCTTTGTCATCAACAAAAACTTACCACTCATGTGTCTTTTATCCTAGATGGTTTGTCAGATTCTCTGAGTGGGGCAGAAAGCTGAGGGAAATCTTACAATAATAAGGTGCAGAGCAGGTAGATGTGCATTGTGTGGAGTGCTGGAACACAGGGGGGTTTTGCATTCACCAAAGAAGAGAATCCCTGTCAGGTGCTGGGAGCATGGTTCCAGTGGGTGGAGAGGGAGAGTGGGACAGCTCTAAAATACTCCACTCTTGCCATCAAACCTTTCTACACACACACATACACACACACACACACACACACACACTAACTTGTGGAAACCTGGAGTCCTATCCACTCACCTCACTCACCTTCTCACTCCATGTGCTGACTCTGCTCTGACTTATGTCATTGCTGAGAAGAGGCTGACCATGTGGGGTGCTCTATTCTATTCTCCCACTCTCCCTTCTTGTGAGTGTCCCAAGGTATTTATTTTACTGTTATTCTGAGAGGATTGGGGAGGAAAGAAATCCAATGCCTCCCTTGAGTCTTCACACTTTTCTTTCTGCTCTGTTTCCTTCTCTGCCTTGGGAACACTCTGCTGTCACTCTGAAGCAGCATAGCCCTCATTTGGATCTGAGAGACAGAACCACAATTCATTTGAAAACCCCATACATTAGATATGTATGTCCAGACGTCTAATTGAGTTATGTTTGCTTTGCCATTCATTTATTCAAATACTTATGAAACTTCTATTCTGTGCCAGGTTCTATTGTAGGTATTGGAGCTGTGTCAGTTAAAAAATACAACTAAGAAGCCCTTGCCCTCATGGCTCACATGTTCTGATCAACCAGCCAACATTTACGTAGCACTGACTGTATAACATTCACAGCCCCCAGCCCCCATGCACTGGTTCCTTCAATACCTACAGGTAGATACTCTGATTTTCCTCATATTGCGAATGAGGAAGTTGAGAAAAGTGACTTGCCCAGGTCATGCTGTGAGTATGCCATCCGGCTGGGATTTCAATTCAAGCAACATGAAGGACAGTGAGAGTGAATGGTGCTCTCCTGTTTTAGATGCACTGTGATACTAAGACTCTGATGGTTTTCCCAATGAGGAATAAACCTTTCCAGAGCAGATGTAGAAACTGCCGTTTCCTTTTTCCATGTGTCAAAGTGTTGGACTTCGTGTAAAATCTTAAAGTAGTCAAACAAAAGAGAAACAAATGGTCAAAAGGATATGCTGTCTTTTCAGATGGATAAGGACATGGAATATCTAAGACTAAATGATTTTCCTCATAATTAATTAAAATTAAAAAATGGAAAACCAGATAAATGTACGACCACCATACTTTAAAGATTCCTTTGTCACCTGCCAGACTTCGTGAGCCATGGACCGGGCCCCCATAACCTGCGATGCAGTGGGTTACTCTCCTCGAAGTAACCGGCCAGCCTGCTCCCAGCATTTGGGGAACTGTTCTGAGAAAACAATTTTAACAAAGCCAAATATATTGAAGTATCTCTAGAGTCAGAGAGCAGTTCCTTAAAATTTTTTAATTTTTGCAGTTTTTATTACTTATGAGACTTTACTAAAAATAAAATATGTATTAGTAAGAGTTAGAACCTTTATCGGTAAACCTTTTAAAAGTTGATTGGCAGGAAATGGGAAACCCATGAGCAGAATATGTCTAGAAGTTATGCTAACTAAACACAGAGGAGAAAATAAACTTAGAAGGATGACAAGAGTGCTCACTCCCCACTCTGGTCCTCAGGCCTCTCTGACAAAAGCCTCATCTGCCTTCCCCACTAGAAGGTAGAGTTCAGGAGGCTGAGCCGGCCCCTGCGCGTGGCTGTATCTCCACTGTGTGAGCAGTTGAGGCACATAACGAGTGCTCCCTCAACACCTGTTGACTCAATGGCCAAGTGAAATCAACAGATCAAAAGAAATAATATGTAAGTGCGAAGCAAAGATTCCATTGACATGATTCTGAATACTTTAGGAAGGTGCCCTTCTCATGAGGAAGACAGTTTCAACACTGGGTTTTAATGAAGTTTAATGACTATCATCTAAACCACAGGATATTAAGGTCAGTAACAGGAGAAATATTGTTTGCTTTCCTTTTTCTTAAACCACTATTGATTGAATGAATAATAGGTGAATCGGCATGCAAAAACAAGAGAAACAGTGAATTAGGTGGTAAGAAATGTGCACTATTGTTAAAAGAGTCATCCTAACTGTTTTATTTGGATAACAGGGAGAATAAAAATGAGAATGTAGTAAGAAAACACAATATTTTAAAACTATATTCTAGATCTTTATTCTTCTTGTGCTTTGGGTTAACTTCTGTATGGTGGGCTCCAGATAAATGCTCATTGATTGATTTACTGATTTCCACTCTTACTCCAAAGTCGGCAGTCTTAACTCAAATAATGCTCCATTTTTAATGAATTAAAAATTACTTAATTTTCTTTATTCTCTTACCATTGAGGCCAATTTCTGCTCAGTGTTAGAACTGACATACAAATTACCAAGACTCCAATTTCATCTCTTCACACTCCCTTGCTGTCCCATTCATTTATTCCTCCATTCAGTCATTTATGCCTGCAGCAAATGTTTGTTGAACACCCATTGCCACAGGGTCTGACATGGGACGGGCACTCAACAGTCAATTAATTCTTTTGATTTGAAAAAGCACCCTCTTTGCAGTGTAGAGGTTGAGCTGGAAGAACGTAAAGCAGGAGGACCGGATGTATATAATTGCCTTGTAAACATTTGATCATACATCATCAGAATAAAACTCTTGACTTACATACCTTTAAATTTGTTTGTGTATGGCCATGAATGTGGGATATTGTGCTCGTCTACTGTGTATACCATAATACATACACAAAATAGAAATAATAAAGTATGCTATAAAGTTGAAGAAAACAATATTTTTCTGTCACACTATTTTCTACTATAATTAACTAGAATCTCAAGGAATGATATACACTTTAGAAAGATATGGGTATAAATTCTTAGCTCAGAAAGTCTATAACTTTCTGAATTTTTATCAGATATGACAGATGTTCATCATTTATACCTCATAATGAAGCTGACAAAGACCTTGTTCTAGAAATAAATGGTTTGTGCTTCCATTTACTTGAAGTTGGTCTGTGCTTGCATTTTTAGGCTTACCCTTAATTTATGTTGGTTTTTGCTTTTTGGCAATAATCCTTCTAAGCTCTGTGTCGTGTGGTAAATACTAATTTTGTTAAAATGAGATAATATGATATGGAAACCCACTTGCTAAGGAATGTGATGCTTAGGATATGATAAAAGTAAATTAAAATGTTGCTTAAAACAATGTCAACCACACCACGTCATAGAACACTCACTTGCTGCAGGATTCCTTTGCCGATCTGATGTGACAGATGAACATCTATTATGCAGACCAGAAAGGGTACAGAATAAACTTTTACTTTTAATTTTACACAAAAGTAAAGATAATTTTTTCCTAACTTTTAGGTTAAAAAAATAGAACAACCTAGTATTTTTTTCCCACACCCCAGGGAATCATCAGAGCAACCCCTGTGGTTCACATGCCTACTTTTGCGGTCCTTGCCCTAGAGATGCTGAAGCAGAGCAGTGGAAGGGAGATGGGAAAAAAACGAGGTAGAAGCAAGTGAATGTGGTACTCAAGTTGTTCTCCAATGATTCTTGTTCAATAAAGTTTTTTGTGTGTTTGTCCACTCTTATTTTTTTCCACACCTTCTATCTAGAGTACTACAAAATATAATTAAAATTTCAGGTTATTTTAATGTTCTTATTTATATTTACTTATATTTTCAAAATGCTATATGGTGACATACATTGTGAGATAAAAACAATAAAAACCTAATTTTAGCTGACAAAAATTCAAAAATATAACTTTTGTAATGCTATTTTAAATTAAAAATATAAAGAACCTTATCAAATACAGAAAAGATATTTTTAAATGTTTTATATTTCTTTTCCTAAGATCTAGAAAAGCATAAGTTACTTTTCAACTTACACTTTTGTATTTTACATATTGAAAATACTTGGCAATTTTTGCAGAATCATATGAGAGAATTTAAATCCTGCCTGAAATTTTAAATAAACATTAAGATCCTGATCATTTTTATTTATAATATATATGGTATTATAATGCCACATTACATATTATGTACACTATATATCAATGTTATATTTATAGTTTGTGAATTATATGTCCCTTTTTAATTTTATTGTTCTTTATCCTGGTTTTTATTTTTGTCATTTCTTTAATCAAAAACATCTCAGCCAAAACCCATGCAGAAGAAATAAAAAGATGCAGCAATTTAATTCTATCTTATTAGATGCAACAATAGCAATAACGAAAATTAATGTTTATGTTTGATTTTAGTTTACCAAATGTTTTCACATTTTCATTTAATTCTTCCAAAATTGTGATATTAATAGATATTAATACTACTAACATTGCTATGTTTTCATTTCATAGATGAGAAAATTGATGGCTAAGTGACTTGCACAAGAACTTCATGTTCAGCAAGTATAAAAGCTAGGGCTGTGGTCTCATGACTGTTTCCAAATAATACTCTGTGTTCTTTTTGTGTATTATAGTATACAATATTTTCCCCTTAATTAGCATCTCTTGCAGAGTGTTTATAGAGGAAGAGTTAGCCTTTCAAAACCCTTTAAATCTTTAAATGTGAGGCATACCTAATTAACAAAAATCTAGAGAAAATAATAAGAATCTGTATATCAACCATCATTTAAGTAACTGTTAATATTTTGCAAAATTTATTTCACATATCTATTTTTAATATATAAATTAAAACTATGTCTCATTCTTTTCCCCTCCTTGTCCCCAAATTATCCTGGTTATTATATATTATTCTCATAGGTTTTTATGCCTTTTTAGGAATTTTGTAATAACTATATTATTTGGATATTTTAATGTTAGAATATTAAATAATTGGAATAATTTACATTCTCACAAGAATTTCCATATTAATCATGTCCCATTTGTGTGTTATTAACAGGCTATTTATTTTTGACAACCTAATGGGTATTGGAAGAGTGTTTCATCATTTAATTTTTATGTCTTTGATTATTAGTGAAGTTGACAACTTCTAAATATTTTATCAACAAGTCCTTTTTTTCTGTGTCTTCTTGTACCTTTGCCTATATTATTCTATTGGGTTACTTGTCTTTTTCTTATTGAGTCATAGAATATTTACAGTTATATTCTGTATTACAAACTATTTTTAGATATAAGAATTATAAATATCTTCTAATTTGTGGCTGTTCTTTTTATTTCATTTATATTGTCTTATAAATGTTTTTATTTAATATTTATGAGTCTTTCCTTCCATGCACCCTGTTTTTTATACTTTCTTAAAAGAAAATTTCTCCTCTTTTAAAAAAATTCTTGGACAGGAATCTTTAAATACTATTGCCTAATTTGAAATACCCTATCTTCATGAAGATGAGATCTCACTGAACACCAAGAATTTAAAATTTTAAAAACAAATGATTGAATAAAAGCCAATTTGAAAAGGCTGTATGCTGCATTATTTCAACCATGTGACGTTCCGGAGCAGGCAAAACCATGAAGGCAGCAAAAATATCAGGAGTTTCCAGGGGCTTAGGTGGGGAGGGAGGCATGAAGAGACGGAGCACAGGGGTCTGGGGGCAGTAAAATAATTCTGTTGTTACTGTGATGATGGATGCATGGCATTACACGTTTGTCAAACTCATAGAATGTACAAATACACAAAGTGCATCCTAATGTAAAAACTATGGGCTTTAGTTAACAACAATGTATCAGTATTGGCTCATCAACTATAGTAAACACATCACATGAGTGCAAGACGTTAATAGCAGATGAAAATGAGTCGGGAGGAATAAGGGCAGAAATTCTCTGTGGTTTCTGTTCATTTCTTTTTGATAAACCTAAAACTATTCTAAAAATAGTCTATTAATGGAATAGAATGCATTCTCTGACAATAAAGTTTTCTTTTCACATGTGAAAGTGATTGGAAATTTAAGGAAGTATTGGAGAAGAACTGCTTTTGCAATTTAGAGATAAATTATTGGGTAACCAGGTGCCTGGACCAGCATTTGTATATGCTTGTTGTTCTGGCATAATTATGAATGGCATTCTTTATCGCTCTCAAAAAGGTTCCATTTAGACACTAAATCGTATGATTTTCTGCCAACTGCCCCCTGTAGGCTTGACTATCAAATATTGAGACATACAGGTTTCTGTCTAACTAAACCAGGTTGGAGGAATGGTTTATAGATGTTTACCAGGTTTCCTCATTCTCAGTCTAAGAAGCAGCCTGGTTTTCAGCACAATGATAACTTCTGACTCTGGGCTGAGAAAAGACAGTTATAATAATAATGAGGGGGGAAATCACAGTTTATGCTAGGAGACAAGTGTGGTTTCAGTAGAAGCGTGTGTTAGAAAGCAACAGATCTTATTCACTGGAGAAAGGAATTGCAACATTTCCCCTTGACGTGAAGCGTGCCATTCTGTTCTGCTCCGTACCTTGCTCTGCTAGCTCCTGTACAGGAATAACAGTACTCGAGCTTTCTACCAGCTCTGCGCTGTGGTCTGAGAAAGGCCACTTAATCTTTTGTGGTCCCAGTTTCCTCATCTGGAAAATAAGATTCTTAAGTCAGATAGTCTTTTCTTTTTAGTTTTAAAATTGTATGTTTCTATGTTCTACACATTTTAGGTATGCCACTAGGAGCTAAAGTAGTGAGAAATAAGGCTGGTAAAATAAAGGAGGCAGAAAGTGGAGCGTTTTGAGAAGACTTGAGACTTGTACTTTCAACTGTAAGAGAGTAGCTGACATCACCCAAACATTCCTCCTGACAGTAACAAGGAAATCATATAAAATATGGCAAACAACTGTTTGAAGCCATTAGAGAGAAACAGCCAGTACCTGACAGGCCAGCATTATAGAGAGAAGAGACCAATATATCCTATGCTTTGCTTTTCCCTTCTGGAAATGAGCTGATTTTAGGTGGGTGATTGAGAATCTGGGGGAACTCTTGCTAAGAGAATGGGGAGCCAGCAAAGCTTTGGCAACCATGTGAGGCAGGACAGACAAAACTTGGATTCAGGTTTGTTAAAGTAGCCAGGACTTGAGGGTCCAAGTTTCTGAAGTTAAGAGAAGCCCAAGGAAGTTAGCTTGACCCTCTGTGTTTTTCACATTTGGGAACATGAGACATTCTTAAACTGCTCCAGGTTAGAATTTAAGAAGCTAAGTAAGCGAAAGTGTGCTGAGAACAACATGGAGTTGTCTGTAGTCGCATGATTTCAAGGAGAGGAAAAAATTAGGGTTCAGGATATGTCAAAGAAGAGGGGCCCAGCAAATATAACATGCTCTCAGTCAGCATACAGAGAGGGCTGTACTCTCTGGCGGTGGGGTCAGGTGGGACAGAGGTGGACTGAGGCTTACTAAAATTGAAGTCCACTCTCAACTCAGCTCAGCCCTGGATTAGAGGAAGCCATTCTGTTTTTACTCTAGCTGAGTGGGGAAGATAATATTATTTTGAGATTGTACACATTTTTGTACACATGTATAATTTTTTATTAAAAGAATGTATACATGCACAGAAAAATAGGTCCAGAAATTTTAAAAATAGACAATAAAAAGTATAATATAGGATACAAACATTTATTCAGAACCTTGAGTTTAATCAATAATGGCAGGATATGAATAGGACCAAGGAAAAGGTGGGGAAAACTACAAGAGTAATTTATACCCACATCCCAAGTAACAGGTATATCAGTTTGGACACTGTGGGCTAGACTTCTGGGTGAGTTTGCTTCTGGGGTTTGACTCTATTATCAAAGGCAGGTCTGCTCTGCATAACCATAAACCACCCATCAGAGCAGTGACATGGCCATAGTCTGTCCAGATTCTACACGTGCACCATTCCTTAAGAAGAAAAAAGAGGTCTGCTGCCTACTAGCTTCGTTAGAATCACGAGAAACACTCTAGATCTGAAATCCTCAGGAAACGTTTTTCTCAAAACTGGCACAAATTGGTTTCACTGTCAACTACTGTGCCTGTCCCTTTGACCACTAACTCTAACAAATGAGGTGCAAATGCTTTACTTGGTGTGGAAGAATCATAGCCACTCCTGGAGCACAGCACCATGCGTTCCAAATGCAGAGGAAGTGTGGGGGAAGCACAATCAATAGCCACAATACGGGTTTTGAATAAAATATATGTATGGTGAAAGAAACAACATAAATCATTTTAAAAAACCACGAAAAAGGAAAAATATAATAATGATTGCAGGTGAAGTGACCATTCTAGAAGAAAATGTGCTACAGGAAACAGAGGAAAATTTCTCACACCAAACGCTGGGAACTCTCAAAATTTAAGCTGAAGATTAAATACATGTGGATATCTGTAAGTCAATTAAAAATACTGGGTGAAAATGGCTACACTACTTGATTAATCTATAAATTACAAATAGATCAGTGTAGAATCAACATGGGTACCAACCATTCTGTAACACGAGGAAATTCTCAGAAAAATAACAGCAGAAAAAAATAAAGAAATGATATCAAAAGGGGCTCTAATATAGATGCAGGCCATAAACTGAAGATCAAATATGTTGATAATTGGTGTTCTCTGAAATGGAGAATTACACACTTAACATGGACTACTTTTAAAGATGTAATGGAAAACTCCCTTGAAATAAAGGAAGATATAAACCTGTTTATCAAAAATTCTTAGTCTAAACCACAAAAAAACTGTCGACAGAGAACATATAAACACACACTGCGGAGCTGATCGAGTTTCCAGAACAGACCTCACCCACTACAAAAAGAGAAAGATTCTTGGTTTTAAATTCCAAAAGTTGAAATTTCCCTCTAGGATAAAATATTAATCTTATCCGTACATAGAGTTAATGTTATTTTACTGAAAACCTCAAGTGCATGTGAACAGGGATATATATCTATATACATGTACACCTGTACACACTCAAGTGTACATAGAATTTGACAAGGAATTTAAAATTTATACCAAAGAACTGTGGGGCAGGAAGAAATTTTCTTCTATCTTCAAGGCTCTTTGGCCAGTCTAATGATCAAATAGACATAAGACAGATTAACACGACAAAAGAACCACATTTAACACATACCTATGTATGGGAACCCCGCACACAGGAGAGAGCCAGAGACCCCACAGCAGAGGCAGAAAGGGAACATGGGTACATGAGACATTCTGAGCCAGGGATGAGGTGAGGTGCCCTGGTGGCTTCAAAGGGTCATTGCGTGATGATAATAAGAGCAGATATTTAGCAAACAGAAGTCAGTCCTGCCTTAGGGACAGGTTAAAGAGGTTATCCCTGACAATCTCCCACTTTGGGTAAAGCCCTTAATTCAAGTTCTTCCAGGAAGTCAAGGGAGGGGCAGAAATTTCTCCTGAGCTTGCAGCTAAAGTTGCCCTTGGCTTAAAACCATCCACTTACCACAAAGACACATCTTGGGGGTAACTAGCTCTCAGCCCCTACAATAACCAGAACACTCCTGAAGAAGAAGAAGATGAAAGGGCTTGCCTTACTAGAGCTACAATTATCTAGAATAACTGTGACTGTGCAGTATTGGCACAGAATGAACAAATACACGCATTTAACATACTAGATAATCCCCAAATATATCAACCTATATAACAAAACTTGATTTATGATAGACTTGATGGCAGATCAGTATTGAAAAATGGACTTTTCAGTCCATAGTGCTAGGATAATTAGTTAGACATAAAAAAAGAAAGAAAGAAAGAAATTGGACTCCAGACTTAGGCAAAAATAAATTTCAAGTGGATTAAAGGCCTACATATAGAGGGAGAAAATTATTAAATTTTAAAATGAAAATAGAAGAGAATTGTTTAAATATCTTAGGTAAAGAAAGAGATCTTGAGCAAGACATAGAAGGGTAGAATCTAAAGGGGAAAAATGGATAAATTTGACTCAAATAAAACTCGTGACCTCGGTTTATACCAGATACATTAAAGAAAGTTGTTGGCGAAGTTTTAAAGCACTTAGAAGCCTTAGGCATTGTTTGTGGGGCTATAAATCAGTGCAGCTGTGTTGGAAACTGTGCGTTATCTCCTGAACAATCCCAGCTCCCCCCCTTCCCTGATGTGCCGCAGAGAAAATGAGGTATGTGAGCACTGGGACGCAGTGTCAGACTCTTTGCAGCAGCACACTTTGTAAAAATAAGAAACAAACAAACCCTGGCAACAACCCCAGATATCACTCAGGAATGGAATAAAGGACTGCTTTGTGGATACATTCCAGTGAATACTGGAAACTCGTGTAAAGGAATAATTGCATCTACTGCAAGAGCATGGATACATTTCCGGATCATAATATGAGGGAACAAAGCCCGTCATAGCAAGATACATAGGACCTAATGCAAAGTTTGAGGGATTTCTCAGACACTCATGAGCTAGAAAAAACAGTGGCAGAATCAATGAATAAATATAAGAGTTAGATCTTTGAAAAATCAAAACCAAACCATAAACCAGAAAGCTGTCTAATGTAATTAAGAAACAAAGTAGAGCAAGCCCAAATATATATACACAATTAAAAATGTATTAGTTTTCTTTTTCTGAATAAAAAGTGTTTCCTTATTATTTTAATTTGCATTTCTCCAACTACCAGTAAAGCTGAATATCTCTCAAATGTGTATTGTATCTCTTCTTTTTTAAAAAATTTTTTAAATTGTTGTTCAAGTACAGTTTTCTGCCTTTTACCCCCACCATTGCCCACCACCCCAGACCTCCCCACCTCCCTTCCCCATTTTCACTCCCCCTTGTTATTGTCCATATGTCCTTTATAATTGTAAAAATGTATTAGTTTTCTATTGCTGCTCTAACAAATTACCACAAAGCAGTTTGAAACAACACAAATTTATTATTTCACGATTGTGTAGGTCAGAAGAATAGGTGAGCTGAGCTGGTCACCTGGCTGCTCTGGCCCAGGACTCACAAGGATAAAATCAGGGTGTCAGCCAAACTGGGCTCTCATGCTGAGGCTCAGGGGAAGAATCTGTTTCCAAGCCCATTTCAGTGTTGGCAGAATTCAGTTCCTCATGGTTGTAAGGCTGAGGTTACTGGCCCCTTGCTGGCTGTCAGAGGGGAGCCTCTCAGCTTCTCAGCTTTCCTGCATTCCTTTTCAACTTGCTCCTCCATCTTCAAACCAGCACCAGTGCGTCCACTCCTTCGTCCTCACGTTCCTTCTGCCACACTTTCTGATTCCAGTGGGCAAAAATGCCCTGCTTTTAAGGGCTCAGATACTTTGTGTCTCCCAGGATAATCCAGAAAAATCTCTTCTTCTCAAGGTCTATAACCTTAATCCCATCTGCAAAGTCCCTTTGGTCACGTAACACAACAGATTCACAACTTCTGGGGTTTGGGGCATGAGCATCTTGGTGGGGGCGGGCAAGAAGACAGGGCATTAATCTGTGTACTATAAAAAATGAGGAGGGAGAAATAATCACTAATGTAGAAAAACATAAACTAATTCATGAAGCACAAATCTATGCCAATAAGTGGGAAAACCTCCTGAAGTGGATGCTTTCAAAGGAAATACAATTTGCTAAATTTTACAAGAGGCAGAAAAAAAATCTATCCATGAAAAGGAATTAAGAATATCAAAATTTCCCTCAAAAGCACTTGTCCAAATGGTTCCACAGCTGATTTTTTTTCAAACCTACACAAGAAATGGATAATCCTAATGGTATCTACATGATCCCAGCACATTGTGAAAGGGGTGTGCCAGGTATTATTTATTGGTATTTAGCCTGTTGTCTGACCATCTGTGTTGTGCTCGGTATTTCAAGGGTCTGGAAGCAGGGCTTTTGCTAGCAGAGTTCTGGTTAGTTTTGCCAAGTGGACATACTAATGCAAGATTAAGTGGGAAGAGGACAGGAGAGGCCAATTTCTGCCTCTGGCAGTGGTGACAGGTCCAGGGCAGGGCAGGGCAGGAGTGGCAGTGGTGGGGTTCCCAATGCAGTGGTGGCCACAGCAAAGGTGTGGATAGTTCTCTTTCAAAGGCTATGGCTGCTTCCTCTATTTCCTGAGTTCAGCGTGAAACAAACGTTTCTTGCACTCTTCCAGCGCTTCCAAATATGTTGAGACCCAATTTCCTATTTTAACTCCCTCTCTGCTTGAAGTGCCCTGAGTGATTTCTGTGCTTTAGATTGGAACCTGACAGATGCAGAAAGTAAGCTCTTGCATTATTTCTATAAAGCCCATTCAAATTCATCACTTAATGTGACAAACAGCATAAAGAGAAAATGACAAACTACTTTTATTAATGAGTGTCAATGCAAAACTTCTAAATAAAATGTTAAATAAAATATTAAAATAAAACAGTTCAATGAATAATTTTCTAAGTAATAAATCATAGGCAACTGGGGCTCATCTCAAAACCATTTATCATATTAATATATCAAAGGAGGACAAGGGAATGAAATAACAGCGTAAACTTTCCAAAGAGGAAGACAAATATGTTTCTTATGGTAATACACTTAGATAGCCCCAAAGAATCAGCTGAAAAGCTATTAGAAGCACTATGAATATTTAATAAAGCGGCCAGTTATAAAATTAATTTATAAAATAATTGGCTTTTATTTAAAAAACAATATAACTGATATGAAAGAAAATATCTTAGTCACAAAAGCCACAAAAAAGAAAAAGAAAAATGAAAACCCCAAAAAGCTTTTGAAAATGTGCAAACCTGCATGAAGAAAACATTGTAATACTGATGACAGGAACAAAGAATCTCTGAAGATGTGAAAGGACATATCTTGTTTTTTGGTTAGAAAGCTCAACATTGCAAAGATATTAATTCTATGTAAATCAATCTGCAGAGACCATATACTCCCATCAAATAACCAAGGTGTTTTACTTTTCACTTTTTGAATCTTACAAAATAATTCTAAAATATAAGTCTGAGTGAATACTGAGAGGAAAAATAAAAGTAATATGGGCAATCTAACTGTACCCCAAAATAAAATGTACATGAATGCTATGATCGTTAAAACGGTATGGCCCTGAGGTAGAAATAGACTCACTGAGAATGAAGCAGAGTGGGAAGTCAAAACAGACTCCAGTACCTATGAGAATCTGGACTATAATGAAGTTGGCATTTCTTATCTTTGGAAATGTGTACTTCTTGTTACAGTAATTGGATATTTGCTGCTTGCGTGGCACAAGTTTAAATAAATCCTGATCCCTTTCTCTCTCATTGTGTCATAATAAATTCCAAATTAGCAGAAAATGCAATGCACAAGTGAAAATTATAAATATTAAAAGTCCACATGACTGAATTACTTTTTATTTTTGTATGGGAAATATTTTTCTAGAAATAAGCCCAGCAACCTTAAAGGAAAATAACTGATATATTTTGAACATAAATATTAAAAGGGTTTACAGGAACAAGTATAAAAGACACATGGACAAAACTGGGGGGGATAGGAGGGGCTTGGGGAGTGCTGGGGGGGCTGGGATTGGAGTAAAAAATAGAAAACTACTTGAACAACAATTAAAATAAAAAAATAAAAATAAAATAATTTCTGTTGGGCAATATAGATGAATGGGTGGATGAATAGATACACAAGTAGAATAAAAATAATTTTTTCACTGGGTGAAAATATTTATGAGTTGTATGTACAGCAAAAAGATTGGATCCTTTAATACACAGAAAAACACATCAAAATCAATGTGAGAAAGATGAACAAACAATCCAATAGAAAAATGGTCAAAAGATATAAACAAATAGACAAAGGGAAACATTACAAATGGCTAACAACCTCAGGAATATCCCTGACATTTTTCAAAATCAATAAAATGTAATTTAAAGTAATGAACACTTTCGCATTAATCACAGGAAAAATTAAACAAGTCTATAATACAATTGTTAGCAAAATAGAATATGCAGTAACTGATATACGCTGTGTAAGTACAAAATGTTATAGTGTTTTGGAGGTTAAAAGGCAGTTTATATACACATTTTAAATTCATAGATTACATAAAGACTGGGAGTTTTCCCTGCAGATTTTATTTATATGTTTAACATGTATTTATTGAATATGTGCTATGTGATATTCTCAGCATTGACTATGTGGCATAAAGCAGTGACCAAGACAGTCTTTGCTCTTATATTACTAGGAATCTAAAATGTGGCATTGCTGTCCTGGCTGGGTGGCTCAGTTGGCTGGAGCATTGTCACATACACCAAGGGTTGCAGGTTCAATCCCTGGTCAGGGTGCATGCCTTGGTTGCCAGTTCCATCTCCAGTCAGGGCGTGTATGGGAGGCAACCAATTAATGTTTCTTTCTCTTTCTCTCTCAAAACCATAAATACATCCTTGGGTGAGGATTTTAAAAAATAATGAAATGTGGCATCACTTATAATGATTTTCTAAAAAATCTGATGGTAGGAGAATCTGTGTGTATTGGTAATCCATACAACATGATACCACAAAATTATTAAAGACAATGAGATAAACATAAATGTACTGTGAGGGAGAAGTTTATGAACTCTTGTGACCCAGAAAAGCAAGCGACAGGAAGTGTGCATAGTAGCACTTTGCCTCCCCGTCTATCAACACACACACGTACTCATGCACCTATAAAATAAAGCATCTGGAAAAATGCACACCTCATTCACGAGGTCAACTCTGGGAAGTCGCCTGGGAAAGGAGGGAGGTGTCAGCTTGTTTCTTTTAATTTCGTGAGATTCCAAATGGTTTATTTGTTTCTCAAGTTACATATTTTTTTTTACTTAAACATCCATCTTAGATGCTGTTAGAGAGGGTTTTTTTCAACGGGTCTTCTGTATTTATTCCCACACCACACTGAGATCTGTTGTTGAACTCCAGGTTCCCTGCTCCCCACCATGGGCAGTGGATTCCTGCCTAGTGAAACAGCCCAGCCAGCAGGGAAGACACGGGCAGCACAGTTTGGAACACCAGGACTCACACTGAGAGCTGCAGGCCCTAACTGTGTGGCAGTCCATCTCGGCTACAATGGCTTTCGTTCCTGAAGCTGGACCTTCTAGCATTGTTGACCAAGTTTCCCCTCACCTTTCTGGTTCCCCATTCTAGAAGCCGTCATTGCTGTGGCTTAGTGTTTGAAGGTGCCAAGGGCAGAGCTATTGTTTATGTTGTATCCCAAGGAATCATAGGTGGTTATTTTAATATTGTTTCCTCTTTATTCAGTGCCTGGGCCAAATAGGAAAAAAAAAAAACAACAACAACTGTGGCCTTGACACCTCATTTGCAAATAAACCTTTTGCAGCATCCACATGGTTCCCAGGCAGCAGTGCCGCAGGCATCTTAAAATAAAAAGTCTTACGCAGAAGAGGTTTGCAGTTCTGTAACGGTTTTATCATGGCATTTAAGTAGTCTGATATTCTATAATGCAGTGGAACCTACAAATATGATGGATTATATTTTAGGCACAATGATTGTTTTCAGTGGGGGAAAGGCCTCCACAGACGAATTGATACTGAGCTCCATGCTGTCTCTTATGCATTAATCATGAAGTATCATGCTTATGCAAATGTAGAGAAGCCCAATTAGGCAGAGAGCATGGAGCCCTGGGAATAATGTTATGAGCTATTGGGCCTTTGAAATACACTCCTTGGCCAAATTTTCAAAAGCAAAGCAGATTTGAGATGCTTTTTTACTCTTGAAAACAGGTGTACAATTGTCTTCTTAGTGCTTATTTCATGCCTTCAACCTTAAAATAAAGCTTTCTCCCACTTGGCATGATTTTCCCTCATTGCTCAACAGGAGTGGTGGAAATTCTGAATCACTGACAAGAAAATAAAATGTTCATGCAAAATCTAGACGTGCTGAGAATATTGAGGATACATTATTTGGGGTGTTTTGCCACATATTTTGAATGTTTCATATATTCAGTTTTCCTCTGGCAAACTCTGCCATCTCTTATATTTTGTGTGATCAATCAAAATATTCTGGTTTCTATTTTGCAAATCCTCTGCACACAATGCAAATATTGTGAAGAAGAAACACAAAATTTTGGAAGACAAGCTCTCACTTTTCTGTATTACTTCCAATTTTCAAACTTTATTTTGCTAACTTGAAACTACTGTTGTCTTACCTCTGGCTCTTATTTTCATTAGATACTTCTTGGAAACTGTTCCAATGTTGAGAAAGAATGTAGTGATGGGTGGGAATGAGGGCAAATAACAGGAAAGACTGGAGAAGTCTGCTATCCCCCAATTATACAGGGTGAAGCTGAAGTAGGCTCATAGTTGTTTGTATGAAAAATAATACAATAATTAATAACTAATAATACAAGAATAAGCTGTCTCATGTACTGACTGTCAACCAACTCTTGCCTACCCTGTATGTCTCTGTCTAAGGTGGTCATTTTAAATGTTGGTATGTCTACAGTGTTAATTATTTCAATTGAGCAGAAAAGTTGGCAAATCAAGTGTTGCCACATAAGAAAAGTTCATAGGTTAGGAAAAAAGACTAAAAGATTTTTTGCAGTAATCTAAATTGTATTTCTTACCTCTAACTCTCTAGTTTAACAATTCAGACATATATTTGAACATGTTCTTACTTGACTAGAAACCAGCTAATGATATTTATTTATTTTAATCTGCCCCCACCCCCCAACTATTCTAACAAATTTACTCTAAGTAAGTCAATGATATTAAGGTAGCAGATATGTTGGAAAATTCTATAACTTACGACTTTATAAAAATGACCAATTATTGTTGAAGTTAGAATTATTGGTATCACATTTGAAGTTAAACTCAATGGTAGGGTGTTTGACTGCAATTTAGGTTTTTAAAACTCCATTTTCCTCATCCAAAACATCTAACAAACTTCTGGTTGGTAAGGCATTTATGATATAAGCCCGGCTTCCAATGCAGCACTCACTGGCGGCTGGTGCTGGGGTGGAGGAGTAGCAGGGAGTGGAGGGGAGGGGCAGGATGGAAGGAGGTGGGATGGAAGGAAAAGAGAAGACTAGGGTGTCAAGGGAGAGAGAAAGCAGGAGACTTTATACGTTAAGCAGTTGAAGTTAATGTCTGAAAAACTGTCTCTTGGGAGGAGAAAAGCCTTCTTTGCTTTAAAAATGGTGTTAATCCATTGCTCTTCCCCCCCACCCCCCCACCCCCTCTGAAAGCCCCTGGCTATGTGAGTAACATTTCCAATTAGATCTGGTTGAAAAGTTTGTACAGAAACCTAAAGCCTTCCAAATGCATTTTATTACATTAGGTTGCTCAACAAAAGATTAGTTTCTCATAGCCCAAACCGTATTATGGCCTTGGAAAGTTAGTCCAGCAGATCTTTTTTGACATAGCTTCTTAATCCTGGACACAAGATCATCCTTTCTTTTCTCTGTTTCTGTCTCCATCTCTCTCTTTCTCTTACACATACATACACACACAATGTCAATATATATATATATATATTTTAAATTTAAGTAACCACTGCTCCTCACTCTATGAAGACTATAAGAAAAAAATTATGTATAATCATTGCTTCAAAGAAAAACTCATGTCTAATTATATTATTAAAGAATCCAGGACCAGCAAGTGGACTCTGTAGAAAATGGACTGTTATCTCCTATGACTTTTGAGTGGAGATAGAAAGAAAGTTGCATCTACCTACCCAAAGCAGAATCCACTTTATAACTGGGCCCTTCTCTCATCTCCAAACTTAGAAAGCATTCCCTTCCCTACTGGCCCTGCCCTCCCTGAAATTGGAAGCCTACAAAGAGAATGATCAAAGAGCCAGAGAAAGGCTATGGTACATCTCCTCAGGAAAATATCTAATTTCCACTGCAAGGAGGTTCATTTAGGTGTTTTCTGTTTCCATGGCAAACAGTGAAGCAGCAACTAGAGAAATAAAAAGATAGAAAATTATGATGTCAAGCTGAAATTTGTCAAATGGAAATTAATAAAACTTGATGATATTCCAGAGTTTTCTTTTCCATAAGCAAGAATATAAAAGGGCTTTTTGTGTCAATGTTTGCTTATTTGTTTGCTTTTTGTTTTTGTTTTTGTGTTTACTATGCCAGACAAGTGTCTCTTCCCAATATGGTTGAAACAAAGGGGCAAAGTGGTGCTTAGAGCTGAGCAATAAGATGGGAATCTGTCAGACGTGAGAGGCTTTGCCAGGGAAAGGCGGTGATCATTCCCCATGGAAATGCAGAGAAGAAAGGACAGACTTAAATTTACTAGAGCACTCCACCATCCCACACCGTCCACCCCTCTGTCAAATAAGTCCTCCAACGCTGTTTACAACTGGTCCCATGTTACCATCCCATAACACAGCATGACTCTGCCAGTTCATTGTCAGCAAATTCGCTCCATCGGAAACGCCGCCTTGTCCTCTCTTAGTTAGCCACAGTAGGATGTTTTGCATTTACTGCCTCCTCTACTTTTGCTCACTCCATTTAGCCTTGATTTCCTGAATAGAACAAATAGCAGCCATTTTCCAAGTGTGGTCTAGGGACTCTTGGGAGAGTCTCAAGTCCCTTTCAGAAGGTCCTTGAGTTCAAAACTATGTTTTTGCAATGTTATTTGTCTTTTCTAGTCCTATTCTCTCACAAGTGTGAAGTATGTTTTTCCAGAAGCAACATGAAGAACATGAAGTGTGATATGTCACTAGACTGAATGCAGAAGCAGATATGAAATTCCAGCTGTCTTTTATTAATGAGCCTTTAAGGAATTTGCAAAAAATGTAAAACAATGACCATCTTCTCACTATTTTTTTTCTTTTGGAAAATATGGTGATTGTTTAAAATTAAAATATAATATTTGTATTAATATATAATTAGGTTATTATTTCAAATAATTAATAAAATGTTTAAATTTTCTCAGTTTTAATTTCTAACATAATAAATGCTGATAAATATAATCAATATGAAAAAGTTCTTTGGGATCTTCCATAATTTTTAAGAATGTTAAGAGATCCTAAAATAAAAGAATTTGAGAATTCTTGGCCCATAAATTAAGCAGAACAGAGCTAAAGTAGGAAGTGATGCCTTTATCTTTAGTGCCTCGGGTACTTACAGATGAAGTGGGCCTTGCTTTACAATAATCAAGTGTATTAATATTAGAAGTCAAAGGAAGATAAATTACATGGTGATTCCAAATTATACAAAGGTTTTGATGAGATTTTTTAAGTGTACTGCACTTTAACAATATTTAATATATGACTAGTTTTCAAAACCATACGTTCATTTTCAACTTCTGAGGACAGCCTGCTGAACATCCTGGCCCTACATCGGGGTGGATTTAATGTAACACTCTTTAGATATGAGAACAATAATAGTAATTTAACTGGGTTTAAAGTCAATGAAGATGAGAAATCTGTATTTGGTCTGTTTTTACAAAAAAATTTAAAACCCAGAATAAGAGATGGGAAAGTGAAAATGTGGCTGGCTCTAGGAGATTAATATCCTTTTCAGAACCAACTGATTTTCACATGCATTTTTTTAAGGTAGAAATAAGAAGAGCAAAGAATTACCCTAGCAGAAACTAAATTATTCTGCAAGATTTGCAGCAGAGTGTTGTTATTTGAAGCATTATTTTACAAAATTAGAGGAGGGAAACTCCATTAAAATTGGTTTGGGGGTGGGGAACCAAGGTAATCAAAGATAAAGAAATAGAAGCTCAGAGTTGAGTTTGGGACCCCACAGAGAGAGCCATTCAGCTTGGAGTTAACAAATGGGTTTGTGGTCCAGCAAGGAAAGACTGACCTTGAACTATAAGAGAGACAAAGACATAACTGTCCTAGGAGAAAAATAAATAGCTAATGAACAAATTAATGAGTTGCATCTAGTTAATAACAAGTGCACATGGTGGCTCTGTGGTGTGTGTGTGTGCTTGTGTGTGTGTGTGTGTGTGGTGTCAATGCTCTGGCATTCAGATCCTACATGCCCTTGAAGACAGGGAGATTGCATTATTGATGGGCCCTGAAGGAGGACTACCCTGAGGAGGAAGTGGAGGGGCCCAGAGGTGTGTGATTTATGAATAAATCTCTCCTTTGTAGAGTGAGGAATGCACCTACACTTCCCTGATTTCTGGACTGCAGCTCTTGTCTAGAGTGGCCACAGTCACCCCCCAAGTCCTGTCCTTGACAGCTATTTAAAGTACCATGCTTTCCACAAGGGCTACTAATTCTGACATTTTATTTTCAGCCATTTGGATCGGTTGACATTTGACTGGCTCTCACGTTTACTATCTGAAGACAGCTATTGCTTCTCCACAGTTATAATACTTGCTGAACTAATTTTTATGAAATTTTTCAAAATGCCATCATCTTTAGCTGAGGAAAGGACAAGAAAGATCTTTTATCAAATGAGAGCTTTTTACAGAGTGCAGCATTAGCTCAACACAAAAGGTTAGAATGAAAAATTTTGGCCATCTTCATCATAGATATGGCTGTAGCCTCTACTTAAATTTTCCATTTAATTTGTTCCATTTAATATGTCAAATCTATTTGAGGCTAAATTGGAGTTATTTAAAATCAAACTACTAAATGGTACTAAAACTTTTTTATGTGATTAAGCCACACGATAAAAAAGAAAAATAGTACCAGCCCTGGCTGGTGTGGCTCAGTAGACTGAGCATTAGTCTGTGAACTTAAAGGTTGTAAGTTCAATTCCCAGCCAGGGTATATGCCTGGGTTGTGGCCAAGCCTCTGGTTGGGGTGTGCAAGAGGCAACAGATTGATGCATTCCTCACACATTGGTGTTTCTTGCCCTTTCTTTCTCCCTCTCTTCCCTTCTCTCAAAAGAAAGAAAGAAAAAGGGGAGAAATAAAGGAAGGAAGGAAGGAGGGAAGGAAGGAAGGAAGGAAGAAGGGAAGGAAAAAGTACCTGTCCTTTTATTTACACACTATAGGATTCTGAACAATTATGAGAAATTATTTTCTAAGATGTAGTATCTAATTTGTCTATAATTCCTAGGTTATTCAAGGATTTTAGTCACTTACAGCTCATACATACAAATGTTCACTCATAAGCACACATTTGACTGAATGCTGCTTAAGAAATATGAAAAAAAATTAAATTTGGAAACTACACGTTAAAAATAGAACTTGAGTTGAGAAGCTTAACCTGATAGTCCACTTAAACAATGGTAAAAAAGCAAGGTGTGAAAACATGACTCCCAGCCTCACAGGATAGTCCACTGGAGGGGCCCATGGGATCCTAGAATGTACACAAGCCCACCAACCTGGGAATCAGATCCTGAAAGGACACAATCTGCTTGTGGAATTGAGGGAAGAGACTGAAAGTCAGCCAAGAGCCCAGCAAGCAGCATTGTTCCCTCTCTGACCCCTCTTCCACATACAGAGCCACAATGCTGAGAGAAGTGGGTTGCCCCATCCTGGAGAATACCTAAGGATCTGCCCCTTACAATGTAACAGGTGCACCAAGACAAAGAAATATGAACCAAATGAAAGAACAGATCAAAGCTCCAGAAAAAAGAACTAAGTGACAACAAGATAGTCAACTTACTAGATATAAAGTTCAAAACACTGGTAATCAGGATGCTTAGAGAAATGGTTGAGTATAGCCACAAAATGAAGGATAAAGTGAAGGCTATGTCCTTATGAAGGAAAATGTGCAGGGAACCAACAGTGAAAGGAAGGAAACTGGGACTCAAATCAATGTTTTGGAACAAAATAAAGAAATAAACATTCAGCTAAAATAGAATGAAGAAGCAAGAATTCAAAAAAAATGAGGAGAGGCTTAGGAACATCCGGGGCAACTTTAAATGTTCCAACATCTGAATCATAGGGGTGCCAGAAGGATAAGAGGGAAAGCAAGAAATTGAAAACTTATTTGAACAAATAATGAAGAAAAACTTCCCCAATCTGGCCAAGGAACTAGACATGCAGGTCCAGGGAGCTCAGAGAGTCCCAAAAAAGTTGGATTCAAGGAGAAACACAGGAAGACACACATCATAATTAAATTACCCAAGATTAAAGATAAAGAGAATCTTAAAAGCAGCAAGAGAAAAGGAGATAGTTACTTACAAAGGAGTTCCCGTAAGACTATCAGCTGATCTCTCAAAAGAAACTTTGCAGGCAAAAAGGGACTGGTAAGAAGTATTCAAGTGATGAAAAGCAAGGACTTACAGCCTAGATTACTCTATGCAGTAAAGCTATCATTTTGAATGGAAGGGCAGATAAAGTGCTTCCTAGATAAGGTACACTTAAAGGAGTTCATCATCACCAAGCTCTTATTATATGAAATGTTAAAGGGACTTACCTAAGAAAAAGAAGAGGTTCAAAACTATGAACAGTAAAATGACAATAAACTCACAAGTATCAACAACTGAACCTAAAAACAACAAAGCAGAAACAAAAAGAAACTGAGCAAACAACTAGAACATGAATAGAGTCACAGAAATGGGGATTGCATGGAGGGTTATCAGTGGGGAGGGAGTGGGGCAGAATGCAAGAAATGGTGCAGGGATTGAGAAGCATAAATGGTAGGCACAAAATAGAGAGGGAGACATTAAGAATAGTATAGGAAATGGAGAAGCCAAAAAGCTTATATGTGCAACCCATGGACATGAACTAAGGAGGGGAGAATGCTGGAGGGAGGGAGTGCAGGGTAGAGGGAATAAAGGGGAAGAAATGGGACAACCGTAAGAGCATAATCAATAAAATATACTTAAAAATAAAAATAAAATAAAGAACTTAAAGAGGAGGGTGGGCATGAGAGAAGTAAGTTTCTGTGAAAAAATAAGCTAAGACTGAGAGAGGTTGGCAGAAAAAAAACACACCCATAAAATAGAGCCTATTCTTATAAAATTTTTGAAAGAAATTTCAGTCTTCTTCATTTACTGCAGAACTATAGAAATTTATTTCGGGTAATGAGGTTTCCTCAAAACAAACAAACAAACAAATAACACCATAAATTTGATGATTGGCATCCTGCAAAAGATACTTATGATCACCTTAGTTTTCTCTCCAACTTGGAGCCATGAGCATAAAAGACCTAGGATAGCTTTCCTGGTTTGGGATTGTATGTCTACTGCCCTTTTGCTTACATAGCTGCACTGGATTCAAAGTTTGTTCCAGATTTTTAGGCAATGTTCTGAGACTAGGGTCATTACTATATTGGAAATGAATAATATCCCAGAAAACTTTTTAGGACAAGAAATGATTTTAAGAATATTTTAAGAATAGGCAGCAAAGAGAGAAGATCCCAGAACAGTGGTGAAATAAATAATAAAATTATTCAAACTACAATGTAAAACTCACATCCTAACACAACAGAAGGCCTTCCTTCACATCTTAGGTAGTGGACACTACTCTTGGGTCTAGCTTTCTGTAGGGTCCCAGAGAGAAGCTGGTTCCAGATCTTCTAAACAAGAAGATCTCAAAATATTCTGTGTCAAAGACCTCTTGAGACATTTGATGAAGTCTATGAACTCTCAGAATAATGTTTTTACAAAGGCAATCAATTTTATTGAATAGGAAGCCCCAGCTTCAGAATATATCCAAGTGTATGGATATAATGCATACATATTTATCCAGAATATATCCACATTATGAGTATTTTCTAAAGCTGGGAGCAAGAGAATCTCCTGATGAACTGAAGTTGGCTTGAAAGAAGGAATGTTAAAAAATAACTCCAAACTTTTTGGACAGAACAAATGAAAGGATGGGATATTCATGAACTTAATCTATCTTTCCTGGACACATAAGAGATACAGGGAAAGCAATGGTGGCCTACTGTCTTTGACAATTTTTCCTCATCATTGGCGTTCATTAAATAGTCCCTGGGCTTTCTTTTTTCCTCTGGATGTAATTTATGATGAGCCCTAATGAGAAAGGAAGCTAATGAAAAATGGCCATTTATTTTTATTTTCTTAAAGATTTTTATTCATTTAAATTTTTTAGAGAGAGGGCAAGGGAGGGAAAAAGTAAGGGAGAAGGACATCGATGTGTGAGAGAAATATCGATTGGTTGTCTCTTGCATGCATGCGAACCAAAAAATGGCCATTTAAAAGCTCATTCTTCAATGCAATGTGATTTATTTTTCCTACCTATACTTTTCTTTATTGATCAGTAATTGAGTTATTAAATATTTTTTATGTGCAACAATGTCAGTTTCTTACATAGCTGCCACTCATTGTCAAATATTGCCTGAGTGGGGCTGCTCAGGGCCAGCACTGGCTTGATACTTGAAAACGTGTCAATAATGCAAAGAAGCTGACAGAGAAAGCACCACAAGCACTCACTCTGAGCTCAGCAAATTCAGGGTAACATTGACATCGATAGTGTACCTTTATTTAGAATGTATTATATTTGGCTTTTATTTCTGCTTATATTAGATCATTGTTTCATGTGTGATTATTTGGTGTAGTTAATGAAATGTCCAAGGTCAACTTTCATCAAGGAACAAAGAACAGAGAAGTGTCGGCCTGAGAGTTCTCCTTGCTCGTAACCAGTTAGCACAGAGGGCCTGTTAATGAATGGCGCTGCTTAGTACACAGCAATAGGATATCGGGTGAACTGTGCTACTGGGGCTTTGATTTTTGAGTCAACTTGTCTTAGATGGCTGAAAGAAGAGGGGGCGAGGAGCTCACTGTATTTCCCTTGAAGTATTGCTTTACCTTTGAAACTGCTAATTTTACCACCCACCTTATTTTAGAAAACCCTAGTCTCTATAACTAGTTAGAGCTGTCAAAAAGGAGACAAAAAAATGAAGAGATAAGAGATGAAGTTTGAACTAAGAAGAGAGTGATGCCAATTTACACTGTGCTGGAATTTTTCGAATGTGTGTTCCCTTTCCTTCAATTTTGGGACTTGGGTTTGAGGTTGTGAGGTAGGTAAATACTTATAGTATTGCCCTGTTTTTCTGACAAGAAATACAAATCTCTCTTAGGTTAATGTATGTGTGTGAGAAGGTAAAGTCATAAAAATAACCATGTGTTCGGCAAGGGGCATTGTGGACTTGGAAGTGGGATACAACACAAAGGCATTGGGATGAGGAAAGAGGATGAGGTGATAGATAGAAGATAAAAAAATGCAGGTGTACAGAATCCTTCTTCTTTGTCTGTACAATTCTAAAATCATTGTAACCAAAAGGAAAAGACCCACAAAAAAACAATGAGTTTCCTTTTCACTATGAACAATGTATAATTCACTCTTTCATCTAAGGGTATAAAATCACTATGGCCAACTCTAGGCAGAAGTATAAAGTAAGTGAAATTATTTTGAAAGTCTTTCTATTTCTTTTTCATTGGTCTTTAGTCTCCCTTTGGGTGCAGCCATAATATATACTTTGGCATTCAAGTCAAGCCTCCTGTAAATTTCCATGTGTGTGTGCTGAAACTTCTCCAAGATCCCTCAGAATGTGCTTGTCCAGTGTCCCAGACATTTAGAGCCCCAAATGTGACCAGAGTTAATTAGATATTGCAGAAAAAAATTCTAAATTATATGATTAAGTTATTTTTAAACTAAGTAATTGTCTAAATAATAGATAATAACTTCTAGCTCTTAAGTCAGTTTAGATAATATTTTTATCTTAGCATGATACTTTTAACGTCTTACTCCAAAAAAATAACATAGCTATTTTTGATACTGTAAGAGAATGGTAAGAAAGGTGAATTTTGATACGATGGTCCTTTCAGTTCACTTTAAATCTGACATTTGGATGAACCTGGGAAAGGTTCAGACTTAAGAAATCATGTAGGCAAATAGTGGAAAGACTGTAGTCTATAATCATACAGACATTGACTATAATGTGTCCTCCAGATTTTCCATCTTCCAAATCACAAAATGCCTGGCAAACCCCTTGCTGAAAGAAATGACACAATTTTGAAATTATTTATGCTGGGAGGAATGTAGTTAATATTTTTAGGAACTCTAGGTGAAATCACAGGCTCCTTAATTACTTTATTTCACAGGATTAAAAGAAACAGCCTATAATTACAGTAGAAAAAACCTATTAAAGACCCAAGGAAAACATTTTGTCACCTTAGAATCTCATATTTAAAGAATTTGCAGCTTCTGCCTCTCCAGATCTTTATGACCTGGTAACTCCCTTGATTAGCTCGTGTGCTTATTAACCTGATGGCATCTTTAAGTTTCCCTTTAATACCAGGACTGAACACCTGTGTGGCTTCCCAGCATGGTCCTCTCCTTATACAACCCAGGGGCAGCAAAAATGGTGGTTCATTTTTGGTTGTAAACTCCCTCAAGGAATATCAAGAATTTACTGAAATCGGTGCCTAATTGCAGAGAATAAATTCTCATGCCGCTCTCTTACAAATATTTCAAATTATTTGTCTAACAGTAAATTAGACCTGACATGTTAATTGGTTAAGGGAGCCATGCATGATGTTTGCTCATTTGTGACTAATTTTTAATACATTTGTATTTTTGAAAAAAAAGTAGATCAACTTGGAGAAAACTGGGTCTAGAGCTAAATCATCCTGTAATTTCTGTTATCAGAGAGGTCACAGACATTAGTGTGACAAGTGCACAGGGGCTCTTTCCAGGCCTGGCCGATGACTCACCTGACCTCACACACATAATTTCGCTTCACCTTTCCTGGTTTTTTTTCCTCTAGTAAAACAGACCCAATAATACCACATAACATCCTCCTAAGGAAATTGGCAGAATTAATGAGATAATAAAAATAGTGGGAAATAGTTGTTGAAAGGACCTCAGGGCCTTATATTCACTCCCTCCTGCTGTGTGGGAACATCTGACCTATCCAAATCTATTATTTCAATGACTGTTGAGCTCGACTTAATCTCTTCAAACAGAGAAGCTGCAACAGCCTCCCACTCAGATCCTGACTTGCTTCCCTGACGTGATGATTGAATCATTTATCACATTGAACCTAAATCTCCTTTTTGGTAGCAGAGAGATACCATTGTCCCGTGCTTTTTTCATGAGTGTGGCAAACAACAGCGTGCTTGTGAGACTCCATGGAATCATTTGGAAATAGTACATCTTTTGGACATGCGTTTTGTTTTTATTCTTCATTCTCCTTTTCTTTAGGATTGGTCTGTGGTGAATGATAGAGTGAAGCTGGACAGAGTCTCACAATGAATATAGTTTAATCTTCCTTTGAGTCACTATCACTGATAAACAGAGATATTTGGTAGTTTTATAAGCTTTCTGTAGCCAGTTGTACATTAAAAAATACTTTTGGCATGGAGTTACAAATAGATATTAGTGTCTATCTGTAGTTAATAGACATTTTGTAGTTTATCACATAGTCAACTAAGCTCTTGGCATTTAGGAACTTCTTTAAGAAGTTCACAGTCTGGCCATGAAATAAATTTTAAAATATACATACACACATATATATACATACATACATATATACATACAAATAGACACACACATATTTACATACTTTTATATGCATATAAATACAGGGTGGGGCAAAAGTAGGTTGATAGTTGTGAGTACGTGAAACAGAGCTTATTCTTGTATAATTATTTATTAATACATTATTTTCCATATGAAAAACTGTAAATCTACATTTGCCCAACCCTGTATGTGTTACATGATTTTTATCTGTGAAAAACCAAAGGTAAATAGAGTATTATCGTTATCAAAAATTCCATTCTGTGGTCCAGGGAGAGAGGTAGGGAGAA
Source organism: Tonatia bakeri (assembly GCA_004024845.1). NCBI lineage: Eukaryota > Metazoa > Chordata > Mammalia > Chiroptera > Phyllostomidae > Tonatia > Tonatia bakeri. The sequence goes on from PVIA01000349.1 coordinate 350,994, forward strand.
ATTTTTTTCTTTAATTTCTAAATTACAGATGGAGAAATTGACACACAGGCCAGTGTCAGAAAAATATGGAATATAGAACATGTTTGGATACATGCATTGTATACTCATTTCTAAGATGAAAACTGAGAAATATTAAAAAATTCATCTTTAGTTGAACTGAAATATTCTTGGTCATTGGTGATCTACTTTGTTTAGTCTAATTAATTCTTACTGATTGATTCTGTGCACTGGGGTGATTTTAAATAAGTAGATATGTAAAGGGTTTTCATTTGCACCATGATGTGGACTCATAAGTGATCTTGTAGTTTAGTGTCTATCTTTTCACTAGGATTAATTTCTTCTGTTTGTTTATAAACAACACACACTGATTATTATACATCTATCTTACTAAAGTTTTAGTACATTTTTCTAGAAGTGTCATGCTTTCTGAAGAACTGAATGAACATGGTAGTTTAAAAAAGCTGCCGTTTAAAAATACACAAATAAGCAACTACAGGAATATAATATTTTTAAATATATTTTATTGATTATGCTATTTTACCTGTCTCATTTTTTCTCCCTTTTATTGCCCTCTGCCCTGTGCCCCCTACCAGCATTCCCCCTATCTTAGTTGATGTCCATGGGTCATTCATATAAGTTCTTTGGCTTCTCAACTTCCCATACTATTCTTAACCTCCCCCTGTCTATTTTGTATCTACCATTTATGTTTCTTATTCCCTCTACCTTTCCCCCCAATCAACCCCCTTCCTCTTCCTGCTGATAACCCTCCAGGTGATCTCTATTTCTGTGATTCTGTTCCTGTTCTAGTTGTTTGCTCAGTTCATTTTAGTTTTTTTAGGTTCAGTTGTTGATAGTTGTGAATTTGTTGTCATTTTACTGTCCATATTTTTGATCGTCTTTTTCTTAGATAAGTACCTTTAACATTTCATATAATAAGGGGCTGGTGATGGTGAAATCCTTTAACTTCACCTTACCTGGGAAGCACTCCATCTGCCTTTCTAATGCTACATGATGAAGAGATAGCTTATCTATCAAAGGAAGAGTTCAAAACACTGGTAATCAGGATGCTCACAGAAATGGTTGATTATCGTAGCAAAATAGAAGAAAAAGTGAAGGCTATAAAAAGTGAAATAAAGGAAAATATATAGGGAACCAACATTGAAGGGAAAGAAACTGGGACTCAAATCAACGATTTGGAACAAAATGTTCACCTGGAACAGAAACAAGAATTTAAAATAAAATGAGGAGAGGCTTAGGAACTTCCAGGACAACTTTAAATATTCTAACATCTGAATCATAGGGGTGCTAGAAGGAGAAGAGGGAGAGCAAAAAATTGAAAACTTATTTGAAAACATAATGAAGGAGAACTCCCCTAATCAGGCAAAGGAAATAGACTTTCAGGAAGTCCAGGAGAGAGTCCCAAAGAAGTTGGATCCAAGGAAGCACGCACCAAGACACATCATAATTAAATTACCCAAGATTAAAGAGAAGAAGATAATCTTAAAAGCAGCAAGAGAAAAGGAAACAGTTACCTTCAAAGGAGTTCCCCTAAGACTATCAGTTGATTTCTCAAAAGAAACCTTACAGGCAAGAAGGGGCTGAAAAGAAATATTTGAAGTCATGAAAAGCAAGAACCAACATCCAAGATTACTCTATCTGGAATATAATCTTTTTTCTTAGCATTTCAAGAACTTGAAAATTCTGATAGCCATTTGATTTTAGTGTCCATCTTTACAAATTCTGCCTCCCCTCAAAAAGTATTTTTAGGAAATAGCTAATGAAGCCCCCACTATATCTAAACAGATAATATCCAGATGGGTCAAGAGCCTGGTCGCTTCTGCATTTCTAACTTTCCTTCAAGAAGCTTTCACTCCTTACATAATGGCTTATAGTGTCAAGCCGACAAACCGTTTTGGGGCTTGTGCTGACATGGTGCTTTGGCCCTCAAACTAAGAAGTGAAGTGGAAAGCAAAACAAAAGCAAAAATTGATGCAATCCCTTTTTGCTTCTTTCCATACCCAAAAGGATAAACTCCAACCAACTTTTATATCCTCACATTTCTAGGAAAAAAGATAATAGAAGTTTTAAAAAAAATCCAAGACAGGAAAAAGCAAGTGATGAGTGAGGGAAGCTTGCCACAAAGTAATGAAATTAGAGCCTTCCAACTACTATATATATTTCAATGCTATTCTATATTATTACAATGTAAGAGGGCTTTTAAATACCAAATCATCATACCTTCCAGAAGGAAAATGAAGGGATGGAAGGATTTCTATCTTCTAAAAAGTGTGTGCATGAGTTTAGCCTACAGCACAGGATAGAGTTGGATTACGAAGGTTTAAGTTTGAATGGACCATGTGGCAGATACCCAAGCACCTGAAAAAAAGCAAGGATGAAAAAAAGCTAAGTCAGCATAAGGCAGTTGGTCAGAGCCACATGAAAGCATCACTAGTCCGAGGTGAGAAACAAATCAAGTATGCTATTTAGTGAACAGTAGATAGTGTGCCAGCCTATCAGAGACCCAATGATGGTGTCCATGCACACTTGGGGACCTGTATGTCACCAGAATTCCCCTCCACCCTTGTTTCATGTCATTAACACTCACCAGCCACACACCACATCACGCTGAGTATCTTGGGAAAGCAAACAGGAAATGAGGATACCTGTGAAATTGAGCTTTGTTGTTATTCGAGAAAGACAATACTACCTGACAAGACAACTAACACCAAGTTTAAACTTCTATTAAACATATGAATTTTTCCTGCTACCCAAAGGATATTATCTTGAAGGAAGCTGCAGACACAATCAAGGCAATATATTTTCTCTGCAAACCTAACTAAGTATATTGAATTTTGTAACGCTGCTACATCTGGTGGAGATGACATAAAAAGGAGAGATTCTTCTGCTACTTACCAGGACTCAGTTTACTAATGCAGTCATTTTCCTTCCATTCACTCTGGAATAATACTCTTTCTTTGAAAGAGGTGCTATTCTATGTGGTGGAGGTGGTGAGAGCCTGCATACATATATGTCTTGATTGTGAATATTTTGAAATTTTTCTTTACTATTTCCAATGTTTGGAAGACTTTAAATGTGATAGCTCTCCATCTTTGCACGTGGAGGTTACCTCAAGAGCTTGGAAAACACACCTTTCTCCAACACTGATTAATTAAGTCATAGGGTCTCTAGGCAGTTGTAGTGTTTAGCTAGGGTTGAGGAACACTGGTCAAGTCCAGTGGGAAGGATCTTGTGCACCACCCTTTTCTAAATCTGGGATGATTTCTGTACCATTAACACTGTTGAGTGGCTGCCAACTTAGTTTGAAACACTTAAGAAATGTTGGCTTTCAAGAAGAAAGATTGTAAATCTTTTTCAATTCCTTAACATCTATTTAAAGTTCTCCTTGCTGTGCTAATGATTTTGAGTCCAATATAAAGCACTAGAATTTTACTATGCCTATTAATTCCCTCCTCCCACTCTGTAAGGCAATTGCAAATTAGGTAAATGAAAAAAACCTGAAGACACATCTGTCTCTGACCCATGGTTCTTCCAGTCAGTACAGACAGCATCCTCTTGGGTCCAACAGAGAGAAGAGGGCTGATGATATTTAGGTATTAATCATATGTATCTGGTAATTGGTATTTTTTTAATGGTAAACCATTTATAAAATGATGAACCCGGTATTCAGAAAGTTATGGGAACAATTAAGATTCTTACCCAGAACTCTAGCCAAAAGAAATTATCTAGGTTCTGCAGCTACCTTCCACTCAAAGAAACTTTCTTTCAAATCCATGGGCATTTTGACTTATCAATGTGGATTTTACACTATGTTACTGGAACTAAGATCCTTTTTTGGAGCTGTGAACTTTGAACTTTCTCTTAACACATAGGCTTTGTAATGGAGATTTAACCGCTGATATGACTCAGCAAGTTCGGATTTGTTTAACTGTAACAGTCTTAACAACTTTCTGGCAAACCCCTTGTGCATTCCAACAGGCTTGCCTGAAAAGCTGAACCAACAAATCTTTAACAGTTATAAGAGTAATGTGTATTGAGGGGCAGTTACTGGATAAAAATTGTGTTCAAGATGATTTTCAATTGAGCTGATTCAAACAAAACCAGAGAAGTGTCATAAAAATATAATTTCACACACAAGGAGCACATTCAGAGGCCAATGTTGCGGTTTTAATGGACATTCTCCCCCTTCTCATTTTCCATCAAAATTTTAGCCTTGGAAACTAAAATGAGAGATTGTCACTGTATTTTAAAACTTAGATAAGGATTTTAGGAGTAGCAGGTTAGGAAAGACGACTGTTTATATAGTCAAAATATCAACCCTGCCTCCTGTCATTGGACTTCAGAATTGTAAATTACTAAATGTCTATAAAATCTAATAAAATATATATAAAGAACTTTGAAGAAAACTATTTTAGAGACAATCTTAATATCAGAGAAAGATCTGAGTTGTATATATTTAGCAAAAAACTTCAACCCTATAAACTTTTCCATATATATAGATTTATTATATTTCTCTAAAGCAATTTGAAAGACACTAAATTATGTTCCCTTTCAGCTTCCAAAAAATAAAAACACCATAAGTAATAAAAGAAGAAAAGTTGACTCTGAAAATCATTTTCGTATAGATTTATAGGAAAACTGCTTTGATGTCTTTTCCATTCCCTTGCCAATTTAAAAAAGAAAGAAAGAAAGAAAAGGGAATGTCTGTTGAGTTTAACATAAAAAAAAAATCCTCTCTTCAAACCTCATTTATCTTTGATGAGCCCTGGGCAAAGTGCCATAATAACACTATGCACGTTATAAGAATTCTATAATCATTCAGAGACTCTTCCTTTTCTTTTATCATCAGCTATGTTGCTATTGGCCCTCCCTCTAACAGAGTTAGCAAGGCTGGGCTGACGCTAGACAAAGTGCAGGTTGCCGCACACAAAAGCGAGCTGCATGCGGATTTCAACACGTCTCAGAGAGGAAATCCTTATTTTACTCTCAACACATGAATTTAGGAAGCTTTCTTTGGTATGTTAGGCACTGATGTCTTAATTAAGTGGGACTTTTCAGGGGTCCAGGTGGTCCTACCCGTGTGAAGCAGAATCTGCCAATGCCCCTGGCAATTGATGAGGAAAAAAGATGCCTTGGCTTTTCCTGAAAGCTCAGCGTATGTGGATTGCTCAGACCTCACAGATGTAAGTCCTGGCTGAGTCCTGGCTCTGACGGTTTCCTCTCGGCATCACAAAAGTACAAATGAGGAGGGTTCAAGTTGTTAATATGCTGGAGTGTATTTATGTTTCAAACCAAGTAGAAAACTCACAGTGAATGGAACTGGCTCATCCAAACTTTCATTCTCTCTTTCTTTATTTCTCTTCCTAGCCATTAGAATGAGAATACTTCATCGTTCACTGGTTATCAGAGAGCTAATTAAAATATTTCTGGCTCTGCTCTCCTACAATAGTTGTAAAAATGTAAAAAGAAAAAGAAAAGAAATACAGGAACCCACATTTATTTTAGCTATCTGTGGCTGCGGGGACCTGCAATCTGAAAATACTAAATGGGAAATTCCAGAAATAAACAATTCGTTAGTTTTAAATTGAGTGCCATTTTGAATAGTGTGATGAAATATCACACTGTTTTGCTCTGTCCTCCCCAGAACGTGACTCATCCCTTTTTCAGGTATATCTACAAGTATTCACACTCCTTGCTCTTTACACTTTGTAGCCCTCTTGTGTTCAAGTCACCCTTATTTTCCTTAGCAATGGCCCCAAAGAACAAAAGCAGTGATGCTGGCAATTCAGATACGCCAAGGAGAAGACAGAAAGTGCTTACTTAAAGTGACAAGTTGAGTACAGTAAGATATTTTGAGAGAGAGCTAACATTCACATAACTTTTATTATAGTATAGTGTTATAACTGTTCTATTTTATTAGTGGGTATTGTTGTTAATCTCCTATTCTGCCTAATTTATAAATTAAACCTCATCACAGGTATGTATGTATGGGAAAAAACACAGTATATATAGGATTTGTTAGTATCCTTGGCTGCAGGCATCTACTGGAAGTCTTGGAACATATCCCCAAGGCAGGGGGTGGGAGCAGAAACTGTAGTACATTTACCTAGGAGCAAAATGTCCAATCTGTTTGTCGACACCAGTTTTGATGGAGACTGAAGCCTAATTTTATATTTAACCATTGTGTTTGCTGGAGAAAGTTTGGGTTAAGACAATATGCTATATCTGTTTACTCTCCTAAGGGTTTTTTTTTAAGAGAAATTATGTATTTCTAAATCTTTCTTACAGACTTGCTGATGATACTAGAGCAAAAAAAGAAAAACAAAAAACCCGGACAGAGAATTGTAATGAGTGAGAACTCTTGGCAATGGTAGACAGTCTCTCACTATAGGCTGCTTCTTGTTTTAAGTCCTGGTTTTTCTTTCTTAGACAGAACTTTCCAAACTGCCTTGTCGTTTGTTCATTCAAATATACACAGCTCCCAGAAGTTGTTTTCTGAAAACACATCTGATATTGCCCAGGACTGCTTATGCCAGTTAATACACACTTATATAATGCTTTCAGCACTTACTACAACATAGACTCATTTTCAATTGTTGAGGAAAGTGTGATGTCTTAGAGATAAATGGAACTACTCCAGTTTTCTTTGTTAAAATTCTGGACCTTACAATTTCATTGGCTTTCCTTCCCTTCTTTGTATCAGTTTTATCTGAATATATCGTGGACTTTTTTTGCAGTTTTGCTTTGAAAATAATTCTGAGTTTTCACACTTGAGACACTAAATAGTGGTGCAAAATAGTGAAGTGACTTGACCAAGGGCACACACTAGTTTTAATTTCTCACTCATCCTACTACATTATCCATCTTTTCAATTAGTGCTATTTGGTTTTCAAGATCAATTTCTTTAATTTGAAGAATACCCATCACCTTTAGTTCCCCAATGACTGGTAACGCCAAATTGAAGACCATTGCAACTGTTCAGGCACGTCTATTGTAAAGGCACCAAACTAGGAAATTTGGACCATCTAATTTGTTACATTTCATGTGCACAGGCTTTCCCTCTGAACAAGGCTCCAGAGCACTACTTTTGTCCCACATTTCCTCGTACAATGCCTCTGAGGACTCTGATGTGTGATTTTTCAGACTTGCTTCCAGTAGATCCAGGTGAGACTTCCCATCCTCAGCCTACTTTATTTCTTGCAATGGATAGAAACAGCAGCATGTGAGCTGCCTTACAAGTTAAGAAGGTTGTGAAACCTTGACAATTTCCTAAATTGAAGCCAAGATGATATAATTATTCCCTTTGACATGTGTGTTTTGACTTATGCTATCAAAATGTGTGTTGTAATTTTCTTTGATGATTCTTGGAATCACCCATATTGTTAGCACTTACTTATGAAAGTGAAGAGATTCTGGGATTCTTCTCAGGATACACTTTCCCATTCTAGGTCTTTATAGGTAATGAGTTTTTAAAAGATAAGTTTAATCAGTCTAAAACAATCTAGTGATGGAAATGCAGTGTAATTCAGTAAAAATAACTCTGGGTCCAAAATATGTTGGCTCAAGTGTAGGATCTGCCAGTTAATAAACCTAATTTGGAGCAAATTGCCTATATCTTTACTTTAGTTCCCCTAATTTTTGAGTGGAAATAATAATCTTTGTCCTTTCTTAGAGAACTTTGTGAAAATGAAATAATACAGGTGATTGGTTTTTTTAATTGGAAAGCAGTCGTCATGTAGATGTAAGATTTAATGCCAGTCTAGCTCCCAAGTCAAAACACTGGAAGATAGACCACCAAAGATGGACTCTCATGTAATGAAACAAGCCCAAACATAGCTATAATAAAATAAGCTAATTATTTAAATAAGAGCAGGAAACAGAGGTTAAAATTGTAATAGAGTTTATGTGAAAGTAGACTTGGTGATTTAAGATAGCCAAGTCAGTTACAGGACTGATAGAAAAAAAAACACAGTTAATCTAATTTTATGCTACAGCAATAGTAGTATAGCACCAGGAAGGTAATAGTTCCCTTGGATTTTGCAATGGTCAGAGCACAGCTGATGTTTTGGATTCAGTTTCTGGCACAATGTTTTAAGGCAGACATTTTCAGATTGCCATATGCCCAGAGGAAAACACCCAGATGGTAAAGTTCTATAAAAACTAGCAAAAAAAAAAAAAAAATGGCTAAAGAAAGTGAAGCATAGATAGTTCAGAAAATAGAACATTTTGGGACATAGTACAGTTGTCTTCAAACATTGATGATCTCTCAACCAGAAAAGTGTATAAACCTAAACTGAGGATCTTCTTGAGACCAAACTATGAGTTACACAGGAAATATCAGGGCACTCCAACAATTATCTTTTGCTACCCCTTTAACAATTAGGATGTAACAGTTTGATTAACAGGCAGGGTAGGTGTCCCTTTCCTCCCTTACCATATAAAATTTCTTACTTGGTTAAAGATGAAAACTTTCCTAGAAATAGCTAACTTCAGAAAAGCATGCTTTTCTTGCTTAAAATCCTTTATGATATTTATATGTACAATTGCATAAATACAAAAGCATACTTGGACTGGCTATGTAGGGAGGAAGGTTAGGGTAGTTAGAAGGTTAGGGGGCCATTTGGTTCATGGTAGTGTTTTATTTCTTACCCTGGTTGGTGGCTACATGGATGTGATCACTTGGTAATAATTTACTAACTTATATAAACACTAATGAATTGTGCATTTTTCTGTGTGCACATTATAATAAAGAATAAAGTTAATTTAAAAAGAATATAAATAATACATATTTTAGGTATGTAACATACAGAAAACCTTTAAAGATTTCTTTAAAGTCTTTATAAGCACCGGGAAGTATTATTATTTAAATAACGATATTAAAATTTATCAATACCTTTGAACTTACTTGTCTGTCTTCCACTTTGTCCATCTCTATCTGTTCTTAAAAGTAACTACTCAGCCCTGGCTTGCATAGCTCAGTGGATTGAGCTCGGGCTGCGAACCAAAGCATTGCAGGTTCGATTCCCAGTCAGGGCACATGCCTGGGTTGCAGGCCACGGCCCCCAGCAACCGCACGTTGATGTTTCTCTCTCTCTCTGTCCCTCCCTTCCCTCTCTAAAAACAAATAAAAAATAAATAACATTTTTAAAAAGTAACTACTGGTTTGCATTTTTATTATTAATTTCCCCTTTCTTTTAAAAAATAGTTTGTATCCTAAGTGTACATAACCCTAAACAGATCTTTTTGTTTTGCTGGTTTTAGAGTTCTATCAAACATGCTTGTATACTCTGTGTAGTCTAATGTAATTTGCTTTTTCAATGTTGTTACATGGATTGCTCTTTCTATTGATTTGATTTATTGAAATAAACCTTTACTGGTTGAATGTTTTGCAAATATCTTCTCCCACTTTGTGGCTCATTGCTTAACTCCTTTAATCACATCAGTTGATGAATGGAAATTTTAAACATTTACTGTGGCCTTATTTATTACCTCTTCTTTTATAGTCAGTGGTTTTCATGTCATATTTAGGAAGCCATTCTTATTTAAGGTCATACAGATATCCTACTGTAATGTCTTCTAAGCCTTTACAGAGTTGTACTTTCACATGTAAGTCTTAATCTATTTGGAATTAAAGTAGGAGTTCAACAAATTTATTTCTCTTTTTATACATGCAATCAATTATATCAGCATGAATTGTTGAATATTCCTTCATTTACCACTGATTTGCAATGCAGCCTCTGTCATATAACAAATTTATATACATAAGCATGTTTCTAGGGTTTCTTTCCCTGTGTCAATATCAAACTGTACAATAATAGTATAAATTGATAATTAGTAATGCAAAACCCTTCACTTATTTTTTTTTCTTCAGGATTGCCTTGGTACTAATGGACCCTTTTCTCTTTCACACATATGTTAGTATTAATTTGTCAAATTTTTGTTTTAGATCCAGCTATGCCTATGGCTTCAATCACTTTAAAGCTTCAGTGCCAGCCATGTTGGCAGACCTCTTCATAGTGAGTCAACCATAAAGATCATATGATTCCCTCTAACTTAAGTCTCTTTAATGTTATCCTATAGAGCTTTACAATTTTCTCCATACAAATCTTTTACCTCTTTACAGTTTTAAGAATTATTCCTAGGTACCTTATGTATTTTATTGCTATTGTAATCTTTTTGCTTTACATTTTTTGTACTGGTTGTTTTTGTGATGCAGATATGGCAGTGATATTTCTATACTGGTGCATTATCTAGTTTCTTTTAAACTTATTAATTTAAATAATTTATAAGTGGATTAGTTTGAGTTTTCTATGCAGAACGTCATATATTAGTGAGTGGTGACAATTTATTTTTCCCTTCCAATTGTTTTGGCTATTGTTTCTCTCTGTATTGTGTACCAGGATCTTTTGTGTACCAAAACTTTAAATAGTAGTGGTTCTAGAGAACAGCCTTATCTTGTTGCTGATTTTAATTTAAATACTTAGAAGGCCTTCTTTTTTATTGTATTTTATTTGTTTATTTTATATATATTTTAAAATTTCAATTACAGTTAATGTACAATATTATGTTAGTTTTAGGTGTACGACATAATGTTTAGACATTATATAACTTACAAATAAGACCACCCAAATAAGGTTAGTACCCACCTGACACCATTCATAGTTATATATTATTGATTATATTCCTTTTGCTGTACTTCACATCCTCATAACAATTTTTATAACTGGCAATTTGTATTACTTAATGCCTTTACCTTTTTCACTCATATCCTGAGCTACCTTCCCATCTGACAACCATAATTTTGTTCCTAGAGAGACTTCTTGTATAAATATAGTTTCATAAGACATCACTTCTCCTTGGAAGTTGCTCAGAATTAACAATAATTTTTTTGAAATAAGACCCACTCCCACTGTCAGCATCATAATCAATAGGCAAAAACTATAAGCATTCTTCTTATGATAAGGAATAAGATAGGGATGTCCGCTTTCACCTTTCATATTCAACATAGTACTAGGAGTCCTAGCCACAGCAATCAGACAAGAAGAAGAAATAAAAGGCATCCAAATTGGAAAGGGAGAGGTAAAACTTCTTTATTTGCAGATGGCATGATACTGTACATAGAGAACCCCAAAGATTCCACCAAGAAAGTACTCAAACTGATAAATGAATTCAGCAAAGTAGCAGGATACAAAATGAATATCAGAAATCAGTTGCGTGTTTATATGCCAATAACAAACTAACAGAAAAAAAAATTAAAAAGACAACCCCATTCACAATTGCTTCAAAAAGAATAAAATGCCTAGAATAAATATAAACAAAGATGTAAAAGAGCTGTATATGGAAAATTATAAGACACTGAAGAAATGGAAGAAGATGAAAATAAGTTGGAAGCACATACTGTGTTTATGGATTGGAAGAATTAACATCATTAAAATGTCCATACTACCCAAAGCAATCTATAGGCTCAATGAAATTCCTATCAAAATTCCAATGACACATATCACAGAACTAAAACAAATATTTCAAAAATTTATATGGAACACCAAAAAGCCATGCATAGCAACAGCAATCTTGGGAAAGAAGAACAAAGTTGGAGGAATCACGTTACCTAATATCAAACTACACTACAAGGCCATAGTAATCAAAACAGAATGGTACTGGCATAAAAACAAACCCATAAAACAATGGAACAGAATAAAGAGCCCAAAAATAAACCCACACTTTTATAGTCAATTAATATTTGACAGTGGAAGCAAGCACATACAGTGGGCTAAAGATAGCTTATTCAATAGTCTTGGAAAATTGGACAGATACATGCAGAAAAATGAAACTAGATCACCTTGTTTCACCATACATAAGAATAAATGCAAAATGGATCAAATATTTAAGTGTTAGACCTGACACCATAAAAATCCAAGAAGAAAATACATGGAGCAAAATCTCAAACATTGCTTGTACCAATTTTTTATTGGACATATTGCCCAGGCAAGGAAAACAAAAGAAAAATAAATAAATGGGACTATATCAAACTAAAAACTTTTTACGCAGCAAAGGAAATCATCAACAAAATAAAAAGCTAACCCACAGAATGGGAGAACATATTCTCTGATATATCTGATAATGGATTAATATCCAAAATTTATAAAGTACTTATAAAACTCAACACCACAAAAACAAGCAACCCAAAGAAGACATCCCACTTCCCCAAAGAAGACATCCAGATGGCCAATAGTCATATGACAAGATGCTCGACATCACTAATCATCAGAGAAATTAAAACCACAATGAGATACCATCTCACACCTGTCAGAATGGCTATCATCCATAAATCAAAAAACAAGTAATGATAAGAATGTGAAGAAAGGGGAACACTTTTGCACTCTTGGTGGGAATGCAGATTGATGCAACCACTGTGGAAAGCAGTCTGGAGATACCTCAAAAAACTAAACATAGATCTGCTTTTTGACCCAGCAATACCACTTCTGGGAATATATCTGAAGAAATCTAAAACACTAATTTGAAAGAACATAAGCACCCCTATTCTCACTGCAGCATTATTTACAATAATCAATTTATCACAGCAGCCCAAGTGTCCAACAATAGATGAGTGGATAAAACAACTACGGGACATTTATACAATGGAATATTACTTGGATGTAAAAAAGAAGAAAATTTTACTTTTTGTGACAGTATGGATGGACTTGAAGAACATTATGCTGAGTGAAATAAGTCAGACAGAGAAAGACAAGTACCATATAATTTCACTCATATGTGGAATCTAATAAACAAACTGAACTAACAAGCAAAACAGAGACTGACTCATAGATGGAGAGCAGATGACAGCTAGTCAGCTAGTCGCGGGTGGTGGGATGACAGTTAGGAGGTGGAGGGGCTGAACAAAAAGGAAAAAGGATTCATGGGCCTGGACAACAGTGTGGGATTTGCTGTCCGGAGCAGGGTGTAAGGGGACTAAATGGTAATGGAAAAAATATAATAAACATTAAATAAATTTAAAAAAGACCCATGATCTCTATCTTCATTAAAACTAGGGATAGATATAATTTATAGAATATATATGTATATATGTCATCCATAAATCAAAAAACAAGTAATGGCAAGGATGTGAAGAAAGATATATATATATACTTCCAAAAATAGCTTAGTGAACAGGAACAAAATTATGCAGAATTTTCAAAAGTTTTAGAAGATTAGAGAGAAAAAGACATTCTACAAGACAGGCAACAGATATTCAAAAGGTGTACAGCTGCAGTATCTGAAAAATAAAATCAAAATAATGCAACAGAAAATAATTTAAAGACACAATTCAAAAAAGCTATCTTGAAATGTAAAAAATGCACAAAAATTAAAAACCTTGAATCTGTATATATTGTAAGGGCACACTTCCTCCAGAACACCCCTCACCAACCCCCCAAACAAAGCTAAGAAAACTCAACATTGAGAATAAACCTAGTAAAATTAATTTCTTGGACTTCAAAACTAAAGAAATAATTTTTGTGGCAGTAGTATAAAAAATAGACTTTTCCACATCAACAGAGAGAGGGGAAGTGCTACAAAATACTCAAAGGAAGAAACTGAGCCAAGGACATTTTTTATTTAACCAAGATGTTCTCAAGTTAAAAGACCTCAGATAAACAATTTTGAACATTTAAAACAATCAAGGGAAACCATGAGTCTTCTTTGAGAAAAGTAGTTGAAAATGAATTTAAACCAAGAGATGAACTGGGGATTTTGGTAAAATAGTTGGTGACATTGCTTTGTTGAGCATTGAACATATGTAACTGTAAAACCAGAATAAAATGTAAAAGTTATACTCTTGTGAGTGTAGAAAAGAACACATTTTCAGAAAAAAATTCAAAAAGTGAAATGCTTTATATAAATGTATAAGTATACTCTACATAAATATACGTAATAAATAACTAAAGTAATTCAGAAAGATTGAGACTACAAGAGTGGCAAACTATACCAGACAAGGCAAACAAAAAGAAAGTGGCATCATAATCCACTAGTCAATGCACATTTCTGACCAAAAGTCACTGAGACAAAGGATGTTCTGCAATGCTAGTAAGAGCCATTTAAAATGATAATATATTAGTATTAAGTCTCTAAGAGTCAAATACCTCAGCTTCATAAAGCAAAACCTGCAAGATAGAGAAATATACACTTAGTAGAAGACTTTAACTCACCTTTTAGCCTATGGTAGTAGTAAAAATTAAACATGTAACCCTGACTGGTGTGGCTCACTGAATTGGGCATCATCTTGCAAAGCCAAACAAAGGTCACTGCTTTGATCCCCACTCAGGGCACCTACTTGCTTGAGTTTCAGGGTTCCCAGTTGGGGGCTTGCAAGAGGCAGCCCACTAAAGTTTCTCCCAAGCATGAATGTTTTCCTCCTTCTCCCTCCCTTCTCCTCTTTCTAAAAATAAATAAATAAAGCCATTTAAAAATTAAAGACTTTAAAAGATATACAAGAAAGAATAATTTTGTAGGAAAGCATAATTTACAAAAATTAACCAGTAAAAAGCAAGAAAAACTAGAATAATTTCATGGAAAAAATAGAGAAATTTGTCAGCTTACTACCTCACATGACTATTCTTTACCAAACCTTCAAAAAATAGATTACCAATGTATTTTAACAGCTCCAAAGAATGCAATGTGTCAGCAGTCACGTTTAGAAACTCATTTAGATATCATTTAGTTCACTAACACACCTATGCGATGTCCAGATTATCAAGGTCCTTGAAGACCAGGTTGTAACAAAGAGCAGGAGAGCTGATATAATTCAAAATGTGCAATGAAAGGATACTGCTGACCCTTTCTGGTAAAAGAAAATTGCTCTTGTAGTTCTTTATAATTGGCATAGAAGAAAATTACACAATTAATTTCTGAATTGATTTGCTTCACACCTAGACCGTATCTGAAGATCCCACATATGAAACAGCAGCTGTGATTAGAATTAGTGCATAATTAAACTCATCATAACCTACAGTTATTCTCTTGCCTTTTGTTCAGATGGCAACATTGAGAGTTGGTATCATTCGTTACTACTACATTTTCCAAGTTTTCATGAGCACAATAATCTTGGCAATTTCCATAAAAATGTGATGTTGGTCTACTATTCTAGTGTCTTACTCCTCTATTTATTTCCAATATATACTGGAACAACAACAAAAAAAAACCATGGACATTGAGCACATTTTGAGGCAAATCTAGGTCTAAATTCCACGTGTCATTTAACATCATAAATGCTAGCTTTGACTAGTGGTACTACAGAGACATTTTTAGATTGCTAGAGTTTTTGTAGATATATAGAATAAGTATTTAATCCATTTACTTTATTCCTAAAGACACCATAGGTATTTAGCTGACATCAAATATCCTTAGCAAAATAGGAACTCTTGTCTGGTTGGCATCCTCTCCCTCTGCCTGTTACACTGAGTGGACTCAGCTTTTCTCTGGTGTTTGCCCTCTGCCACTCCATACTCTGTGTTTTCCATTGAAATTAGGGAACTCAGGCCAATGGGATAGCTCTCTCTATTATCATCTGTCACCTTCAGAGGACAGAAACCACAGAGATTTTCAATGTGTTGGTTCTCCCCTCACTAATACACTTCACGTTACTTCAGGAAATTAATGCCTCTGGGCCCTCCTGAGAAACTGGGAAATGGGGTGAATCACATATAAATCCACTTTAACATTTCTATCTGTTAAATTTTTGGATTCCTTCCTCTACATTATGCTAGAGAAGTTTTTTCAACTAAATAGTGAATAAAGTTCATTGAATATAGGTCACCTTGACTTCTGGTTTAATCAACTAACAAAGCTAATCATCATAGCCATTTATTCTTGTTTAAGCTAACATTCATTTCAGTTTCTTGAATAAATGTACCAAAAGTAAAAAACTTGGTTCACCCTGGCTGGTGAGGCTCAGTGGATTAAGCACTGGTCTGTGAACTGAAAGGTCAAAGGTTCTATTCCCTGTCAGGGCACATGCCTGGTTGCAGTCCAGGTTTCCAGTTGGTGGTGTGTGAAAGGCAATGCTGGATCTTGCACATGTTTCTCTCCCTTTCTTTCTCCTTCCCTTCCTCTCTCTCTAAAAATGAATAAATAAATCATTAAAAAATTGGTTTCATGTAATATTATATTCCATTCTTTTTGGCCTATTACCCTTAGAATATATTCCTATATATTCTCCAAGTGTCTACTGGTATATTATTAGAGAAATCTTGCAACTATCTTACTATTTAAAATATCTTTCCCTGGGTCAGATTTTATACCTGCTCCCATTGGAGAATATGTAAGTAGATACTAGTTATGGATATAGAAGCAGTGATGGGTGGTGAGGTTATCTTAAGGAGAATAGTTATCCTCTTGCAAGGTTATTACAGCAAGGATCTTAAAGCAAGGCGAGATTAGTTTCTTTTGCCAAGAAAGGCGGTGTTACTTCTGCTTAGCCAGGGATGCTCATATCTCTCAGATTCTTTCTTATCCACTCCAAAGTTTTGACTTTAAGTTGCAGAGTCCTCACTCTTTCCCCATCAATGCCTTTACTTTCAACTGACATACTTCAGAAGGGACTGAATTTATCATAGCATCCTACATAACTAGATTTTAAAATTGATTTTTCAGCCATATGTGCCCTAGACTGAAATAAGTAAATAAATAAATGATTCTTTTAGGTATACTATACAGTTTTTTTTTAATTTTTATTTATTTTATCTTAGAAAGAGAGGAAGGGAGGGAGAAAGAGAGGCCAGAGAAACATCCATGTGAGAGAAACATCAATTGGCTGCTGTTTGAATGTGCCCCAGCTGGGGACTGAACCCCACAATTCAGGCATGTGCCCTTACTGGGAATTGAACCAGTTTGCAGAATGATGCCCAACCAACTGAGCCCTACCGGTTGGACCTATGTATAATTTTTTATCATGTCTGTGCTGAGAGTTTAAAGCCCTGAGTTTATGACTTTGTGTAAATTCCCCAGAAGCAAACATCTCATCCAATAGTACTTAAAAATCACAGATCCTATCATAACAATTCATTGAAGTATCCAATTGTTCTCTCAAATTATTGCCTCTTATGGGAAGTCCCAAGTAATCTCAGTTGATAATTTAAGAAATCATATTTCCAATGCATGCCACAGTTTACCAGTACCCTGCTTTCCTGTGGGATTTATGGCATCCCTGCATTTAAGCTCGCACAGCTCAGCATCTTACTATAGGAATCCAATTTTGGTGAATTCCTTTTGTTGGCCCAATGTTGGTAACAAGTATAGATAACTTAGGATCTAGTAAGTAAGAGAAATGATGCTTTATTTTTCAAACAGAGGTGTTTAATATAGGTAACTAGTTAAAAATGTGTTGAGAAGCCAAAAAAAAAATAAAAAGAGAAGGTGATGTCATCTAGCAATTAATGCAGGATGCAGCTAATATCCTTATGTCAGTGGTACGAAAGAATGATTGGAGTGATAAGAGGTTAGTAACAACCCTTTACTATGTGACTGGGAGTACAGAAAGGTCTTGGCACCTCAGGAGGGACTGAAACCATGCAAAAGTGTCATAAAGTCCTTCAAAATATTTTCTTACTGTATTTGTACAGTCCTGGAACAAGTAAAATGTCAAGTGGGTTCTGGGCAGCCAGGTTCTAGAACTGTTAAGAGGGTATGATACACAGAAACTAGGACTAAGGAAGACACTGTGGCTTGTGAGTGCTGAAAGATTCTCTCCTCCCTGTCCACTACCCACCAGTGTCTCTACTGGCAGGACCTAAGTCAGCCAGCAAGAGAGGTTGTCAGGCGGCAACACAGCAGAACACAGAAGGGTGGCTGACGGGGGTGCAGGGTGATGAATATTCACACAGATGACGTTGCCTCACTGTCAGCTCTCCCAATGGCAGGGAAAGCCTATTCTCCCAGAATATGGAGTGTAGGGCACCTATTTTTCTTCTTAATAATTTCGATTCTTACTTCAAAGGATCACTCTGAGTTGTCTCTTTCTTTCCTTTTTCACTACTGTTACCTTAGTCTAAGCCTCTTCCACCTCATTCTTGACTTGTTTTACTCTTTCAAATAGAAATATGCTACAAAGATTCACAAATTTTTATCTTCAGACTCATTATTTTAAAATATATATTAGACTGTATTCTAAAGAATTATTAATACATTAAACAGGATGTGTAGCTATGAATTTACCATTTATGGCTTGTTTAATTGTGAAATGGAAATAAAAGAAGTAGGAGTTCAGGAAAACAAATAAAACTCTGAATACATAAAACAAAGAGCCATGTCACTGTCAGTCCTAAAACTACAAAGTTCAGAAGATAGAGTTATCACGTCTGTGGAACCTATTAGGTCAAAAATTATTTAGCTCCTTTATGGAATGATTGCAATTCTTGTTTACCTCCCACTCCCCCTTCCCTGCCATACCTCCCTGGACAGCGTTCACAATGGGCTGTCGCCCCTCAGGACTCTCACATCTCCTCAGAGCGGTCTGCTCCAACTCCCCTTTCCCCGCTTCCTTCTTCACGAGCCCGGATCCGCTCAGTCGTCCTCACCTGTGTGAAGCCCTCCCATGTCATCTAGCACGTTAGTGCTAAAGTGGCGTAATGAGGAAGGTGGGTTTTCATGCTGTGGTTTACCAAGTGAGCCTAACCAAACAAGAATGTCAACATTGTATTCAATCTTTGATGGTTTCTGTCTCCTTCATTAAATTACAAGCTCCAATGTGAGGCAAAAAATAAATGTCATTTGTTTTTCTATTTCTAGCATCTAGTTCAATGCTGGGTACATAGTAGGCTTCAATAAATGCTTAATGTAATTTAATTATATATCAATGGAAGGATGCCGAAGTCATATATTAAAATGCTTTTGGATGGTGTGCATACTCCTGATTTTCTACCTGTTCTGGTCTGACAAGTACCAATTATCGAACCTTTATAAAAAATCTGACAAATATTACTTTTAAAAGTTAGTATTCCTTCCTGAGATTATTTAACCATTTCTTGCAGTATTTGAAACCCTAGAAAAATATATATTATTCTAATTTTTATGAACATGTATTAGTTTTATTTGATTAGTGAGTGTTAGATTTGACCCAATTTTAACCTTACTCTTACCATATTGATAATTTAAGCAGAAAATATTGCAAAGCCTTCTTCAGAAAACTGGACTTTCTAGAAGGGACATTTAAATATTCTTTGTTTCTATCATATTCTCAGTTTTATCGTATTCTTATTGTACCATTTTAGATGATAGTTACTATATTTTACATTTAATTTTTTTCAAGAAAATCTTTGAGATGATTCAGCCTAAGAGGCACAGTCAGGAATCACACCAGGATTTTCAAACAGCAGCTACAACGCTGAGACAAAGGGCAATCTCTGTCCAAATGCTGTGGAATCATAAAACAGGACATTTTTGTCTAAGCCATGCTTGCAAGTGTGGGTCTCAATTGTAATCCATGGTCTCATGTTATAGTATGGAAAACTATATAAGCTCTACATTGGTTAAGATATTTTGTTGTCCTTGATTTCTGAATACTTCTGTTCTTAAGATCAAAGGCTAAGAGGAGAAAAAATTACTAACAAAAGAGAAATACACATAGTTGGGGGTTAGTTAGAGTGTTAAGACATTTCACCTTTTGAAACTAGTATTTGATCCTAGTGAACAAATGGACTTTCTGTCTGGCAAGGGTCGTTTGCCCTTCCAGCTGACTCCACCCTGCGCATTAATGGACACAATGTTAATAGAGTCCAGTTGTCTCTTTCTTACACTCATTTCTTTTCTCTGCATCTTGACACCATATCAGTTCAAGGCAAGCTGTGGCAGGCACATTTCCTAAAAGGATACCCATGTTGAGAAGCAGCAGCCGAAGGCTCAGTGCCAGGATTAGCCATTAGCAGCAAGGGGAAAAGCCTTGTTGTAGTCTTGTTCGCTGGAAGGCTACCCACTGGCATTTGAAATAGTTCTCTCCTGTCAGTCAGACAAATTGTGCAGATCTACTAGGTGTTTAGAGGATACAGGGTTAGAATTTTTAGATCCTTAGGCATCTTTTCAGGAGATGATCTGTGTTCTCTACCCATATCTGGGAAAAAAATTAAAAGATGCTTTTTCCTTCGTCATTGTTGTTGATGTACCCAATCTGCCCAGAAATTACAGGAAAAAGTTGTTTTCAGAGGTCTTATTAAAATTGCCACCTTTTTGCAGGGTATTAAGGAAAACCTAGATATAGAAATATCTTTACCTTAGTCTCCCAGGATACCCAGCAGCCTGGGTCATCAGAGCAAAAGATAATGTCAGAGTTAGGGAAAACTATGACAGCTTGTTTCTTTATTCAGATTACTTTTGCCCCTGACTCCATGCTTCACATTTTCTCTTGCCTGTTTTCTCTTACCTGTTCTCACTGGCAGAAGAGATGTCAGTATACAACATGGGCAGAGAGTACTGCTTATGAAAACTTAGGAATGTACCATAATATAGTAACATTTAAATTATATGGAAAAGTGGTGAGGCCTGCAGTGAGTAGTGAATAGTATTTGTAATGCAAATACTCCTCTCTAGCACTGTTTTAACTGGAGGTGTTCAACTTCTCTCCTTTTCATTTCTTTACACTTCTATGTAGAAGCTCCTCTCTTTTATTTAGTTACACTTCTGATTAAGATTTCATCTGGAGAGAGGGTTGTTCTATTAAAAAATATTTTTAAAAACACTGACCTATACATATTATATGATACAGAATGAGGTAAAATATCATCCTCCAAAAATATCTTTGAATTAAGGATTACCATTTCCATTGTGCATGCCAGTGGGAATAGTCCTGGGAAAGTCATAGATTCCTTTGGAGAGTTAATCCCCCTTGTGACGTTTCCTATGAGAGTTTCTCAGTCCTGCCAGGGCCATGTCCTCTCGTTAATATTTACCAAAACCCACTGGATCATAAAGACCTGAATAGTTACTACAGGTGTATTTTTATAGTGCTTGTGAGTTGTTGAGTTTTTGTTTTTGTTTTTCTGATTATAGGAGTAAGGTATGATCATTAGAGAAAATTTGAGAACATGGTTTGGTGATTTTGTGTTCTGTCACCATAGCTAATATGGAATTATATTTCCCAGAATTCCCTTATCTGTACGGTACAAGTTCAGGGTTGGCCACAAGATAAATTTGTGCAGGATCTGGCAAATGGGTGTGAAATAGTAGTTATTACATTCTAAAGCATAGTTGATAGACTGGCTCATGAGTCAGATACTATATACTGTCTATTTTTGTAAATAAAGTCATATTGGAACATAGCTGTAATTGTTTATGTATTGTTTGTATAAAGAAAATATTTCTCTGGACCCATAGAAATCTGCACCAGCTCTATCCGCAGGCCATCTGTGTTATTGAGGTTAGATATGGTGAGAGAAAAAGACGGTTTGCAGTTTGTTTTTGTGGATTCCATTTGCCTCCAAAAGCTCTGGTTTGTCCTAGCTTTTCCATGCTACCTGCCCAGTTGCCTTCCTGACTGCCTTTCTTGTTGATGATTGACAGTGACTTTAGACCCACCCTTACATGCCAAGGCAGCAACCTTTATCCAACTTCTTTTTCCATCTTCCTGTTGTGGTCACTGGCTAGTGACATTTCTTTGATCATCAAACTATCGCCTTCCTGATCATTATTTCCCCAGAATCCACCCCCCACGTTTATGTAAGGTCTAATCCCTATAATGAACTCCTAACCCATGTCACTCATATCTGTTATGCTTTTCTTAATTGAATTCTAAATGCCACTGATACTGGGTTTTGGTGCTGCCATTATAAAAACCTAAAATATATACCTTTGGATTTGGGATTAAGCAGTGGGCCTTACTTAAAAAAATTGACTTCTTTGATTTTTACCCTCTTTTTTTCAACTTCAATCTCTATTGAAAGAATCAGTCTCAGATACTCCATTTCTCTGCTGCCTAACATAGTCAAACTGCCCCACTTTCCCACAAACTGTATTTTCCTGAAAATCTCTTATCACTCATCTCCCCAATATCATGTGATTTCCATGACCAAGTTCACCAGAACTACCCTTGAAAATGCCACCAATCACCCACATGTCTTCTAATCCGATGGTGACTCTTTTGTTCTACGATGCCTGGGTTGTCTCTTGCTGAGCTGTATAACCATACATCTACATTGGTCATATTGAACATCATTCCCTCTGAATATTTCCTTCTTAATTTCCTTATCCTATTGTCTTACAGTTCTCTCCCTATTTTATTTATAACCTTTACTCTTCATTCTTTGTTAGCTTCTTCTCTTTCTCATACCTTACTGTCAGGATTCTGTCTTCTCTTAGCATTTGACATTATATTTCTATGTAACACAAATTCTCATTGATTAAAATGCCATATTTTGATGATTTCTTGACTTTGTAATTTGTATCCCAAGTCCAGATTGCTTCTCTAAGTAAGCACCAGGGTCAGGATCCACCCTTTTGTTTAACATGTTTACTTGAATGTCCTTAGATGTCAAATTTTACCTATTTTCTTTGGTTAGCTTCTCTAGAAGCAGGTCTTAAGAGGAAGATTTGGGAGCAAGTGACTTGTTAAGAAATGTTCTTAGAAGAAACCTATAAGGGAGTGAGGAAGGCAAGCTAGGGAGGGAAAAAAAGTTAAGCAAACTATGGTTGCAAGTGAAGTCTAGTCTCATCCTTATCCCCAAGGAACTTTGGGCCATAACTTGAACTGCGAAATATATCCTGGTTTGAGACTTTTGGATACCATGCCACACTGTGTGCCACATACACTGGGAGAGTGGATAAAGCTACCAGGCACCCTTGGATACGGCAGATCCACTAGCTTAAAGGCAGTCCTTGTTATTCTTCAGGAAATGTTGCAGGTAAGAACCTTGCCAGAAACATCCCAAGCAACCAGGAAATGGGTATACTAGACTGGTAGAAATGGTCCCAGGTTGGGATATCTTTAAGTGGTTTGAAAACTATTGTTATTTGCATAAGAAATATATTATTTGTTAATATATGATGTGTTTATTGTGGTTATCTTAAGTAAATAATAAACATTTAAAAAGAAAATTAAATAAGATAAAAAATTCTCTTAGTCACTCTGGTCACATTTCAAGTACTTCATAATTACAAGTTTCAGTAGCTATTGTATTGTACAACATTGATATAACAAATACTAGGCACTCAAAAACCTTTTTTTTTTTTTTTGCATTTATTTTAAGGTGACTTCATCTTCCCTGTTGATTAAGTTTCTTGTGATGCATTGTCACACAACCATGTGCATTAGCTCAAACTGTTCTTCCCGGTAAAAGTCACCTTCCCCTCAGGTCTCCACTCCTAACCTAAAAAAATAATTAGGTACTTATTTCTCAAGCATCATCTATGAATGTAATGTTTTGAATCTCCCATCTGTGAAAGAATTGATTATTTCATTCTTTATGTTCCACTGTACTTCTATGGATTTTCAAATTAAGATTATTTTTTATACTTCATTTCTTTAACTAGACTGAAAGCTTCTTGATGGCAAAAACTGAGTTTTATTTGTCTTTGTATTGTGCATATTTGGCACAATTCTGGCATATAGAAGTTGTTCAGTAAATGTTGTTTAGAGGAAAAAAATGGAAGATTCTCCCTCATTTTGTGTGTGCTCTTTTGATGATCTATTACTTTTATCTCTCATATCTTCAACTCTCAACTGACTTCTCTGCTTTTTCATAGGAACATACTGAAGTCTTTTCTATTGAAGAACCATGTTTGCGAAGCTTTCTTGATGCATATTAGAGGTTATAGGATTGGATATACCAATTTTTAGAGATGTGGATATTTTATGAATGGAAGTAGTTAATAATATAGAAGTCTACAACACATTATAATTCCAAAAACTCACATGTTCTAAATATCAAAGGGTTTCCTTGTTACTCATTTGATAATAAATGATGATAAATTCTGATTTTGTATGCAGAAACAGGGACTATTTGTTGATCTCAGTTGATGTCGCTATCCAAATGGTATTTGAGTATTTGTGCTATATTCTAAACTTTTCCAAAGTCCGAAATCTTCTGAGTTCTGAAACATGTCTGACCTCAAAGGTTTGGGAATTGTCTGTTGACCTGTATTTCTTATAGCTATGTGTACATAGAAAATATGTAATACAAAGCTTTAAAACAGTAATATAAAAACAATGTATCATAGACAATTTAATTGTTTTTTTCTTAAACATCATTCTATGATTTTTCTATTAGTTACTCAAGTTTTAAAACTTCAACAAAAGATCTGTTTGGTACTTAATAAATTATTCTCAAGATGTTGAGGAATAAAAATCAGGTCATATCTTTTTTTTTCCCCTCAGATAATGACTGGATGACAATAAGCTTTAGTCTCATTATTTTTTCAGAAAGAGAACATACTTTTGCAGAACCAAAGGTGGGTACATAGCCAAAAATTACAGAATAGTTCTGGAATTTTTTATATTTACACTGTTTATATTCAAAGTTGTCTCTTTTATATATAATCAGCCAGAATAAAATCATCTTGAAATGAAATGGCAGATACTTGACAATTCAGTCACACACATACAGGTTCATGCTTCAAAAGAATCATAAAAACTTAAAACCTAATTTATGCTCAAAGATTGTGAACCTCGCTGAATCTGTGACTGCATTTCCAGTAAATAACTCGGTAGTTCTTCAGTAACCATGGTTCCATTGACCAAAGAAAAGTTTAGCAATGGAAGGGAATTGAATCTATGGTGGGCACTGGCCAACACCACATGAACAACTCAACTTCGTGGAACCAGTCAGCAACATTCTTATACTTTCTCCTGCAGTTTCAAGTTCGTTGTGTTGGGTTACTCTATCATATTGGTAAAAACACAATCTCATGAACCACTGGTGAGCCAACAAGTTGGAGATCCCAGGGACACCTAGTTCTGAAAAGCAACTGATCTGGGGAAGCAGTTCAGTGAATCTTTTGTCAAGTTTCAGTGGCTGGGTAAGTTGTGAAACTGTTCTGAGAGCATCAAACCAACCGAGACAGCATATGCAGCTTTGGGAGGCTGAGTCAGGGACTCTGTAAACTGCGTCTCTGTTTTGCCACTTGACTCCCTGTTGCACTTGGCTTACAGGAGGCACTAGAGAAAGACCAGGAGGCTGGAGGACAAAGAAGGGACAGACTCCTTCCTACTTATTTTTCATTGCTGATTTTATTTCTTGCTTCTGTCATTGTTACCCCAGCAATGCTTTCTCACTCTGGCAGTAAAAATATTTTTTTCTGGTAGTCTCAGGTATTTTAGTTTTTTTCTAATGTGTCCCCAAACCATGCTCATTGAACCCCTTTAGAGATACTAGCAACAGCTGGCAGGTGCCCTCTTCTCAAAGTCTGAGTTTCAACTACACAGGGTCTCTCCTCTGAGTTATAGGGATAGCAGTACCAGCTGACCAGAGACCCCCTCCTCAGAGATTCTGCACCTTCATTCTCTGGTTCCCCTTGTCCTCCAAGTTTCTAACTTATAATAATTCTAAGTTCATCCTCTTCCTGTTCCAGCTTAGGTTGTAGCTACTTCTTGCTGTTATTATCTCCTTGATGCCTCAGCATTTCTTTTTTGAGTTTAGAGTTTTTCAATTCCTGGGCTAAAAATTCTTTATATTAAATCTCTCAGTTAAAATAACAGGTGTGATCTCCATCCTCTGAATGGGCCATGGCTGATTCAGTGACATAGCCATAGGGTTGTACTAAAATAAACTCAAACTTAAGACTTTAATTCAGCTTCTTCTAAATACTACTCCTAACTAATTAATGTCTCAAACCGACTGCACCACCTTCATTATTTTCACTATCACAACAACTGTAGGAGACCATTCTGCGTGGCACGGGCCCAGCTCCCATTCCGAGATGCACAAGACCCACACCCATGGATAGGTTCTCCCATGGGGAATCAGTCCTGTAGTGTGCATAGGCCGCTTTGAGTCTTGCTCTTGCTAAAAAACTCCCTCACTGTGAATTAAGGACATTTACTGCAAAGTAACTTCCTAAAATCCATGCTAAACCTCCTAAGGAAGAGAGTAACGGGTTCAACCACTTTGCCTTTTCATTTGCAAATATCTCTCTTCTGTGATGTGATTAGCAGCATTGCCTCCTTTGTTTTCTGTAAAAGGTAACCACCGAAAGCCAACCTGTGCATAGTAAATGAGGACCATCAGGTAATGTGCTGAGAAACCCAATAAAGGCTGGTCATGGCAAGGGTCAAGGATTTTGTTCCCCTGGAAAGAAAAGCCATGATGTTCCTTTTTCTCCACCCAACTCAGTAGTCCATGTTAATGTCTCATTTCATCCATAATGACATGGACACTGTGGGCTGGTGTCTGCATCAACAACCAATGAGCCTCATTTGAAGTTTCAGAGTATAATCGTTATGGTAAGGTTCTTCGTGTAAACTTTAATTATCTGTTCAATCCTTTTACCCCTGTTTACCAGTTTTAAGTGACTCACATAGCAAGTAACTCATTTGTCTCATATTTAGACTAAACTCAAATTCATTGTTGAAAAAACGTTCCTTATGCTAATAAAATTGAGAAAACAATTTCCCCCTTAAAGTCCTATGTGATCTCCATTTGACCTTGAGATCACAGGCTGGATATTACCTATTAAGGAAAAAATATATAGATTATGTAATAAAAATTATATGGAAAAGCAAGATACCTAGAATAGCCAAAATAATTTTTATAAAGAAAAAAATAAAGGACTCACACTATTTGATTTCAAGACTGATTCTACAGCTACAGTAATCAAAATAGTGTGGTATTGAAATAGGGATAGATAGAGATTAATGGAGCAGAACTGAGAATCCAAATCCACACATATAATTCAATGGTAAAAGCAAATGGTCTTTGAAGCAAATGGTTTTGGAACATTCAACATCAACAAGCAAAAATTGATCTTGAGCCTTTCCTCATGCCATACATAAAAAGTTAACTGGAATTAATTATAGACCTAAGTGTAAAGCCTAAAATCTAAAGCTTCTATGAGAAAACATAGGAGAAAGTCTTGTGATCCTGGGGGTAGAAAAAATTTCACAGACAGGATATAAAAAGCGTAAATCTGTGTCCCAAATAAATTTAATTAAAAAGCATAAATCATAAAAAAATTTAGACTTGACATATTTGATTTCATCAAAATTTTAAAATTCTGCTCTGTGAAATACACTGTTAGGAAATAAAAAGCAAACACCAGATCAAAGAGAAGACTGGAAGAAAATATTTGCAAACATATATTTGATAAAGGTTTTATGACCAGAATAATTAAAGAACTGAAGTAACCCTCTACCCTTACCCCCAAGGAGTACGCAATTTGAACACTTTTCAAAAGAAGATACACAAACACATAAGAGGATGGGCTTCATCATAAATCACTAGGTAAAGGCAAATTTAAACAATGTTGTAACTATACATTTACTAGAATGGCTAAAAATTTTAAAAAGGTGACAGTATCAAATCCTGGAGAAGATACAGAGCAACTGGAATTCTCATATACTGCTCAAGGGAATGCAAAAGGTATTGCCACTTTGGAAAATAGTATGGCAACTTCCTCTAAAGTTAAGCATATGGTTACCATACAACCCAGCAATCCCACTCAAAGATATTTTCTCAACAGAAATGAAAATATATTTTCTCACAAAGAACTGTAGGCAAATGTGTATAGTCTCTTTGTTCGTAATCACCCAAAATGGGAAATAATACACATATTTACCAACTGGGGATGGATGAACAAATCATAGTATATCTTTACAATGAAATACTACTCAGCAATAAAAACAGAGGAAACGACAATACATTCAACAATATATAAATCTAAAAAGACCATGTTAAATAATTGGAATAAACTCAAAGAGCTTTATATGGTATGGTACTATTTATAAAACATCTTTAAAAAGGCAAAAAAAACAAGGGGACAGAAATTGGATCCATGGTTGTCAGGAGCTGCAGCTGGAGAGATGAGAGGGGCTGCAAAGGAACACAGGGAAACTTTCTGGGGTGATGGAAATATGTTGTTTCCTGATTGTGGTGGTGATCACATGACTCTGTGCATTTGTGAAAACTCATTGACATGTACACCAAAAAAGGAGAGAATTTTGCTGTATGTAAATTATATCCCAATAAGCCTGATTCCAAAGCTGAAAAAAAAAACCCAAAATTTGTATTGTGAAGTTTGGTTGTTTGTTGATTTGCTTTACTATTTCAAAATCATATTTCAGTGTGAACCGTGCTATTGAATAGATAGCTGGAAACTTATTTCAGCATTTTCAGTTTTCCTGAGGCATAGGATCAAATTAATACCAACATCTGTTTCTATATATCAATATTACGCTTTTTAATCTGTTCTTAGAATTCCTTAGTGAAGATTTAGGGTATGCAGGATGGCAGAAACAACATAGAAAACAGTTCCAAAATCTTTGGTTTTGTGGAAATCAGTTTTTGTAAGCTTTAGAGTTCAGCTTCTTCTTCTTTTTTTAAAATAAGCTATTCCTAAATGTCTTGAAATGGGAAGTAAATCAAAACAAATCTCTTGGATTATTCTTACTGGTATCACATTGTGTACGGAAACACCACTTTCCTGTGGGTAAGACACATTCTGCCCAGTGTTCACCAGCATACAGGGACACTACGGAGGAGGGGAACAGAGAAGAGGCTGTTTCGCTTTTGTTTGAAATGCACAACAGCTGTTGTATCCTTCTTGACTGGTTCCATATTTCATAAGGCCCAACAACTCTCTAAGAAAATAGCCCTGAGGCATGGCTATTGTTTTTATTTTGGTGTTGAGCTCACAGCACAAAGTGTCTTTTTTAGCAATCTCTCATTTCAGAGTAGAACATGCCAAATATAAACCCCAAACACTCGCCCAGAAAAGCACAGAGGAAATCACATCTCTGGCAATAGAAGTCAACTAACGGAAAGCTTCCTTTAAAACCTAGTTCAGACTACTAGCATTTGCAAATCAGGTGTCTGTTAAATTGCTGGTCTGCTACACTCTGAACCTTAAATACCCTTTTCAAACCATTACTTCAAATTCCAGGCTATTGTTTCCTTATAAATAATTTTGGGGAAAATGTCTTATTTTTCCCTCAAGTGTTTCTTACAAAAGCCTATGTAATTTCCCTGGCCTGCAAAGTGCACCTCAGACTGCTTCATTGGGATCATTGCCATAGAGATTACACACCCTGAGTAAGAAGCTGAAAGGAACATACTACTGATGCGAGTAATATATTTTCAATTTTTAATGAAGTGTTACTTGTCCACAACATTATCTCTTTCAGGTTCCAGGCTGTGTGCCAGTGATAAACTGCACAGCTCAACATCTTATCTGTTTTTAAGTGACCAGTCTTTAGAGGTAAATTCCCTGTTTTCCTCAGTGAATTGATCCAATGTTTGCCTACTATCACTTTCCAAATGTATGAGATGTGATTTTTTTAAAAAAAATTGAGGGTGTTAGGTTTAAATATATTTCTGTCTCCTCTTCTGAACAAAAGATTAAGTTATACACACAGCTGAGACTGTACAATTGAGGCACATCTCTTGGGATTTCTGCCTGAGGTGGGAGCAATTAAACATGTGTGAGCAAGCCTGCCTGCTAGGTAACCAGGTAAAGGGAAGGAGGACCATCTTCTTTGCTTCAGGTTATTTATAAATAAATGCAAGTAATACTACTTCTAGATAGGATGGGACAAACAATCCGAAAAGCTAGGCCCAATGAAAACAACATCTGTGAAGATGGAAGAGAATGGAGACCAGTGTCGAGTGGCTGTAGGAGGAAGAACATGGCTGAGGAGAAGAAAGAAAAACTCTGGGCCACTGGATCTTTTCTTAGAATTGGAGACCCATAAGGAAGCTTCACAGGGACCTGTACCTATAATGTACTGACATCAGCCAAGACCCACACAGGTTGCTGAGCCCAGTGTTGAAATGACTCGTTCAAGGTGAGTGTGGTATTCGTTAGGCATGTGTCGGAGATTTGCTGGAGAGCCCAGTGAAGTTCCTAAAACTCGGGGACTCCTGGCCAGTTTGGCTGATTTTCATGAGACTGTGAAACTTTTTTCATTTATTCTTCTGGCAAATCTGAAGTCCTGTTAGAAAGGTGAAGGTTAGAAAGAAGCAGGCTGTACTTTAACTTTTCTCTTTTTTAATTTTCAGGGTGTGACTCTGGAAAACAAACAAGAATGTAAGAAGAGTACAAGACATTGGAATTTGATATTCTGAGCCATAACTTAGGATGTCCAAACAATGGAATTAGAAAATGTTTTGTTTGTTCTGATCAAAATAAACTAGAATTTGAGAAGGTGGCATTAGTGGAGACATATAAATAGGTAAAGCTGTAAAACTTATTATGTGGTAGCAATGGCTATATTATGAAATTATAATGAAAGGGCAGAGTAGTGTTTCACAGAAAATTTTTTTAAAAGAAATTTAAAAGCTGCAGTAATAGCTTTAAACAGGTATATCAATATACAATATAAGTTATAAAGTGTGCCTTAAATTTAATATGCTAAATACTTTCATTAGGTACTTATCACCAAACCTTGACATTGGAATAGATGGGCCATAAATATTTAAACAAAATATTTTGCTTAAAAATTAGATCCAATGAACAGGAAAAGGGAATATGTAAAAAAAAGAAAGAAAATTTTCTAGGACAAATGAGAAGATAGAGGCCTATTAGAGAAATCTGAAAAAAATAAAGTGAAAAAGATAGTGAGGTTGAAAAAATCTATAAATGTTGGGGGCACCAGGATCCTGTTCTCTGCACAGTCTCAGTGTCAACACTGAGTCAACACTCAGACATTAGCTGAAGACCCATTCTCCTAGAAACAACATCTGGTACGTTGCCACTTCGCTTCATTGATGATTAGGACATTTTTCAGAGGGCTGAGGACACACAACCGGGGGAACTGATATGCTGGGTCAGAGGTGTCCCATTGGGCGTGGCAGTAGAGGAAGAGATTTGTCTTTGCAAAATCCAGCCCAGAGCGATTCAGACACTCTTTCCCCTCAGTCTGAAAACCAGTGTTTTAGATTTGCTTCTAACCAATACAAATCATTAGGGTGTTAAAGGATATGTGATTTTCATATCAGATATTTAACAATCAGATATGTAACCTAGTCTAAGATTAAATAGTCCCTGATGTTAGGAAAATAAATTTTGAAAAATTTAGCAGAAGGGTGGAAACTCACAATTGTTGAGCAATTGCTCTGGTCCTGGCACTGAACTAACACTTACATAATTAAACAAAAATTATATAATAGTTTCTTAAGAGTCACAAATATTCTATCCCAATATATTATTACTGAGTTACAAAGAGGGGGGAATGAAAATTTAGAGATTAAATCACTCATTCCAACCCCTACAGACAGCCAGAGCAGAGCTATGGTCTGAATTTACCAGGCTAGCTCCAAGTCCAGGGTTTATGAGTGTGACCTGGAAAGCTTGCAAGTCTAACCACCCATTTAAGTGTGTCTACACCAGGTGCTTAAATAAATCCTTGTAATGGCACAGGAACTCTCTGATGAGTTCAGATTTAAAATACACACATGTAAAAGGTAGTCATTTCAAAGGATGGAATACTCTCTTAAGAGAGAATGTTAGGAAGGCTAAATTCAAAGATTTCCAAAAAGGAAGAGGACTTCATTGACCATGTTTTAAACAACAGAGAGGGGAAGAGGGAAGGGATGGAGGGAGGGAGGGAAAGACAAAAAGAAATGCACTACTGCTCAGGAAAGATAGCATATCATCAAATTACATGGAAGCAAAATCTCTCTCTTCACCTGACTTCTGTATTCATCACCATATTTTCAAGTTTAACAATAGTAATCTAGTACTCAAATATCCAAGAACTGTAAAAAAGTTTGCATTCCTTTACCCCCTCCTACTGCTAAATCTTTAATAGCATTTGTAATCTCTTCTGTCACCTGAGGTTTTCCAATCTTCATTTACCTTTACAGGTCTCCATTGTGCTCAGACAGTGTCTAATTAACTACCTGAGGAAAGTGACTATGCGCTCACAAAGAGATCCATAGTTGGCTTAATTAGAACCAAAAAAAGCACTATTAAATTAAACTTTCATCCTGTGCTTCTGAGCACATATAAGCCTTCTTATGGACAGAAAATGCTTACACTTAGTCATTTTACACACACTGGATATAAACTATGAGTTTTATCACTCTCAGTATATGGTCAGTAGAAATGTTCAGTGTATTGTTTGCACTAATCACCTTGGGGGTTCCTATTTCTGTCAAAGCCTTCTTAGCATCCAGCAACTATGGAGGTTGTTTATGAGTAATACTAAAGTCCTAGTTAGTAGGATCAGGAGAGTAGCTGTGATCAGTAGCTGTAATAGTAGCTGTTATTTTGGCATTTCTACTTTTTCCTTTCTTTTCTTTTTTTTTCCTTTTAATCATTTCCTAATTCAAATGCCAGGAATTAGAAAATGACAGAAGACCTCTAAGATGGGCCTCTCAGTCTGAGCCTGGACCTACTGCTCAACATCTTGCGTCAGAACTCAGTCCGTCCCCCCAGCAAAGCATGAGACCTGTGTGTGCCCAGGACAACTGTGTGGGCTCCCAAGAGTCTTGTTTCACCTGATCCATTACAGAGCTGAGAGCCTCAAGTGGCAATACGTACCCTTTCCAGTGCAGCTTTTCTCTCCCTGGCATCTCTGTTTGTTGGCTTTGGTGTTCTGGACCCATCATCGAATTACTTGTGAGAGCTGATTTAAATTTTCAGGAATTTTGTGAGCTGGTTAATGCTATGTAGGAGATTAAAATGGGCCACTGTTGGAGTGTTTA
Source organism: Tonatia bakeri (assembly GCA_004024845.1). Taxonomy (NCBI): domain Eukaryota; kingdom Metazoa; phylum Chordata; class Mammalia; order Chiroptera; family Phyllostomidae; genus Tonatia; species Tonatia bakeri. The sequence continues at coordinate 383,846 of PVIA01000349.1, forward strand.
GACCACAAAAATTAGGAAACACTACAAATCAGGGACCCTCCCACCCCAAGAGCTGGTTGTTAAGCATTCACCAGCACACCACTGGCGGTAGGCAATAAGTCCTTACTACGGCACTTGGGTCTAATTGGAGGGATCATTTAACAACCCAAAGAACATTTTTTTTTGTTCCTTATTTCTGAAAACAGCAAGTATTAATAGATACATTAATATAGCTAAAAAAATCTCTTAGGAAAAAAAATCCTTTCCCCCACCTCACTCCATTTGCAGCCCGATTTTTTAGTCTCTTCCCTCTCAAGGTTGTACCAGGTCAGAAGTGCTCCAAGGTTGTTTCTTTTTGGGATTAATATATTTTATTGATTATGCTATTACAGCTGTCCCATTACCCCCCTTCATTCTCCTCCACCCTGCACACCCTCTCCCACCCACATTTCCCCCCTTCAGTTCATGTCCATGTGTCATAAGTTCTTTAGCTTCTACATTTCCCATACTATTATTGCCCTCCCCCTGTCTATTTTCTACCTACCATCTATGCTACTTATTCTCTGTACCTTTTCTCCCCTCTCTCCTCCTCCCACTCCCCTGTTGCTAACCTTCCACATGATCTCCATTTCTGTGGTTCTGTTCCTGTTCTAGTTGTTTGCTTAGTTTATTTTTGTTTTTGTTTTACATGTGGTTGTTAATAATTGTGAGTTTGCTGTCATTTTACTATACATGTTTTTTATCTTCTTTTTCATAGATAAGTCCCTTTAACATTTCATATAATAAGGGCTTGGTGATGATGAACTCCTTTAACTTGACCTTATCTGAGAACAACTTTATCTGCTCTTCCATTGTAAATGAAAGCTTCAATGGATAGAGTAATCTCGGATGTAGGTCCTTGTCTTTCATGACTTGGAATACTTCTTTCTAGCCCTTTCTTACCTATAAGGTCTCTTTTGAGAAATCAGCTGACAGTCTGATGGGAACTCTTTTGTAGTTCACTGTTTCCTTATCTCTTGCTGCTTCTAGGATTCTCTCTTTCATTTTTATCTTGGCTAATGGAATTATGATGTGCATTGGTGTGTTTCTTCTTGGGTCCAACTTCTTTGGAACTCTCTGAGCTTCCTGGACTTCCTGGAAGTCTATTTCCTTTGCCAGATTGGGGAAGTTCTCCTTTATTATTTGTTCAAATAACTTTTCCACTTGTAGCTCTTCCTCTTCCCCTTCTGGTAGCCCTATAATTCAGATATTGGAATGCTTAAAGATGTCCTGGAGGTTCCTAAGCCTCTCCTCATTTTTTGGAATTCCTGTTGCTTCATTCTTTTCTGTTTGGTTGTTTCTTTCTTCCTTCTGGTTCACTCCATTGATTTGAGTCCTAGTTTTCTTCACATCACTATTGGTTCCCTGTGCATTTTTCTTCATTTCACATAGCATAGCTTTCATTTTTTCATCTAATTTGTGCCCAAATTCAACCAATTCTGTGAGCATCCTGATCACCAGTGCTTTGAACTGTGCATCTGATAGGTTGGCTATCTCTTGGTTGCTTAGTTGTATTTGCTATGGACCTTTGATCTATTTTTCCATTTGGGCCTTTTTTTTTGGTCTTGTCATGCCTGTTACATATGAGGGGCAGAGCCTTAGGTGTTCGCCAAGGCAGGGCAACCCAGTTGCTGGGTTGTGATGCTGTATGTGGGGACAGGGGTCCGAGAGGGAACAATGGCACTTGCTCCACTCTCTCTTGGACTTCAGTCCCTTCCACTGCTTCCCTCAAGCAAACTGAGCCTTTCTGGTGCTAATTCTGGTGTGGGTAGGCTTGTGCACATTCTAGGACCCTGTGGGTCTCTCCCACGAACTCTCCTGTGAGGCTAGGAGTCTCTTCCGGTACTTCAACCCCCACAGGTGTTTTCAATCAGTGTCCTGAGGCTGTATTTCCCAGCTCTGGGATCCTGGGTTGTGCACAGTGCCTTGCTTCACAATCACTGCCTTGCTGGGTCTGCCGGTTGCCACCCTGCACCTGGGGTCTGCTAGCTGCTGCCTGTGTGCCCAGGGTCTGCCCACTGTGGTCTTGCATTCCCAGAATGCCTTAGGAACCCAGTCCCACCACTCTTTGTGCCACGACCCCTCTCCGCCTGGCTGCCCAGATGCCCAACTCCGCTCCTCCTACCGGTATGTATGAACGTGTCTATTTAACTCCTTGGTTGTCTGACTTCCATACAGTTCAATTTTCTGTCAGTTCTGGTTGTTATTCTATTTCTAAATTGTTGTTGTCCCTATCTTGGTTGTGCAAGGAGGCACAGTGTGTCTACCTACTCCTCCGTCTTGGCCAGAAGTGTGTTATGTATTTTTAAAGACTTTACTTATTTATTTTTAGAGAGAGGAGAAGGGAAAAAAGAAGAGATGAGGAGAAACACCAATGTGTGGTTGCTTTTTACATGTCCCCTACTGGGGACCTGGCCTACAACTCAGGCATGTGCCCTGCCTGGGAATTGAACCAGTGACCCTTTGGTTCGCAGGCCCGCACTCAATCCACTGAGCCACACCAGCCAGGACTTTTTGTGGTATTTTTAGTAAATCATCATTGTGGTTATTATTTGGTTTCTACCATGCACCAAATATACAGTTTTATAATAAGGTTTTTATGTCATCATCGCAGGGAAGTTTTTAAAGAGAGTAATGGTCACAACTAAATTCTAGATAAGGACTCAAACTCACATTAGGTCAACTCTCTGTTTGTTCCCAATTCAGCTGAATCATCATAAGGAGGCAAATACTATAGTAAGGGAAGTCTTGGTTCAGAAGACTTGAGTTTCGGTGATGGACATATCAGGTAGTTGGAAAGTGGGGCTGGGGCACACTTACTCCTGGCATTTCCTTCTCTGCAGCGGGGTGCTTCACCAGGACAACCCTTCTAATTATTCTTTATGCCTTCATACTACTCTCTAGGAGAGGTGCAGTGGCTTATCTTGTTCCCTAGTATCAAAGTGACACTTCTTCCTGACTATAAGATCCATTTGCAAAGGAAGGAGTCATTCTGCTTCCCCGCCCCTGCCCGAATGCTGTATATTTTACATGAGGAGAACCCCAGCCAAGCCAGTTTTCTGAGACTGACAGATAAATCTCTGTAATTTTAGGGTTTTGTATTAGGAAGCCCTTGGTTCTTATACACCTGTATCATATTCTTCAGTTTAGTCTTAACGATAAAGATGACACTCCAATCTCTGTTTTTAGACTCCTTTATCTCCATTTATAGTTCAGAATTCAGAAAGGAAAAAGGAAGGCAATTTTTTTTAGGTCTTGTTAAACATCCAAAGTAATGAAATTTTGGGAAAGTCACTTAGGTTCTGTTTCTGCATTAGTAAAAAAAAAGAAGAAAGAAAGAAAGTTACCTATATTGTAGTGTTTCTTTATTTACCCAATATTTACTGGGTACCTATTATATTTGTGTCCAATGAGTGTCAAGAATTGCCCAAGACACTAAAAATTTCATGTCTCAGACCCAGACACAATGAGAGCATCTATACACATGCAAAAAAAAAAAAAAAAAACCAAAGAAAAAAAATTCTTACTTGCTTGAAGCTCATCATCTGGAATAGAGCTAGAAGGTTAATATTTTATGTACGAAAACAGCAGCACATAGAAGAGAACACCTAATTCTGCCCAGGTGGAATTCAAGGAGAGAAAAGACAGATATTTTTTTCTGAAATCACCTCCTCACAACAAATCTTTTTCCAAACTAATTCTCTTTTAATTCCTCCTTACAGTTTCTGGGAGATATCTTAATGAAACAGGAATGCAGGAAAAAAGAAAGAAGCTAGTTAACTTATGTATTAGGAATGGAAAAAAATTAAGGAGCTGGTTAATGTATTGTTCCTTAAAAACTTGAGAACTGACCGCATTGACAGTCGCCAAAGTATATTAATTTGGTTGGGCTGCTATGACAAAATATCACAAACTGAGTTGATTAAACAACAGAAATGTATTTCTCACAATTTTGGAGGCAGGAATTCAAGGAGAAGATATCAGCAGGGTTGGTTTCTTTCTGAATTCTCTCTCTTAGGTTTGTAGATGGTCTTCTTCCTCTTTCTTCACATGGTCTTCACTCAGTAAACACTTGTGTCTTAATCTCCTTTTCTTATCTTCTCGTAAAGACACCAGTCATATTGGATTAGGCCTTCCCAAATGACCTCATTTATTCAGTCACTTCTTCAGAGACCCCATCTACAAATGCACTCCCATGCCAAGTTATTGGGGGTTAGACTTTTGACATATGAATTTTAGGAGGACACACTTCAGTACATTGTTAACAGCCCCTTAATGAACTTTCTCTAGCAATAGTGAGAAATTTAACCATAATCTTGAGAGTCAAGCACTCTGAGCACCTTTTGCAGATATCCATAGCAAGTATATCCTTTCTGTAGGACCTGCTGGTAATACTGGCCTGTTTCCACTGGTTTTTATGTATGGAACTCTTGCAATTTGAAATGATTAAGAACTGATGATTCATTAAAATTCTCTTCTATTCACTTTAATTGTAAGGAAGAATTTCACCTAAGAGAACTTAGTATATCACATCTTTCTTAATCTCTTTTGTTTACTTTTTCTTTTTTTTATTCCTTGTAATATTGTACTGGCTAAAACGTTCATTTGTTTTTTTCCATTTGTTAGTGCCAGTAGCACTTAGTTGTTTTTAACTTCATTCAAAACAATTTTTGTCAGATTGTTTTGTGACATCATGTATTATGTCTGTCATATCAGCATGCATTTAAACAAACATCAAAATTGGTGAATTTTGTGTAGCCATTTTAATATTGAAGATAGAAGAAAATATGCAACATTTTGGCATATTATGCCTTATTATGTCAAGAAAAGTAAAAATGCAACTGAAATACACACACCCAAAAAAACACTTGTGCAGTGTGTGGAGAAGGTGCTGTGACTGATTGAACATGTGAAAAGTGGTTTGTGAAGTTTCATGATGGAGATTTTCTTGTTGGACGATGCTCCATGGTAGCGTAGGTCAGTTGAAGTTGATAGTGATCAAATTGAGAGAACTGAGAACAATCAACATTACACTACGCAGGAGACAGCTGACATACTCAAAATATCCAAATCAATAAAGCTATTGGTGAAAATGAAAAACGTGTCTTTTATTTTTAGGGAAAAAACCGTATGGACTTTTTGGCCAACCCAGTGCTAAGAATTGTCTCAGGGGGTGAGATTAAGGAATAGAAAATCAATCAAGAAGAACTGAATTCCTGCAGTTGTTCTCATCTAGCTGAGTTCTCTGTTTGTGTGTTTTTAAAGGAAATTATAGAAACTGTTGAAAGAGAATGTTGCAAAAATGGAAAACTCTTGGTGGATGATTTGCTTTGGGTGAGAGACTTTGTTGGAATCATATCTTGTGTCTGAAATGATCTAAACTTGAGCATAGAGTTTAATGCGTATTAGAATTCCATTGATTAGAAGTCTGCCTTGTCCTTTGCCATGTCTCTGTTGTGCCTACAGATGGGTTTGGACTTTTGCTGTCAGCCTGTGAAATATGTATTGAATCTGGAACAAAATGTCTTTGTCCTTAGGCCTTGGGCTTCCTGGCTGTTTTATCATATTCTACTTTTTGCCTTTATTCTCAAATCTGTTTTATCTTTGTTATCCTTTCTCTCTGAATTTTATTTTTCCTATTTCATGTCTCAATGGATTTCCTTTTGAAGTTCTGGAGAGTTTTTAGGAAAGTAGTTCAGGCAGAAAACCTAAGCAACTAAAAGCGTCCAGATTAAATACACCCGATTGTGTCAGCAAATGTGACCAAAGCAGCAATTCATTTGGAGACCAATACAGTATTTCATACGTTTCCAAGTGAGAAATCTCTAACAGAAAATATCTTTGAGCTAATAAAAATTTAATCATGAGGATTTTGTTTTTCCTTTATTTTTGATATTACTAAAGTGTGCAGTACCTTGAATTAGGGAAATAGTCAATCATGGAATGTCTGTTAGTCTCAGAAGACATGCAGTTTTTCAAAGAACTTAAATGTTAGTGCCACATCAATTGACTTGTAAAATAAAAAAAAAAAAAAAGCCATACTGAGTTGCAACAGCTTTGCTCTATCTGTACACCATAACTAAATTTGGAACTATTAAATTAGTAAAAGTAGTTGTTAGGCAAACTTACCTCACTCATTCCTGTTCCAGGTTATTTTGTCTTTCTCACCAGGTCGCAGAAGGGATGGATCCATGTAAGTTAATGAAGAACATGAGGAATCAAAATGAACTATATACTCATCAGCCCCTTTCTTTAGAAAAACATTACCTTGCTAATCATATCAATGGGAAACAATAAAAATAGTAGTAATAGTTATATTAACATCTAACATTTATTGTGAATTTATTGCTTTCCAGCTACCAGATTATTGCCTCATTTAAACCTGAAAATGAGAAAGTACTATTATTATATTAATTTTACAAAAAAATCAAACTAAAATATTAGAAAGACCTGTGGTCATATAACTACTAAATGGCAAAGCCAAATACTTCTCTGTCTTTCTCCAAGCATTTTTTTCACCATTTTTAATCACTCTGATTTAATAGCCAATAGACACATTTTATCTGCTCATTTGAAAAGAAAATATTTGATTGATTATTTAAAAATTTAGTCTCAAACATGCCACTTCTCTGAAACTTTTTTCTAATAAATATTTAAGGAAAGATATTTTATATCATTTTATAAAAATGTAAATTGACTTAGAAAAGTTAATGTATTTCTCAGATGCAGGTAATAAGGGAAATGGGAATTAGGTATTCGGGAAGAAGAATTGTGTTAGAATATTAAAATTTTAATAATGCTCTGCTCCTTGCCACAGATGTAATACTCATGTTTAAATCCTGGAATAAGCCTTGGGAGTTTTATTTAGAATTGGCAGAAAGATTTTCTTTCAGCTTGGGCTTTCTTGTTTTCCAGACTTCGACTATTTTGTTTATCTGATTTTAAAATATTTTTATTCTCTTATGTCTTTTGTGCTTTCTGATTCCTGCTTTCTCTTTCATTTTCTTAGCTCTTTTCCTAGAAGATTTCTTTTCAAACTGGAAGCATATTTCTAAGAAAATGGCTTAGGGAGTGGGCTCCCCGGAGCTCAGGACTCAAGAAATGAAACGACTCAATATAAATAAAACAAGGAATCAGTTCCAGATCTGCTTAAAAATTCTGAAAGAAATACTGGATCCTTGGCCTGCCATTTTCTAACTTCTTTATACCCATTAATACTTCATTTGTGTGAAAGAATAAGAAATCTTTTGGAATGTGAGGTTAATTAACAATTTTAAGACAATTGAGTGTTAAGGTTTGCTGTTTGGTTTGGATGGCCCAACTCCAAGAAACCTTCCTTAAAATGCTTTAGGTCCTGAAATATAGCAGCCTCCCACATTATTAAGATACCATGGAAAAAATCTGGGCCAGCACATTGGTTCTATGCAGAAGTGAGTCTAATCATCAAGACTGATTAGTAGAGATCTCTCAAAGGGGAGAAATATTCAAATGCAATAGCACCAAGACTTTAGCATCATTCAGATATTTCAAATAACTATATAACCAATATATTTTTATTGATGGACAGTTTATGATATATTTCAGACTTGCACAAAATTTGAAAAATGAACTGATAGGCATATGTGTGATGATGGTACTGTGACCACAGAGATGCTTCTCATTGTACAGTTTTCTCAAAGTAGCACAATTCCAATACTAAAGAGCATGAAGAAAGGTTAAAAAAAAGGCCTCTGAGTTTGGACCCCTGAACTTCATGGTTTGATGTGAGTCCTTGGGTTACCATGGCAACTACTGACCCCAGGAGAGGTCCTCAAGGGGCCAGGCTTTCTAAGGCTTCCTGGTAAATTTTCCCTCACCAATCCAAAATGTCCTCTCCTGTAAATGCACGTCTTATGTTAGTGCCCCTTAACTTTATAAGAAAATCATGGTTACTGCCTCCCTCTTTGTGTCCCTGTTGCCACCCAGAATCAGTTTCTTTCCTTACCTAACTCACCATTTATCTGTAGCTTTGGATTGTGTTATGGCACCAAAAATAAAAAAGTGCAGTTTTGAATTTGCTGCACACTTAGTCAACCTAAAAATGTGGTCTGGGATTTCGAATAACATTTTAAATCTTAGACTTATTTTTTTCTCTCACAGTTGAAGATAGACAATGAGACTAACAAGTAAGCTTAGTTTTGGGAAATGCCCATTTCTTGATTATCAGAGTATTGGATAAAACACTTTAAGCACTGATTCATGACTACATATTTCAGAAAAATATTGTGTGATTTAAAAAATATTTGATAAATATTTTATAAATGTTGAAATGATCCAACAGAAAATGGATTGGATTTTTTAAATTGTATTTGGGATCATTTTGAAATGATATCTCATTGTATAAAATTCATACAATTCAAAATAATAGCAATGATAGAATAAGTATAATTTGAACTATGTTAATTACCAACAGCCGTTGCCTTTTATAAAATGTTAGGTAGCAACAGGAATATTAAATGGGGTTGAAGAGGATAAGTTCATTATATTGAGAGAAGGAAACTAGATATAGACAAAATAAAACATAATACAATTTGGAATAAGCATCTCAAAATATTCTGAAGATTTATTGATCAGTGAAGTATAAAACGAATGAATTTCCCTTTTATTAAATATTTTGAGTTGCTTAAACAAAATGGAGAATTTAGTGGTTGTTGATGTTATGGCATTCTTTTCCTTAAATTAAACAAGTCATTATTTTCATACTTTATTGAACACCTATTATGTCGATGGAATCTTCCCAAGTGCTGGGTGTTTTACAAAGGAGAAGCCTAGAAAGTGTGGTGGAGCTGGAAAGGATCTTGGAGATTGCACCTAAGAATAACCTTTTTAGCAATGAGGAAATAAAACTAATGTAACGCCTGGTCATTGACCTGAAAGAGTTTATAATCTACATAGGTAGAAGGAAAGCTTGTTTTTATGAAAAAATATATGAAAATGTTAAGCTAGTAGACCACAGTGATAAAAATATGGATTGTGAATTTAGCTCTGCTACTTACTAGCTGTGTGATCTTTGGCAATGTTCTTAACCCCCTAAAGACTTCAGTTTCGTCGTATAAAGACCGTATCTTTCAGGGTTTGTTTTGAGAATTGGACATGATCAGGTTTTTAAAATGTGTAGACACATTCTGCACGTGTGTGATAAGTGCTCAGTGAATGGTAACATTGATTATTATTCCCAGGCCAAAGCTCATTGGAAGTGTCATACTAGCATCATAGACATCCATTGCCCTTGGAATTCTGAGTCTAAGAAGGCATTGTCAAAGATAACTCAATTTTTACCTTTACTTTCTCCTTCTCTTCTCTTTCCCCCCCGAAAAATGACATAATAAAATAACTAAACCCTACATTTTTCTTTTGCCTTTTACTCCACCAGTGTCTTTTGCATACCACCACACGCACATGAACCAAAGGGTTATTATCTTAGAGGCACAACTCTTAGGATATGCGGACAATTTCTCCAACAACTATGGTGGGTTAGCCAGCCACTGTGAGTCTGTCAGAACCATAGCCTGATAATTCAAATCTTCAGCATTATGCAGCCAGCTAATAGTAGCTGTCACTTCCCTTTTAGAAAAGCTTCAGTTTCTTAAACTTTACAGTTTTTAGCATGATTTTAAAATAACTAGTTATAAAGTAACTTTCCAATAGGCTTTAATTCCTGAGGACAAGTAAGGGTTCCTGCCCTGTAGAGCAGGAAGCAAGATCACTGCCCAGGAACTCTACCTCTGCCGCAGTGTGGTGAGGGACATCACACCCTTTTCTGATTTCTTTGTGGAAATTCTTTTAATACTATTGTTTCTCATTTTATTTCTTTTTCTGCATGACCTATCCCTTGCTACCCTTTTGCTTGAGGTTTTGATTGCCTCGCTGTATTATTTTTCAACCTTTTTACATATTTTATTGTTCCATAAACCTAGATGTTGATTTTCTTTCATACTTGATTTAATTTATTTTGTGAGTTTGTGTTCAATTTATAGATTTTGAGATAACTCTCTGTCATTGGTTCTTTACACTATAGACTGCATAAAATCTGATTTATGAAAGTTCACTTTGTTTTTGATATAAAAGCAAATATCACATTTGATTTGGCCTCAGTCACATGGGGTTATTAAGAAGGGGAAATGTTTTTGATACTAGTAAAATTAGCCCTTTTGATTTTCTGTTGAAGCAAAGGAGAGGGAAATTGACATTTGCCTGAGTTTGATATTTAAGCTGACTCTGATCTTTGATTATTTTTAAATGTTTATTAAATCTGGGTCCTGTCTAAGCAATCTACTGTTAGCAGGATTTTAGTAAATCAGCAACCATAGCAAAGCCAGATGCTTTTAAAACTGAAGGCACTCCATACTTACTGAGAACTATTTTCCCCACTTAGCAATGTGAGAATAGTGGTGACCAAATAATTCCACTTTGGAGTCTGTGAGATTTTCAAGAATGAGTTAGGCAGTCCCCTAGCTCCTATTCCTGCACCACTCCAGGGTAACAGTTCTTCCCCTGCCAGGGCCTTCTGAAACAAATTTTATGAGGTATACATGGGTATTTCTTAGCATCTAATGCAATGTATACTTAAAGGAATTGCACAGAAAATAGCCATTGATCTTTAGGACATATGTAGACACATTTTCTTGTGACTATTGCAGGTTTCATAATTGAGGATATAATTCACCTGAATCTTCTTAGTACTCAGCAAAATGTGTTTTATTAGCTTCAAACCATTTGTTAACAATTCCCGTGTTTTTGAGAAGTTTCTCTTTTCAGTATTTTATCTAGTTTATTTCCTGAGGCCTTACTAGGGCAGACTCTCTACTTCCTTTCCCAACAGTTTTTGAAAGTGTGACCTCTGTTGTCTTAAAAATAACTGAGGAAGATACGTGTTTGGAGCTGCGGAGGAGCAACTGCTATCAGAGGGACTTTTCTACCTAAACAATGCGAAACAGTGTATAAAACACTAAAAAATATTGCCCCATATAAAATAATTTGAATAGTGTTTTAATTATTAAAAAATTGAGTTAATAGGTTTAAAACTCTAGAAACAGTATCTCAGATAAACCCAAATGGCTTCAGTATAGAATTCTACCAACTATTTGAAGAATTAATACCAATTATACAAAATTATTTTTGGAAAATCAAAGAGAAGGGAACAGTTTTCATTCATTTTATCAGACTAGTCTTAGCCTGATATCAAAACAAGACATTATAAAAAAGAAAACTATAGATAAATATCCCTTACAAAAATAGACTCTAAAATATTCAAACAAATATTACCGAATTGAATCCTGCAATATGTGGAAATGTCTTTTTGCCATAACCAGGTGTAAACTTGATTAAAAACAAACAAAAAAAATCAGTCAAAGTAATCTACCACATTAACAGGCTAAAGCATCAAGTGATTGTATCAACTAATACAGGAAAACATTTGATAAACTTTAATACTTTGAATCTCTCAGCAAACGAGGAATAGAAAGGTACTTTCTAAACTTGATAAAGAGCAGCTTTAAAATATCTATAGCTAACATCCTGCTGAATGGTGAAAGACTGGGTGCTTCCCCCCAAGATCTAGATTCTACTCTTATTCAACACAGTACTTTCGGAAGTCCCTGTCAGTGCAATAAAGCAAAAAAGGCATAAAAGGCAAATCCTGCTTCCCTTTATATTATATACATTAAACATTAAAATATCTTGCTTAAGATAGTATTTTCTCAACGTAGTAGATAAACTCTAATTTTATTTTAATAATATGACATTTATTTGGGGGAAAAACCCATGAAGATTATTCTGTTCTAATACTTGATGCCTGGGGTAACAATAACCATTATAGGACCACGGTTTTAACAGTGATATGAACTATTATCCAAGTTAGAGGCAACTGGGGAAACAGTGAAGGCATAGTTCACAAGCGGTATCACTTACCGATCATTCATCAGAGATGAACAGAGAACCTTTGAAACCATTCTGATCTTAGTGATAATACTAAAGGCCTTTAACTTCAAAAAGTTTCCTTCATACACTTTGTTCAGAGGGGGAAACTGAGTCATCTGAATGCTGACGAGATTCCCAGAAATACTTTGAAAAACTGTAGCATAGCACAGGGAAACACGGGAACATCAAATGCAAACCTCTAAACATACATGCTTTGCTGCTTTAAGAACTCCTGTAGCTGCATTCTACAATAAACATGCAGATTATCAAAAAATCTGTGGTGTTCTTTCCATAACCAAGGTTGTATAGGGATGTCGATGAGCAAGACATTGCTGAGGGCAACATCAGAGTAAATCGCAGTGTGTCCTGTCAGTGAATGCATTACGGTCATTTTTACTGTGTAAATGGGAAGAAGAAAGGGTCGCTGGCTCTGTTTCCCAGACAGTCTTGCTCTGGAATCTATGACAAGTCAATCCAGCAGATATCCTCCTGGAGCAACAGGTCTTCGTGTTTACAGGCTTATCTGTTCAGATATGTGAGTGTGTGAGTGTGTGTGTGTGTGTATTTGTACACTTTAACCAAACCTGATGAAAATTCCTTTTTGTCCTATTGACTTTCCCTTTTAGAAAACAAAACAAAACAAAACAAAACAATGGTTCTCCCAGCCTAATCATCTACTTGATAGATCAAATTCTTAATGTTTAATGTCTGAGTTGTCACATCCAAAGGAGGCCTTATAAATCCAAACTTTGATGTTTATATTGTTACACCAGATTTCTCAGTTGACACTCCATTGTATTTATGGTGTCTAAATTGCTCCACCAAATGAAATTTTATTCCAGAGCTTTGATGTTCACTTCATAAGGTCACTTTAAAAAGTTTATTTCCCAGCTCCTTTTGAAAAGGAGGGTTTTCGAGGAAATGGCCAATGCGTGTTGGCGTGTGGCTCTCTGGCTCTGCAGAACACGGTGCTGTTGCCTCCAGGCTTGCTGTTCCAAAGTAAACAGAGTTTGTTGGGGAGAAAAGATAGGATGCTGCTTCAGCCTTGAAGGGGGAGGGAAGAAAGAAATAGCATTTTCTCAATATAAGCTTCTGTGATAACACCAAAATGTGAAACTTTATGAATGCTTTTTGAGAGATTCTATTTTTTGATAACCCAGAAATTGCATTTTTGGCAGGGTGGTTTTAAAGAAGGGAACACTGGGGCTTTGATTTGGTCCTCTGTTTTTATCTGCAACTTTAATCTATATACGGGGAAGGTTTTCTTTGACATTTGTAGCAGCATTTCTGAGATTGATGCTGCTGCCTATTATTATACAGGAGAACATTTGATACTAAAGGTTCCCGCTGCTCCCATCAGCTTTCTATAGCAGGTCTGCTCTCCTGACATTTAATGTCCCTTAAGCCTGATATGGTCTGATAACTTCACCATGCAGCTGCTTTGGGGGGAAATAACGAACTGCGGTATTCTTGATTCTTTGTAGGGATTGTCACTACCTACATCACCAGTCACCCATCACCCTTTTCCCTTAATATGTGTGAATTAAAGTCTCAGAAAAGTACATGCATTGTGTCTGCGTGTGCATGTACCAAACAGATCAAGAATAAACCAGATTAGAGAAAATGTAGACTTCTTATAAACACAGCCAAAGGACCCACCATCTGTCATTGGTGGGATCTCTAAGTTATCTTCCTGAAGCTGACCTTTGAGTGAGCCCAGTTAAAAGGAAAAGTTGCCTGTGCCTCGAGTATCAGTTTTTCACAATCACTCTTTTGGTTTGTATTTCCAGAAAGAAGGGTCTTCGCTGTAAATGCCTTAGCTAACGAGTTGGGATTACCTTGTTAAGCATGATTCAGAATCCAGTTTGGATCCTGGTGAGGCAGACAGCTGTATCCACTCAGTGATGAACTGCCAATGGAATACTATGTAATTATAATAATAGCATGCCTATTCTCTATATTTTGCTCTAAAGCTCTCAAGATCTACTATCAATCAGAAAAATCAAAGTTCAAAAATCGTCCACAGTAAGCTATTTTTTTGTGTAAGAAAAGTAAAATATTTTTATTTACTTATTTCACACAAGAAAACTCTGGGAAGATATTTCAAGAAACTATGTAAGGTACTAACCAGTAGAGAGAAAGGCAGTGGGAAAGAAGTGGATCAGGGCAGAAGTAGGAATAGAAGTTCATTATATTATTTTATTTTTTAATCATGTGAATGTATTGCCTAACCAAAAATTTTTAATTTAATTTTTAAAAATACTAGGGCCTTTGACTTCATTTGAGTTTTATTTAATATTTGGCAGTAATAACCAGACTCTAGGAGACCAGGTGTCTATAGCTGCTACACCACTGCTAAGTTGTACCACTGAGTTCACAGAATGATGGTAACTAAATTTTGGAATTTGTGCTTCATAATTCACGGGCCCCTTTTCTTTGGCCCATCATAAATCCATAGAGGGCAGACGCCATATCTCTGGTGACAGTGCTAAGGACATACACACACTGCTATGTAACACTTCCAGGGGTATGTAGCATGTGTTTGAAATGAGAGAAAGAATGATGACCCACTTTCTCAGCAGTAAAGACTGATTAGTTTTTACACTCGTATTCTATATCCAAGATAAATTTTATAGGAACACTGTTTTTCAGTCCATTGCTCATGAAGAAAATTAACCTTTCTCATTTTAGTCATCCCAAGAATTATTGGATTGCAATACCAATGAAGGAAAAGAATATAAAATTTCTGAAGTTATCTTCTTAGTGTAATCCAAAAAAAAAGCCTTGTTATACTGTAGGCAACATGCAATGAATGCAAAGTATGGGAAATTTTAAAAATTTAGTATATCATGATAGCTTTGTTAAACTAACAAACTTGTTAAACTGGGAGTGGAAAGTGAAGTTAACTCTTTGATGTCTCTCCCAGTATACTAATGTACCTAAGCAAAACTATATACTGTGATATAATTTAAATAGCAAAATACCCTGGAATATGAGTCAGAATTAACAAGGTCTCAGCTGTTACCCAGGAATAACAGACAGAACATGGTACAGAAGGTACTGTGAACAATAAAGAGGCAATGGGGTAAAAAATGAGTCCAGAAAGATGACTGACTTTACCAGGAGAAAAAATTCAGATGCTGTCTCAGGAAATTGAGGTAAACCACATCATGACTGGACTACATAACCTGAGAGGTTTAATCACTAGAAATTAAAAAAAACATCTGGATCAATGAGGGCTTTGGGGAAGAAGAATATCTACAGATTAGGAGTTCACTGTGATGCAAACAATTGATTCATGATCTGAAATCATAAGTGATTTTCCTGTGTGAATTTTTGGAAATTTTAGAAAAAGACTAAGGCTTAGTAATAATTCACTTTTTATTCTGAATGTTAGTGGTGATATGGCAGCCTTAACAAGGAGGGAGAGGAAAAGAAGGAGAGAATGATGACATCGACATGGGGATGTGGTGAGGGAAGAGAGGAACAAAGAGTTCCTTCCTGCTCTCATCCCTCACCTTGAGGTTAGATGATTTCAGTTCTAAAAAAGATATGTTTCCGTGGAATAACAGTTAGACAGCTTGCGTTCTGCAGGGAAGAATACTGCCTGGAGTTTTCTGTTCTCCTTTCTCTGAAAGCAGAGCTCTGCTCAGCTCAGTCCTGGGATGCCTGGCCCCTCACTGTGGACTGAACATTTAGAAGGGAAGGCAGAGAAGAGGCGGGAAGAGGATTATAATTCTTCTGGTTTCTTGTGTTACCTCATCAGGACATGTCCTCATTCTACCTTATCAATTTATAGATGAACATTGGTAGCCAATTAATGGACAGAGCTCTGGTCGAATTCTGTGCTTACAACAACCTCTGATTTTTAGGGAATCCTAATGAAGAAATACTTTTGGGAGTATATGGAAGTTTGCAAGTTCCACAACTATGTAAATAATTTAGCAACCTCTAAAATGAATTTGCATTAATATAGTCAGGGCTCCCAGAGTGTCCATAATAGATTTTACTCTCTCTGCTTTCTACTGGCTCCAAATCTCCCCATTCATTACTGCACAGGGATTGTCTTATAAACTTAGTAGAAACCACAACAATTTTCTAAAATCCTTTGCTTGGGTCTACACAAAACTGGTTTTGTTTTCCAACCTATATATTTCTTTAGCTGGAAATTTCTGCAGGGTTCATGGCTTTGTTGCTCTGATTGGCCCTCAAGGAAGGCCCAAGAGAGCAATAGTGCCTGCAGAGGTCTTACGTCATGGCCTGCACTTTTTTAGTGCTTTTCAAGAGAGTCTGCAGATGGGATAATTATTGTCCCTGAAAGCTCTGCCTAGTGGCCTGGCATCCCAGGAATTTACCCAAGTTGCTTTGTGATGGTTGTCTGACTCTGTCCCTTGCTGTGGGTATTTCACAGGTATAATGGGATTTTGCTTTTAAGGTAGCAGGCAGGCTGTCTGGCAAAGAATCTTCTTACATAGAGAGGATGTACTACCCTTCCAATTCCTGTGCCAGTGCTAGGAGTCTTTGATTTGGAGCACTACAGCTGCCGCAGTTCATTACTGCACATTTTAGAGGCAAGTTCGGCTGTATCAGTGGGTTACCCCCTAATGTGCTGTACTCATTGTGATAATAGCTGAGGATATTACAGACAGGAGGAGTGCATACTGACTTTGGAGTACCACTACTCTCAGCCTTAAATGGGCTTCCAAATAAGAGGCAGAGTGCTACCTTGCAAGCTAGCAGTCCCCTCTCATAGTGACCCTGGGGATTGTAGCTACCCCACTCCATTTAAGTTTCTAGGAGTCTAGGTGAGGGCAAGGGCTTATAACTATGACCAATTCATCCAGAAGTGACTATGGGGTTCTAAGAGCCACAGTAGGGGGAGCCAGGGCTGAGGAGTATGAAGGGATTCAGCACATCAGTAATCTCTCTGGAGGTCTATTTGTCTTCCAAGTCATGGTCCAGCTACTCCTTTGCTCAACTTACAATACGGTGGGTTCTATGAGAAAGAACATCATGATAAGCAGTGTTTACTTGGCTTCTGGGCCCAGGAATGTCCATTTGAATCACTCAGATGAGGAGAAATGCAGACACCATATTCAAGGATTAAGGACGTGGATATAGCAGTAACATAGGAATCAATGACCATAGGTCTCTGGTCTTTGCTGTTGAGTTGTTCTGTGATTTTGTGCAAAGTCTCTTTGTGCCTTTCATGTCCTTGACTGGAGAATTATAATACTTGCTAGCCAATGAGCCTCTTAGGACTGTACTTTCCAGAGATGCACTGTCAAAGAAGGAACCAAGTTTCCTAGTGCTGCTACCTTTCCGCATAGACACATAAATGAAGTAATACTATATTTTTAGGCCGCTGAATAATATAGAGATCTTCTTTAAACAATCAATAATATACCTGGCATCTCTTTCTAGTAATGAGTACAAATATGATAATATAGGTAACTATCTTTTATTTTCTAATATATGCTGGGGACTCTGCTAGGTGTTTCACATTATATGTATCCTCACAATAGCTGTTCAGGATAGGGGTTATTATTTCCATTGTACGTGTGGTGAAACTGAGGTTAGAGTTTATACAATTTACACAATTTGTGTGGAATATATTCTTTCATCCTCACTAAAAACCACTGGTTTTTGTCCCTTCTTTTTGATGTAGTTTCATACTAACTCAAATTTATTGAGGACTTCTATATCTGGGTTATGCTACTATTTCTAAGTCTAACTGTTTAGCTAAACCATTAGTAGACCTTCTTCACCCACCTGATAACTTTATTCACCCAACCCACTATTCTGGACACATCCTTGATTCATGAAGATCTTTCATTGTCATACTGTTAAAGAATGCTCTCCCACTATGACTAGTAGCCTTTTCTCAGTCTTACTCTTCATAGGCTCCCTTTACTTAGCATCATATCTAGTCTCCAGACTAATTCATATTCTCTTGATCAGCTCATTCCGTGGTCTGTTTTATTTGTCATTTTGACACTCTCAGAAATTACCTTATTCTTCTAAACTTTTGTTTTCCTGTCTTATCTAACCTACAAACCTCTAATTTTTTGTTATCTTTCCTCTCAACTGTCCTTTGACTCTTTAATGCCTACTCATCCTTCAGATCTTGGCTCACAGATAACATCCCCAGGGTTTACTCTTAGCCGGCAGATCAATTCGGTCATTGTGTTTCATGCTGTCAGTGGTCTGTACCGTTTCTTCCTAACACTTGTTTGAGTTTGTAATTATATCTTTCTTTATTTAATTATTTGATTTGTATCTTTTCCCCTCACTAGCCTGTAAGCTCCATAATGACAGAATCCAAGTTTGTTTTACTTAGTTGTTGATACTCTTTAATTTCAGACTCTCCCACTCTCCAGGAAAAAAAAAAAAGATAAAATAAAACAAAAGAAATCTGCTTCTCTCATTGAAGTGCATGCCATATCTTTACATTCCTCTCCTCCTCTTGCAGTATCAGATTTGGGACATTTCTTCACTCACTTGAAACTTTTGATCCTCAGTCATTCTCATGTCTCCAACTCTTGCTATTTGGCCTAATAATTTCAAGTTGTTGGTGAAGGATCTATCCAACGCCCTTCCCTCTATATATTTCCATCTACCTTTAATACACTGCATCTCAGCCACACATTCCTTTGTCACATTCTGCATCTTGTCATCATGACAAACCACCTCTGAGATTGAGTATCAGACATCCAAGTCGGTACCACCACCACAGGGCCTTCCAGCTCCCTTGTTCAACTTCTCTCACTGTAACATTCCTTTCACCTCAAATCCATTGACCCTGTTAATGTTTTTCTGCTTTCATCTCCTTTCTCCTACCATCATTATAAAGACTTCCTTATGGAAACGCTCAACCCTGTCATCCTCCCTCCCTCCTGTACTCATTGTCTAACCTGCAGCACTGAATGTATTTAACTATCTTCCCTTCTATGCCTGGACCTAATCAGCAAGAATATCTGCTGATAAGTTTCACTCTAGATTCATGTTCATAATCTTTAAACAATCAACTGCCTGGAATCCCCATTATGTTTTTCTAGTAGGTTTACTGTCCTACTGTCAAAAATAACTGTTTTATATCTTTTCTCCTCAAAACTCCTACACCCTATATGTTCTCATTCTCACTGAGTGACATTGTATTATATTCAAGTAAGAAATTCAAAGTCATCAGATGTGAAGGCCTCCATTTCTCTATCGCCAAACTTAACTTTCACACGCCACCCACCTTCTCCTTCCCTCTAGTTGCAGGGAGGTTTCTTGCCCCTCGAACTTTGTTGAATAACAATCCTCCACATGTGCTCTGCATGCCATTCTGACCCACCTGCTTAAGGAACTTGCTTTTTAAGTTATCCCTTTTGACTTTTAACTCATTGAAATTTTCCCTATAGATTAACCCTAAAAAAGTATAAAAACATGATCTAGCATCTTTCATCTTCATGATATCCCATCTCCCTTGAACTACGTCCTCATTTCTCTACTTCCCTCCATGGACAGCTTTTAGTGGGAAAAAGAGGTCATCATGAAGAAATTCTTACATAACCATCTCTCTTCACTACTACCTGTACCTTTTTAAAACTCCTTCCATACTTACTGTTGGGGAAGTGAAATTTTCCTTCTACACTTCTAGGTCCTTTGGTTCATCTAACAATCAAATTAATATGACAGGTTAGCAGGAGAAAAATAAATTAATAATGTACACATCAGGCCCCACGAGAATATGAGACCCATAGGCAGTCAGAAAATTGAAGTTTACCTGTCATCTTGAACAAAGGAAAAAAGGGTAAGGTTTGGGGGCTTCAAACAGGAGGAAGGCAATTGACAAGAAGATGGGAAGAGCAAGTGTCTGGTGAATGAATGCTTGCCATGCCATGCACAGATGATGGGACACAAGAGGAATTTGATCTCCAGGCTCTGCTAAGTCCCTCTTAACCTTACAACTGCTGGCTTATATTCTTTATAGTTATTCTCATGATAGTTCTCTTTCTGAACCAGGCCCTCTGCATAAATTCTTTTAGGTAGTTAAGGGACAAGTAAAAGTTTTTCTTGAATCTGCTGGGTCTTGATTGCCTTCAGCTGAAAATAATCCATATGCCACAGTGGTATGTTTTGAGGAGGCTCATTCGGAGCCCCTTCAATAATTATCTCCCTCTGTACCCATCCTAGACTCCTTACTCCCTGCATCCTCACTTCTCTCTAACTTCCTCATCACCACACTTGCTCTAGTTTACCTGGTCATTTTTCACAGAGCAGCCGGAGAACTGCATTTTCATTATACACATTGGTTCATATTATTCCCTTGTTAAAAACATGCAGTGACTTTTATTTTACTTAAAAGACAGATTGTTATATTTCTAATAGAAACAGTTATTGGACTAGGAGAGGAGGAAATGCTTAAATGGAAAAGCAAACCAGACACATTTTCATTACTTGTAGGACTCACAGTGTATCGGGAAACACAATGGTCTCCAACAGATATTCACAAAGATAATTGCCATTGTTAATAGTGTGATAAAGGAAAAGTACAGAATGCTATGAGAACCCATGGTAGCAGCAGTCTCTCTCCTATAAAAATAACATTTGTTCTGGGATCTTAAGGAAGAATGTGCATAGTAAAGTGTCAGTCAAGGCAGGTAGAAGGAATAAAATGTAGGAATGTCCTGAGACAGGGAGGAGTAGGAAGCTTTTGAGTCACTGAAGTGTGGCCTGTGTGACTGAAACACTGGGACTGGAAAGGAGAGTTGTATGAGATAGGGCTGATGAGGTGGACAGGAGCTAGGTCCTGCGGAACGTTGTATATTACTTCAAATACTTTGGACTTCATCCCGAGAAGGTAACTTGACATTGTGGTAGCCTTTGACAAAGACTGGTAGCCAAAGGCTGGTAGGGTGGTAGCCAAAGACATTGTGGATGTCTTTGAAGTGTTTTAAAAGTTGCTTAACATTAGTTTTTTTTAACAAGGTCATTCTCATTACTATATAATGAATATATACAGATGAAAAACAGGTGTAGGTAACTTAGGCAATTATTATAAATTTCCAAGAAAGGGATAGTTATGGTTTAAACTGGTGCTTTTAGTAGAAATAACAAGGCTTGAGATAATTCAGAAGTTGGGTTGACAGGGTTCAGTAACTGGTTAGACTGTGGGGGTTAATGGTAACAGATATGGCAGGGATGATAGATGTATCAAGGATAGATCTCAAATTTTCTGCATGAGTAAGTGGATCTGTAGAGAAGCCCATTACTGAGAATGGGAATGTGGAAAACGGAGCTGTTTTGGGAAAGAAGATACTACATCAGGATTCAAACATTAAAATTGAGATTTTTGTAAGAAGTTCAAGTAAACTTTGATGAGTGGATAAAACAACTATGGGACAATTACACAATGGAATCATACTTAGACACAAAAAAGAAGAAAATTTACCTTTTGCAACAATATGGATGGACCTGCAGAGTGATACACCCCATGAAATAAGCCAGTCAGAGGAAGGCAAATACCATATGATTTCACTCATATGTGGAAGCTAGCAAACAAACTGAACTAGCAGGAGAAGGAGGACACACTCCTGACAGAGAGCAGGCTGACGGCCAGGGTGGGTACGTGAGGGGTGGAGAGATGGGGCACAAAGGAAAAAGGACTCATGGACGTGGACCACAGTGGTGATTGCTGTGGGACGGGGCGTAAGAGGAATGAATGGTAATGGAAAAAACATAAAAAATATTAAATAAAAAAACATGACATTAAATACTAGAAAATATCATTTATTTACTTTCTTCCCTAAACTCCACACAATTTATCAACTGTATCTCTAATTTTTAAAAATTCTCCCAAATCCAGTCACTTGGCAACATCTCTGAACTTTTGACATAGATCTGAGCTATCACCATTTGCCTTATAGGTTATTATTTTCTAATTGCTTCTCTGCTGCTGTCTTGCAGCCTGCGAAGCAGCTAGATGATCCTTTTAAAATGCAAATTTCATCATTCTCCACCTTTGCTATACTTTTACATTGAAATACCATATCCTTACATTGACCCAAAGACCTTACAGCAGCCAGTCCCTATCTTCTTTCTCAAACTTTCTATTCCGCCCTTCTCTTCAAAATATACCGTGTAGCCACACAGGCCATCTTCCTGTTTTTTGAACAAGATTACCACTACTCCAGAGCCATTACACTTTATGTTTATTTTACTTATAATTCTTTGCTTCTGCATTAGAGGACAGGCAGAAAGTGACCAGAGGAGAGAGAAGAGGGAATTTCAGGGGAAAGGGGGAAGGGTTTACAGGAACAAAGTTAAATGACACATGGATAAAAACTAGGGGGAGGGTGGTAATGGGAGCGAAGTTAGGGGGGGTGGGTGGACTGGATTGGGAGTAAAGGGGAGAAAACTGTACTTGAACAATCATTTAAATAAAATGGAAAAAAATTCTTTGCTTCTTGTTATTTTGTGAGTTTTGATTGAAATTTCACCTGAACATTCTACATAAAACAGCCTGTTCTTATAGGCCTACACATTTAATATTGAATGATGTCACTGAGATTCAGAGTAGGAATTATTTCTTGGCATATATGTATGACATGTAAGAGGAAGATGAGCTCAATGACTTTTTCTTCTGTTTACACAAGAGAATGTATTTTTATTTCATTAAAGATTATTGTATAGACTGTGATGTACCAGCAGGAAGGGAGGATGCTGTTGTGTGAATAAAAGTGCTTTATTGCTTTAGTCACAGAAAACAGCTGCTGGTTAGCATATGCCTCCTGATCTTGATTAATCATGGAATAAAATAGTGAAATTTGTGACTATGGTTATTTCAGAATGCTGTGTGACAAAATGGCTTTAAAATGAAAGGTCCTGCTTTACCACAGTGAAGATTTCTAGTTCGTAGGGTAAAAGACAGCCATTCAAGATTTTACCATGATTGGGATTAGCATGACCCTAGTAATAGCAGTGTTACATAACTCGTTAGATGTGTCATGGGATCGTGTCTCAATGACATCATTAAGACCTTGGATAGGTCGAATCTATTACTTTAGGGCACTTTTTAAAAAAATGCTAGAAATAAAGGTCCCAACTAAAGTAGGACAGCATAAATAAAAAAAATAGAGATACAATAATATTTGGGGATAAAATTCATGAATATTTTGACTGATTAGAAGTTGGAGTTTGAGAGACAGGTAGAAATTGAAAATAAATCCAGAGTTTTCAGCTTATGAATGTTGGGAAATTGTCCTAGAGATATCAATAAAAAGATCCAATTTGGATAGAAATATTATACTTATTTTAGACAGATAAAATGAGTTACTTTCATGAAGCTTGTATGGAAATATCTGGCAAATAGCAAGAAATATGGATCCAGGACTTCAGAAACAATAAATGATAATATAACCACTTTTGAAGCCAGGAGAATATAGACAATCTCTTTAGAGGAATATGTGAAAGGAAAAGAAGGGAATGATGAGAAAGAATGGGATTTGGTAAACAAAATACAGAGTTAATGGAGGAAGACAGCAGGAAGGATTCTGAGATACAGATCAGGACAAATAAGATAATGAAGAACAAGCAACATTAAAAAAGGGAGTGAACAGGAGTCTAGGCCCCAAAGATGCCAACTTGGATAAGGAATGAAAAGAGGCCAATGGTTTTTATCAGTTAGATTTTGGTAACCACGATACAAATAGCTTCATGCAAATGAGAACTGTACCTCTTTGAAGAGCGGGGAAAACTTTCCTGGAAGCTTCCTAACAGACTTCTATTCATGTGTCCTTGGCCAGAATTCTGACACATGCCCATGACTAAACCTATTCTTGGCAAGAAGAATTTGAATGACCATGGCGTATACGAATTATACTTTACTTACTGAGGTTGCAGAGTGTGAATCTCCCTCCAAGCCCAAGACTGTGCAACACTGGAAAACGTGTGGGTTCTATAAGCATGGAAAAGGTGGAGGCTGGTGATTAAACAACTAATAAAATGTAGCATGAGAAGAAAACAGCAGTGTGTGTGTGTGAGAGAGTCAGAGAGAGAGACAGAGACAGAGAGAGAGATGATTTTTATTTCCTCAGAAACAAATGGCAAGCTGTTCTGCATTGGTGTGTTATGATTTCAAATCCACTTGTTCATGACTTAAGTGATGTTGTTTGATACAGGGTGAAGCTATTTACATTGAGGATACTGTGTCATAAAAATGCCATCAAAATTGTTGTGCTACTGGGCACTTATCAATATGAACATAAGGAAGAGCAACTGTGGTGTTATCAACATTGAAACTTTAAATACCAAGAGTTTGTGAGGATTTAGTGAGTGTTCAGACTGGGCAAAGATAGTCTTTGCTGATCTAAATTGCTCTCTGAAGACCTTGGGACATTAGCTCTTGCTTTGGTGAGGCTGGTCTTTGCCAGCAGTAGTGAGAACCATGCAGCCACCCCTGAAGGAGATCATCTTGCCTGCAAACACCAGTGCCCTCATTCTGCTAACATCACGCTCTAGCCACGAGGGACTTTAAATTAGTGCTTGTTGTTGAATCTCAGCTCTTGTTTGGCTAAGCTGACTTCTAAGAACCAACTCAGAAAGATACACCTCAACTAAATTTAGACTTTGTTTTCTTTTTATATCCCTTTGCCTGGAATAATAGTGTAATTAATCTATCATTGGTTAGGATATGTTATTTCTTTATTGGCTTGTTAAGAGACATTACCCTGGATACTATTGGCTTGTGAAATATTATTGTTATAAATTATAATTCCTGCAGTAAGCCTAGGCTAAATAAATTATTGGCAAAGATAATTTCAGTCTCTTGGCATAATTTTGCCATGAACAAAACACAAGGTCAACTGTTGAGAGGAAGAGAATAAGGGAGGGGATGCTTAGGACTTCAGAGGGTGATTAAAAACTGAAACAACATTTATGGGGATTGGGGAAGCAGTATATACGTCCAAGGGCATTCTACCTGCTGGAGGATGTGAAAAACAGTCGCCAAGGCAAGCATCGCCCTGATTTTTTTAAATTTCACTTAATGTAGAGTCAAATACATTAGAGGTGGAAATGATCCACGTGACCGTCTGTCCTTCTCATGCAGATGCAGAACTGCTCTCACAGCAGACGTCTTATTGCTCCGTCGAACTCACCTTAAATGTCCTGACTGATGACATTTCCACAGCCTCCCTTGGGAGTCTACTCCATCATCCAATAGCTCTGCGTGTCAGGCAACATTCCCTGTGGTCCTGTCTTCATTCTTTATCTCCTTCTATTAGTCTTCTTCCGGCAAAATGATTCCCCTTCTGTGGAGCTTTTGCATTCAAGCTTTTGTCACACCTCTCTCAGTTACCATTTATGCTGTTATATGTGTTCCAGTTTTTATTCTTTCTTCATCTGTTAGTTCTTCTACACCTTTTAATAATGAGTGCTTCTTTCCCTCAGAATACCTATGAATTCCTGGAATCTTATGTTTCTTTTAAAAAATGTTTTATTTATTGATTTTTAGTGGGGGAGAGAAAGGAGAGAGAGAGAGAAAGAGAGAGAAACATTGATTTGTTGTTCCACTTATTTATACATTCATTGGCTGATTCTTGTATGTGCCCTGACTGGAGATCAAACCTAAAAACTTGGTGTATTGGGACAATGTTCTAACCAATTGAGCTACCCAGCCAAGGCCTAAAATCTGATGCTTCTTATAGGAACTATTATATAATAGATGGGATAGTCTCACGCAATAGACTCCTAGTCATGTAATTCTCTGCTGTTACTCAGCTTGGATTATTTTCTCCTGACCCCTCATTTTTGAGGGGACCCTTCTCAGCCTATAGGATGATATCCAAAATTTTAGGGAAACATATGCCATAGATTGAATGTTTGTATCCCATCCAAATTTTGTATGCTAAAATGTAATCTTCAGTATGATGGCATTTGGGGGTAAGGCCAACCTTTGGGAGGTGATTAGGTCATGAGGACTCTGCCTATAAAAGAGACCCCAGAGAACTCCCTTGCCCCTTTACACCATCTGAGGCTATATTATAGAAAAAAGACAGCTGTCTATGAAACCATAAGCAGGTTTTCACTACACACTAAATCTGCTTGCACCTTGATCCTGGACTTCCCAGCCTTCTGAAGTATGAGAAATAAATTTCTGTTGTTTATAAGCCACCAAGTCTATGGTAGTTTATTGCAGCAGCCCAAATGTACTGAAACAGAAAGTTATATTGAAAGTGGGGTGCATCCCTGGCTGGGTAGCTCAGTTGGTTGGAATGTCATCCCATACACAATGCTGTGTTTGATTCCCAATCAGGACACAACCTACGTTGTGGGTTCAATCCCCAGTTGGGGCACATGGGAGAGGCAACTAATTCATGTTTCTCACTGTTGATTTGGGAGTAAAGTGCTCTCTCCCCTGTGCTCTCACTCCAAAATCAACAAACATATCCTTGGGTGAGAATAAAAAAAGGAGAATGGGTTGCTGCTGTATAAACACCTAAAAATGTGGAAGCATCTTCGAAGCTGAATAATTGGTAGAGGTTGGAATAGTTTTGAGGTGCACACTAGTCAAAGCCTATATTCTTGAGAATGGACCATTAAAAGCAATTCTGGTGAGACCTCAGAAAGAAAAGAGGAGTGCTGTAGAGAAAGCCTCAGTCCTTTTTAGATTACCTAAGTAATCCTAAACAGAATGTTGGTGGAAATATGGTCGGCAAAGGACATTCTAATGGAGTCTCAGATGGAAATAAGAAACACATTATTGAAAACTGGAGGAAAGGCAATCCTTGTTATAAAGTGACAAAGGACTTGACTGAACTTTGTTCATGTCCTAGAGTTCTGTGGAAGGTGGAACTTGTGGGTGATGAAATTGGATATTTGGCTGAAGACATTTCTAAGTGAAGTGTTAAAAAAGCGACCTGGTTTCTCCTGGATGCTTCTATTCGTAAAGTGCAAGAAGATAGAAATGATTTAAAGACAGAATTATTATTCAGAAGAGAAACCCAACTTCAAGATTTCAAAAATTTTTAGGCTACCCGTATAGAAAAGAATAAGAAAGACTATTTGAGAGAGAACACTAAGGGTATAGCCATATGACCATATGATAAGGAGATTAATCAGCCTTCTGGACAGAAGCCAGGAAATATTGTCTAAAACAATGGAAGAATAATCCAGAAGGCAATTCAGAGGTCATCAGAACTGCCCTCCCATCACCAATCTAGAGTGTCTGGGCCCCCTGGGGCCTGTGACACCTAGATGCATCTTACTTGGTGCCACCTTACATCAAGGGCTCCTGTTCCTCATACTTCTTGGCCACCTTCCTCGGCCAATACCCTTGTGGCTCTGGTGGGTACAAATGCAACACAGGCCATGCTCAGCAGAGCTATAGGGGCATGGCGCAGGATTCCAACACCAGAGAGCTGTGGGCCCAGGCAAAGAACTTCTACAGGGCCACCCAAAGTCATGGGAGCAGGACTTCACAGAAAACCTGTTATGGAAGGACTGTCACACTGTTAGGTCCTGAAAATAAGATCCCCACAACAGTGCATTTGGAAGGCACTACAGTGGGCCAGGAAGGCATAGCGTGGGGCCAAAGAGCCTTAAAGACTAGTGGAAATGTCCCATTGGATTTGGGACTTGCTTGGGCAGGAACTGTCATTCCTTTCTTTTCTGTTTCTCCCTTTTGGGGGTAGGAATTTCTATCCTATGCCTGCCCCACCATTGTGTTTTGGAAGCATATATGTTTGATTTCACAGATTCACAAGTAGAGAGGAATTTGCCTCAAGACCAATCATACCTTGAGTTCACCTATATCTAATTTAAATGATCTTTAGATAAGTCTTTGCACTTGACCTTTTGAGCTGATGACAAGAAAGGTGGACATAAATTTTGGAGGCCAGAAGCAAAATACTATACTGAAAGTCTGTGTGCCCCAAAAATTTATATGGTGAAATCTAACACCAAATGTGATGGTGTTTAGAAGTAGGTCCTTTAGGAGGTGATCAGGCAGGGGGGGCCCTTATGAAAGGGATTCGTGCACTAACAAAAGAGGCCCCAGAGAATTCCCTGTGCCTTCCACCATGTGAGGTTATATTGAAAAGATGTTCATCTGTAAACCAGGAGGCAGGCTCTCACCAGACACTGAATCTTCCAGTGCTTGATCTTGGGCTTCCCAATCTCCACACCTGTGAGAAATAAATACCACCATGCGACTCAGCCTGTACTATTTTGTTAGAGTAGTCCAAATAGACTAAGATAGTATCTCAGTAGATTCCTAATGGATACCTTTGCCTCTAATCTCTTTCTTCCTTAATACTATTGTAGACTATTGCCAAATTAATCTTCCTCCAAACTCTATTTTCATGTTCATTCCCTTCTCAAAATTTTTAATACTTTACCTACCCATGACCTAGATATTGAAACACCAACTCTTAAACCCATTATTCCTTTTATACTCTGTTTCCAAATTACTTTCGCAAACCTTCCTTTAACATTATAAATTTTGAACTTGTCAGAATGCTCACAGTGTTTCCCTTAAATGAAAAGTTCCTACTACTTGTCTGCTTATCCAATTCTCAGTAATTTCTGCCAATTGTCCTTAAGTCCCACCGTTTCAACAAACTATTTCTTTATCTTTTCTGCCTGTGAAATCTTATGCTATTAATTTCATGTGAATCATTCATAGTGGCACGTTTCCTGGTGGCACATATTTACTAGTCGTATCATTATTTAATTTGTTGTGAGGTTTCTTGAAGACAGGCTGCATTTCTTAACAACTAGTTGAACAACTTTGTTCAAGTCACTTAATTTTCCTGAGCTGCAAACTTTTCATTTATGAAACAATAATGGTAATAGTGATTTCACTGGGTTCTTATGTTAAATAATGGAAAATGTCTAACTGTTAGGTACTGTTAGGTAGCTATAATAAGTTATACTTTTGTTTGCAGCTTCCATATGCTTCATAAGCTTAAAAATTATGCTAGATTTTAATAGGTGTTCAATACACATTTGGTGAAATGAACGGTTAGTTTATTCACTTCTAGCAAGTGAAATTTCTCTGAAGTTTTTTCTTTTCTTTCTTTAAATACTTCTAGATGCTGGGTGAAGTTGATTTGGTCTCACACCCCTTAGAAAATAATGAACTGGGCTGCAAACGAATAAACACTTATAGTTGTTTGACCTCGCTGTTTTATGGTAGATGATCTAGTTCTGACATAGCCTTCACAGAACGAATACAAAACAGTTTGGTTGTTTCTTCAGAGGTACTATCTACATTGGCAATCCAGAAAAGATTATGTCAAACTACCCATTCTTTTGCCCTAAAAATCTTATGAACATGAAGTTTCTAGGGTTTACTCAAAAAGCTCTTATATTTGTTTATTTTTGTGGTGGTATTATAACTCAGGGGGAGGGCAGTGAAGACATAAAATTTATAAAGAGAGAGAGAGAGAAATTGATTTGGGATAACCACCCACATATGTGCAAGAGAAGAGTCTGTTAGTTTTATTAACCCTGAACACCTTCGCACTTTATTGAGATCTATCCAACACTGTCTGCTCACTCTAGTTACTCCTTATTTTATAAACAGGACAATTCCTTAGAGATGAGGAAAAAATATGTCCCTGAAAATTTTACCAGATTAATTTTGAGGTATAAAATTAAAATATAACACCACAATTGTTGTTTAGTGTTCTGTTAACTATTGACATGAAAAAACCTTGGTACTTTACTCAAAGGAATTATCATGTGACCTTGTGCGTTCTGGACTCATTCTTCTGAACTGAAAAATTTATCTCTCCTTTTCCTGAATGTTTTGCTAAAGGGAAATATCTATCTCAAATATAGGTTTGTTTTATTTCCTTTGTAGCAGTAAAATCAGGCTGTTACAATGATTATTTTTATTATGTAGGTCTTTATTTTCCTCAGCATTTTAAGGTGGCTGCATTTATGGAATCCAAGAATTTATTAGTGAACAAACCCAAGCTATGCAATTTGTCCAAAGCATCCAAAGAGCTCCAATTAACAGACTTTTGGGGAACTTCAAATACTGAGAGCCTTTGAATCGAAGCCATTCCCCAAGGCAGCATCTACATGGCATCAAACAAAGGGGAGATCTGGCAGTTCTTCTCTTGATTTTATCAGAGTATCTAGTCCAGGCTGTGTCTCCCTGCTGAATTAGCTGGTTTGGCTGCCTACACTGATCAAATCAGGGGGATAATTGTCCAATCCTGCATTTTGTAGTCTGTAAACAGAGCTTAGAACAAACAAAACTAAGTACATCCAATAATTGGTCTTCCTGCTTTTTAGGGATTATTATTATGGTATTACTAGGCCAATTACCCAAGGTCAGAATGTTTTGTTGGTTTGTATCAAAGTGCTTTTGTTTGGTTTTGCTTCAATTCTACCCACTGTAAACCAAAGTAGCTTATTTGGAGATGTTTAACAATGGTTGAAATCATAGCATACTGCTCTACTTCAAATGTGATTTATAAAAGGTTTATAATGGAAAATATGACATATAAACAAAGTATCACCTGGGTGTCTATGCCTGGGCATCCATTATCTGAAACATAGCTGCTGTTCTCTGCAGTTCATTGAGCAGCTCTATTCCAAAAACCAGAGCACAGTCATACTAAAGCAGCATTAATAATGCAGTCTTGGTTTTGCATCATTAGATACTGAGGCCATTGATGTTTTGCCACTTATCTCTCAACCCAGAGGCATTTGCTAAGACCAGTCTCCTATTTTTAATGATAATACTAAGCCATATAAAAGATGATCAAATTGTTATTTTTCTTGTATGAATGGTGACACAAAGACCATTCACAAGTTTTATTACATTCCTCTTGTTGGCGTCCCCTTAGAAGCTGGCATTAATAGAAACTATCTTGCACTTTCTTTGGAGAGCTTAGTCTGAATGTGGGGAGCCTACAAAGTGATTTTCCCAATATAAACCACTGACTTTTGGGTTTCTTATTTCCTGAAAAACAAGAAGAGAAAGGAGAAACAAATATCTTGCCTTGGAAAAGTTGTTTCCAAAGAAAGAAAACTCATCTCATCACCCTCAAATGTGGCTTCTTCTATCATGTTGGGTGCGGGGGTTTTTACCCATTGGACTTTGAGTTCAAAATATATGTCCTTTCCTAGCACAGAACAGCGCTAGTCTCTAAGTCTGTCTCAGCATACCGCTTTTTTCCAAGTCTTCCTGGATTTTCTCTTATGGATGCCTCACTCTCTCAACTCTACTTCCAGTCGTACTTTCTCCAAAATGCATTCAGTACCTCTCCACCTTTTCCCCACTCTTCCCTTAGTCCTGCCCCCAGCACTTTAGTCTTCAGACCATTAAAGTGGTTATTATTGATGCCAGTCATGCAAAACTAGTGTGATGTTTAAGTAAGCTCAGAGAGTTGTTATTCATCCCCAAGGACTTCAAAGTAAACAAGTCGATTGTAAGCTATTAAGTATCATAAAAGTAGATTTCCCACCTTCTTAGTTCAATATCACTTCTTGTCAGCTGTTAAGCATTAGCTGACATTACACCAGAAATTAAGTGCTCCGCAGAAGTTTGTGTTGTCTGAAGGCCAGCCCACTTTTTGCTTGAAGGCTCTCTTTCAGGCGGTGGTGAACAATGAGCGTGCGTGTGTGCTTCTGTTTGAGGGAAGAAGGTGGTTTGTCAGACAGGAGCAGAAGTAAATAAAAGAAGTTGACTCTACAAGGGATGGCAACCACATGACATATCCTAACTCTGCATTTAATACATAGGTCATAAGTGAGTGCTGCATTCTTTCCCAGCAAGCCAAATATAGCCCGAGCTTGCTGTTCAACACAGACTTCTATTGTTTTGGACTTTGTCCAGACAGAACAGAGGGATACTTCTCACAGAGTATACAGTAGGCGCAGCAAAAACAAACCCTATTCTCAGCAGTATTCCTGTGGACAACACCCCTAAATCACCTCCATTTATTCCCCCTGCAGTGTCTGACAGACTTTTCTTCAATACCACAAACCAATTGCATGACATCTAAACTATCAAATGACCTCAAGAATTTTAAACTTTCAAAAGATAAAAAATAAAAGTAAAGCCCTTGCAGCTGTTATTCTGCTCTGAGTGCCTTCAATACAATTCATGCACAGATAGTTTTCTTCTCCAGGTTGAATGAAAAAAACAAAAATAAAATCACTATAGTCTTCCTCTGGTTCTACACGAAAATATCCCAGGGGGTATAAACTCAAGATTGCTTCACAAATCCTACACAATTTTTTTTGATGATAAACAGCCCTGTGGGAAATAAATTATGATAGTCAGCTAGAAAATGGAAAATGTCTAAAGATTTCTAAAAATAATGATTACATTTTTCCGCTGTTTGACACATAGCCATTTTTACAGAAGCACATGAAGTCAAGGTTAGGAAGGGCTGCTGGAGTCTGGTATGAAGCTGCTCTTTCTGGTCTTCCTGCACCTGATACGTGGGGAGGAAGTAGCCTTCAATTTCACATCCTGCAATAGTTCATCTTGCCTGCTCTCTCCCAAATCAATCTCTCATGATTTCTCCATCTTGGGAATAAAAATACCATTATCATCCATTCTACTTTCTTCCTGTAAAAATTAGAGCATGTCTGTGAATATTTAAATATTTGAGGGCAACAAGAACAGGGTATCTGCTTTGATGATATATTGAGAATACATCTGGAAAGAAGTGTCTATTGTTTTCACAGGAAGATAAAGTGCATTAAAGCACATTGAAAAGTTGTGAAAATATCCAAAAAGGAAACATTTTTCTTTATTATGTTTTGAAATAAGACTTGAATGCTTTTGGGGGGACTTAACTCTTATTTAATTGATTCTGTTTTTCTTTGTGTTTTCTCCTTATTTTATACCTCTTCTGAGATATCTTACCCTAATGATAATCTCTCATGAAAAATAATTTTGTGTAACGTGTACAATAATGACTTCCCAAATTCTCTGCTCCAGTTCAGTTATCTATCTGGTACACTGGGTGTCTATATAAATAAAATGTCCCCTGTTAGTTACATTACACCAGTGATTTTCAAAATTTCCATTTCATGGCACACATACTAATTACTAAAATTTTGTGGCACACCAAAAAAAATTTTTTTTTGCTGACCTGACAAAAAATAGGTATAATTTTGATTCATTCACACCAGATGACTATTGTTGTATTGGCTGTTTTCATTTTATTATTTGACAGTCTAAGAGAAAAGAGGCCAGTTCCCCCAACTTAATAGTCAGGTATTATATATTTTAAAAACTTGCAGCATACTGGTTGAAAATTGCTTCTTATATTATCTTTATCTCATTCTCTTGCAAAGAAACTTGCAAATTGAAGGCACTGCAATGTTTAATTAGAGTAGATTAGGCAAGAGGACAACTCTTTCAATGGAAGGGGCTCGGTCTTTCAAAAGCTGAGGAAGAGGTTAAATAGAACACCTACTGTCTGCAAAATAAAGAAGAGGTACAGAGACAGAATTAAAGTAAAGTCTTTAGTATTTGATAAAGAAGAGAAAGCTTAGTCTGGGGTGATTTTTCTTAACAAACAAAAGATTGGTTTATCAAAGCCTAAATTTACACTGTCAAAGTAGACCTTGTGTTACAAAACATAAACACAGAATGTGGCCAAGCTCTTCATTTTATTTGTATTTGTGTCATGCTTTTGTTGCGTAGGTATTTTCTGAGGACTGCTAATTTGTTCTGGAGTTATTCTTTGGATGTGAGAGACTGCTAATCTGTGCTGCTAGGTCATAATGCAATTTGATTTTTTTGTCATTTATGAACAAATACTTTTGTTATTTCACTGATCATGTGCATATGTTCTTTAAAGTAATAGTTTTTCCAAAATTTTATGAAATTTATGTAAGAATGTGGTCCTTGCAGATACTAGCAACTGCTAATAATAGAAATCTTTTACGCAATCCTCCCACACTTACTCAAAGGCAAGGGGCTATTTAAAAAAAAAGAAATCCCACATTCTTAACTTTGATTTCCTGTATTACATGATATTTCTATAAATGTGTATAGTCAGTGGTCTTACCCAGGGTATTCTGTAGCTCATAAGGTGAAAATTTAGGGCAAAATCATGTCTATAGGATATTTTTTATTTAAGAAAATTAATGATTTATTTATAATTCTTTTTAAGAAGTCTAAATAAAGAAAAATGCTAGCTTTTATATTATTATACAGCTTGTATGTCTCATAGTGAAATGGATTTCTCAAACTTGAAATTTGGTGTCTTTTAGAAAAAGTTAACAAAGAAATTTACTTAATGTTGGCATTTCAAATGTTGGCATTCTTGGAGAAATATATATTTTTTTCTTTAGTTTATTGAGACTTTGCTTATATTGCTTGTTTTATTTTCATTTCTTATTATGGAACATTAAGTAACTTATTTAATAACTTCTAATGATGTTATCACAATGTATATGCAGTAATTCATCATCCGACTTGATATCTGAATGTGACTAATATCATTGAACCATCCATGTGTTCCTTTTCTATTTTATAATCTACACCTTCTGTATTTTTTTAAAGATTTTATTTGTTTATTTTTAGACAGAGGGGAAAGGAAGAGAAAGAGAGGGAGAGAAACAACAATGTCTGGTTGCCTCTTGCTCGTCCCCAACAGAGAACTTGGCCCCCAACTTAGGCATGTGCCCTAGGCTGGGAATCGAACTGGTTACCTTCTGATTTGCAGGCCGGCACTCAATCCACTGAACCACACCATCCAGGGCTACACCTTCTGTATTCTATTCCATCCATCCATGTTCTAGTCAATTACTAAATTTGTTTTTTATTGATTCTTTACTTTTTATTTTAAAAAGCTTTCCCCTTCCCCTTTGCTTTATTTCCATGTCTCTAGTTCTATTTTTCTCATTTGTTTTGTTGATTAGGTTCCACTTATAGGTGAGATCATATGTATTTGTCTTTCACCACCTGGCTTGTTTCACTTAGCATAATGCTCTCCAGTTCCATCCAACCTGTCTCAAAGGGTAGGGGGTCCCTCTTTTTGTCTGCTGCTTAATATCCCATTGTGTAAATGTTCCACAATTTTTGATCCACTCATTTACTGATGGGCACTTAGGCTGTTTCCAGCAAGTGGCTATTGTAAATAATGCTGCTATGAACAGACATTTCTCCAGGGAAGACATACAGAGGGCCCATAGACATATCAAGAATGCTTAACATCACTAACCATCAGACAGATGCAAAGTATAACCACAGTGAGACACCACTTCACACAAGTCAGAATGGCCATCATAAACAAATCAACAAACCAATGCTGGTGAGGTTGTGGGGGAAAAGTGTGGTGCACTGTTGGTGGGAATAAGACTGGTGCAGCCACTGTGGAAAACAGTATGAAATTTCTTCAGAAAACTAAAGATGGAACTGCCTTTTGACCCAGCAATTCCACTGCTGGGATTATACCCTAAGAATCCTGAAACACCAATTTCAAAGAACTTATGTACCCTATGTTCATAGCAGCATTATTTATAATAGCAAAGTGCTGGAAACAGCCTAAGTGCCCATCAGTAAACAAGTAGATAAAAAAATGATGGTACATTTACACTATGGAATACTACACAGCAGAAAGAAAGAAAGAATTCCTACCATTTGAGACATCATGGATGGAACTGGAGAGCATTATTCTAAGTGAAATAAGTCAGGTGATGACAAATATCATATGATCTCTCCTATAAGTGAAACCTAATCAACAAAAAAGGCCAAATGAGCAAAATAGAACCAGAGACATGGAAATAAAGAACAAACTGACAGTGACCAAAGGGGAGGAGGGAGAGAGATAACGGGAGAAAGAAGGTGAAGGGCAAGTCAACAAACATGTATAGAGGACCCTTGGGCATGGACGACAAGGTAGAGATTGACTGTGGGGTGGGGCTGGGCAGGGGAGAGCAATGGAAAACATGTGGGACAACTGTAACTGAACAACAATGAAAAAAAAAAAGAAATTCTACCCCCTATACAAGTCAAATATATTTCCTATGTGTTTTAAATGAATTCAAATGTGCCATTCACGTTATGTCTGTAATTCTTCCGGTATTAATTTTTGTGTGTAGTGAAAATAGAAAAATTTATTTATTTTCTCAATTTAGAAAAGTAATACTGCAGCATATATATAGTTTCTTTTTTCTACAGTGGTCTTCAATATCACATCTGTTCGATTTTAATTTTTTATATATGTGATGAGCTGCTTCTGAACTCTCTACTGTGTCCTGTTAGGCATCTTTTCTTCACTCATAGCAAGGCATTATTTACTATACATCTTAATATATGTAAAGGCAAACACCTTTACCTCCTTTTCCTGGTTTGCTGTGCTCCCTTCTCCTCCTCCCTATCCTTTTCCTTAGAAGGACTCTGGCTATTCGGGGGCATTTGTTCTTTTAGAAAAATGTTAAACTTGGACTGGTGCATTTCTTAAGAATGCTGCTGGAATTTGGTAAAAATTGCTTTGAATCTACAAGATTCATTTAAAGATAAATTATATCTTTATATATTGAGGTCTTCTCACCTACAAAATTGGTATGTTCACCATTTTCATATCTTATTATGTACATTCACTGTTAGTTTATATTTTGTAAACATTATATTGCATTTTATACATTTGTATGTATATTAATTTATTAAACAGATTCTAATTAAGTCCCCAATGTGACAGATGCTATTTCAAGTCACAGGACCGAGAGTTAAAAAAATTAAGAAAGTAAACAGAATTTTGACAATACTGTTACACCTTTTTTTGGCCTGTATGGTTGCTTTTTGAGGAGTCCATTATTATTCTAACTGTCTTTTTTATACTTTATCTTCTATTTATCTTCTCTATGTCTTTGGTTTTATTAAAATTTGTGCATTTTTTTTCTAAATTTCCTCCGTGGTACATTCTTTGCTTCCTGTATATGCTATTACATCTATGATAAGTACTGAAAATTTCTAGCCTTCATTTTATTCTAATGGCTCTTTGTAGTCATTCTAGCCAACATTTTTAATATAAACCTAATCATATTTATTTTAACAAAAGAGAAAATTGAGACAGAGAATAAGTAACTTGCCAAAACTCACATAATAAAAAAATGTTAGTGATTCAGATTTCTCCATATAAGATTGATTATGTGTAATCTGGGCCTCCTTATTCTATGCTTTGTGTCTTTTAACCTCTTTCTCATATTTTCTCTATCCCTGTTTTGCTTTATAAGTTACTCTTATAGATCTAGTTGCCATTTCACTGATTATTACTTTAGCTATGTCTAATCTGTTGCTTAATCCATGTAGAGCATTAAAAAATTTATAAACTCTGGTAATCAGGATGCTTAGAAAAATGATTGAGTAAAGTTACAAAATAAAAGAAGTAAAGGCTATGCAAAGTGAAATAAAGGAAAATATATAGGGAACCAACAGTGAAAGGAAGGAAACCAGGACTCAAATCAACGCTTTGGAACAGAAGGAAAAAATAAACATTCGACCAGAACAGAATGAAGAAATAAGAATTCAAAAAAAATGAAGAGAGGTTTAGGAATCTCTGGGACAACTTAAAATGTTCCAGCATTCAAATCACAGGGGTGCCAGAAGGAGAAGAGGAAAAGCAATAAATTGAAAACTTATTTGAAAATGTAATGAAGGAAACTTCCCTAGTCTGGCAAAGGAAATAGACGTGCATGTCCAGGAAGCTCAGAGAGTCCCAAAGAAGTTGGACCCAAGGAAGCACACACCAAGGCACATCATAATTAAATTACCCAAGATTAAAGAGAAGGAAAGAATCTTAAAAGCAGCAAGAGAAAAGGAGACAGTTATCTACAAAGGGGTTCCCATAAGACTACCAGCTGATTTCTCAAAAGAAACCTTACAGGCAAGAAGGAGCTGAAAAGAAGTATTCAAAGTCATGAAAGGCAAGGAACTACATCCAAGATTACTCTACCCAGCAAAGCTATCATTTAGGATGGAAGGGCAGATAAAGTGCTTTGCAGATAAGGTCAAGTTAAAGCAGTTCATCATCACCAAGCCCTTATTATAAGAAATGTTAAAGGAACTTATATAAGAAAAAGAAGAAGATCAAAACTAGGAACAGTAAAATAACAACAAATTCACAACTATCAACAACTGAACCAAAAAAACAAAAAACAAACTAAGCAAACAACTAGAACAGGAACAGAACCACAGAAATGTAGATCACATGGATGACTATCAGCAGGGACAGGGAAGGGGGAGAATGAGGGGAAAGGTACAGGGATTAAAAGTCATAATTGGTAGGTACAGAAGAGGGGGATGTTAGGAATAATATATGAAATAGAGAAGCCAAAGAACTTATATGTACAACTCACGTACATATAAGGTATACTGGAAGGAGGGTGGGTGCAGGGTGGAGGGGGATAAAGGGGAGAAAAAGGGGACAACTGTAATAGCAAAATCAATAAAATATGCTTAAAATTTATATTTGTCATTTCTAAAGGTTTTAAAAATTTTTGAAAATTTTTTATTTTTAAAAATAAAAATTTACATATAGGAAATTTATTTTTCATATCTGACAGTTCTGGATTCTGAATTAATTGACTTGTTATTATGCTGGTATTCATTTCTGTTGACCCTCATTCATGGGTGCTATTTTCACATTTGCTTCTTGAATTTTTATTGTTGATTTATATTGTACCAAATCTGGAAGAATCTGAGGACATAGATGGGAGAACTTTAACTCTACAAAAGTTTTGTATTCTTCAAATTTCAGGTTTGTAATGACCAGGGACCACTTAACTTCCTTTAGTGATTTTATAATTATGGTAAGAGTTTCAAGTTTTGCCCCAATCTTGCCAAGGCCCAGGAGCATAAATTCCTGGAGAGCAGTGCTGATAAAGGCATCT
Organism: Tonatia bakeri; assembly: GCA_004024845.1. NCBI lineage: Eukaryota > Metazoa > Chordata > Mammalia > Chiroptera > Phyllostomidae > Tonatia > Tonatia bakeri. The sequence goes on from PVIA01000349.1 coordinate 422,687, forward strand.
ATCTCAATGTAAATCTCCCTTAAAATTCTCTGCTCCATTTACCTATGTTGCTTACTGCTTTCTGTTCTAGTATAAAATAAGTAATTTTTCTCTTTTTAGAAATGTCCCTTATATTTAGCAAATAGAGCAATATTTTATAAATTTATTTGCCGGAGCTTATACTAAGCTCTGGTTACATTACTGCAAGAGGACACTTCAGGATAACCAGTTCACCTTCTGGCCATTCTTTTGGTTTTCTACTATTCCTCAAGACTCTACTATTTAATTTTTAAACTTCAGTATAGGTAATATTCCTTGTAAATTAATTAAGAGTAAGAAATTGTAGATGTGATGCACAGTAAAATTATACCATACTTATCCAATTGGATGTTATACTGATCATTTACAGTTTTTTTATTTTAATTGTTCAAGTACAGTTTTCTGCCTTTTACCCACATCCCAGCTCACCCTTTCTTTATAAATTAAACCACCATATTTTTAAAACCTATTAGAAATCTGGATATTAACAACAATGATGCTTTTTTCTATAATTGTGACTACAAAATTTTGAATGTAATAACCTGATTTTGAAAGTTTATTTGTATTCTAGTAGAGACAATTTAGGGTACATAAAAACCAATAATAAATTGTTTCTGACATATTATTAGTTTCTTTTATCATTAATTATACCTTTTTATTAATCAGAACATTACTTTTGGGGGAGCAGAATAACTTGGAAATAAACTGAAATCCATATTTTTCTAATCCTCACTCAAGGATATGTTTTGTTGATTTAAAGATAAAGAAAGAGAGAGAGGTAAAGAGAGAGAGAAACACTAATACAAGAGAGAAGCATCGATTGGTTGCCTCCCACAGTGCCCCAAATGGGGATTAAACACGCAACTTAGATATGTGCCCTGACTGGGAATTGAACTTGAAACCCTTTGGTGCACAGGATGATGCTCCAACCAACAGAGCCATACTGACCAGGGCAAAATTCAAAATCCATTTAATGACTGATTTGAAAAATTTAATTTTTTTTCTGTGACTATGAAAGAGTTACTACTTCAGTTCTATCTTATAGTATTTATTATTTAGTTTTATTTAAAGGCAAATTAACTATTCATGGTGTATATGTATGATAAATGTGTCCATACTGACACATTCAGGACTAAAACGTGTTTGAAACAGTGGTTGTTTATAGTAAATATTATTACTTTATGTCAACAAATGACCATTTTAAATGTAATTGTAATTAAACTAATGTAAATAATCTAGTGTAACAAGTTTTCCTCCTTCTATGCATATTGTGCATATGCATAATGCCTTAACCTACAGTCAAATGTCCTGACAGTTTAAATATAATAGAAATAACTGTTGAGAAGCCTTTCACTTGTCCTTGTGCCCAAGATATCTCCAAATAGGGACTGAACAGTATCAACCATCTCAAAAATTTCTATGCTAGTGCATTTCTATGATTCACATGACCAATTTCTGCTTTAGAGACAAAACTGCACTGTATGAATAGGTGAAAAGTTCATTTGTTTTAAGAAGGAATTTAGATATTTTGCACAAAAGAAGAATCAGTATACATGACAGATGACTTTTAGAGCTCACCATAAAATATCATTTTCAGTTGCTGCCACCATGCTGTGCCTTCCAAACTCAAACAGGCATATGTGCTTTTGTTATTTTCTTGACTTCTGATGTTTGTTGATAACTGATGTAACTAATTTTTAATGGAAGGCTTGTAAAGCAACACTTGGGGATTTAACAAACCAAACTTGTGTTTTTTAAAAATGATTTATTTATTTATTTATTTTTAGATAGAAGGGAAGGGAAGGGGAAAGAAAGGGAAAGAAACAACAATGTGTGGTTGCCTCTTGCGTGCCCCCCACTGGGAACCTGGCCCACAACCCAGGCTAGTGCCCTAGACTGGGAATCAAACCAGTGACCCTTTGATTTACAGGCTGGCACTCAACCACTGAGCCACACCAGCCCGGCCCAAACTTGTATTAATAGAGCACAGACTGTTCGAATATTCTTCCTATATTAAACTTCACTGAACAGTAATACTTTTTTTCCTGGTCAAGGGCTAATTCCAAAGCTTCTTGGAAACAAGATCCTTCAGAATAATCACCAACAATATACGTGTGTTGTAAAGGATGACAGAGTTCAATGTATTAAATCAACATTCAAAAACTCTCTTTCTTGACTTCCAGTCAAGATGTCTTTGTAGGCAGACATGGCTCATGTCTTTACACAATCACATCAAAATTACAACTAAAATATAGGACAACCATCACTCAGAAACTTCTGAAATTGAGTTGAATGGAAGTCTGACACCTACAGAATTAAAGAAACCGCATCCATCTAGATTGGTAGGAGGGGTGCAGATGTGGAACAGCCATGTATGGTGGATAAAAATTCAGGAGATATCTTGGGAAGCAGGAGGCCCACCCCCACATCAGATCTCCCAGTCAGGGTTCCAGTGCTAGAAAGATAGGTCCCCACAACTTCTGGCTACAAAAACCAGTGGGAATTGAGTTGGTGGGAGAGACTTCTGGAACCCCAAGAAGTTCCTCTTAAAGAACCTACACATGGACTCACATACCCAGACTCACTCCCTCTGAGCTCCAGCACTGGGGTAGCAGCTTGAAAGGTACCAGTGGTATACACTGTATACAGGGAGTAACTACAGTGTCTGGCACCAAGAGGAGCAGAGGCCATTGTCCCTTTTCTAAACCTTCCCCACATAGCTGGAAAGTTGGTGCCATACCTGAGAGTCTATCAACCAAGCTAATACTATTTGACTTGCCTTGGAGATCCCCAGAGACTCTGCCCCACCCAGCTAATGGGCCCACAGAAGATGGTTTTCCATATGAATGGCTAGTCTTGGCCCATGATTCACAATTCCTAAATCCTATCAAACAAGCAATAACTGGCCTTAGTGAGCCCCAGGCCAATCACTAGCAGCAGCTAGCCTAGTTTGACAGTTTGGCTTCACCTGGAAATCTCTAAGCCCAGCACAAGTAGCATCCATCTCAGATTGCTTTATGCTCAGGAAGGATGGCTTGGGCAAAACACAGGTGTGGGCTAGCATTGGTCTGCACCACTCGGGAAACCCCAGTCACAGCACACCCAGTGGATAGCTAGGGAAGATGTCAGAGCACCACCACACTGCCCCTGCACAGCTGCCCTCCACGGAGGGCGGAGGTTGGTGGTAAGTGGTCACAGCCAATCCTTGCAGCTTACTGGCCTAGGTAAATTCCTCACATTGATCTCCTGAACAGCAACCAAGACTCAAACAAGAGGAGGGTGTACTGGGTCCACAGAAAGTGCACACCTTGAGTACCCAACTTGTGTGATAGGAGAGGCAGTGCCACTGGACCCTACAGGACACCTACAACATTAGGCCACACTACTAAGACACAGAGTCAAAGCAGCTCCACCTAATATATAGAAACAAACACAGGGAGGCTGCCTAAATGAGGACATAAAGAAACATGGCCCAAATTAAAGAACAGATCAAAACTCCAGAAAAAGAGCTAAATGAAATGGAGATAAGCAATCTATAAAATGCAGAGGTCAAAACACTGGTTGTAAGGATGCCCAAGGAACTCAGTGAGGACTTCAATAGCATAAGAAAGATCCAGCCAAATTAAGGATACACTAATTAAAATAAAGAACAATTTATAGGGAAACAACAGTACAGTGGATGAAGCTGAGAATCATATCAATGATTTGGAACATAAGGAAGCAAAAAAACAGCCAATCAGAACAACAAGATGAAAAAGAATTTTAAAAAGGGAGATAATGTAACCAGTCTCTGGGACAGCTTCAAGCATTCCAACATTCTCTTCATAAGGGTGCCAGAAAGAGAATAGGAAAAGCAAGAAATTGGACAACTACTTGAAAAAGTAATGAAAGAAAAATTCCTTAATTTGGTGAATAGACATGCAAGTCCAGGAAGCACAGAGTCCCAAACAAGATGGATTCAAAGGCCCACTCCAAGGCACATCATAATTAAACCACCAGGGGTTAAAGATAAAGAAAGAATCTTAAAAAACAGGAAGAGAAAAGAAGTTAGTTACCTACGGGAGAGTTTCCATAAGACTGTCACCTGATTTCTCAACAGAAACTTTGCAGGCTGAAGGGACTGGCAAAAAATATTCAAATTTGTGAAAAGCAGGGACCTACAGCCAAGATTGCTCAACCCAGCGAAGCTATCATTTAGAATGGAAGGGCAGATGAAGAACTCCCCCCACCCCCACCCCCAAAAAAAGAACTTCCCAGACAAGAAAAATTTTAATGGAATTCATCATCACCAAACCACTATTATATGAAATGTTAAATGGACTTATTTAGAAAAGGAAGATCAAAACTATGAACAATCAAATGGCAATAAATACAAACCTATCAATAATTGAATCTAAAATACAAACTAAGCGAATAAGAATAGAGGTAGAATCATGGATACAGAGAGTGTTTTGATGGCTGCCAGATGGGAAGGGGGTGTGGAGAAATGAGTGAAGATGTGAGAGGATTAAGAAATACAAATAGGTAGTTACAGAATAGCCCTGGGGGTGTAAAGTACAGTATAAGAAATGGAGTAGCCAAAGAACTTACACACATGACCCATGGACATGAACAATGGTGGGGGGATTGCCTGAGGAAGTGGGTGGTGCTTAGTGGAGGTGGGCAAAAGGGGAAAAATCAGGACAACTGTAATAGCATAATCAATAAAATATAATTAAAAAATAATTAAGGAACCTACTAGAAATGTCAATATTTCACAATATTAGACAATTTTTATACCTATTTTTACATATGCAGAATGTGTATTCTGGCCTTCTCCCTTCTCTAGTCAGAAACTGAGTAATTTAATAGTTTTTCGAAGGTCATGGATAATTGGTATTCAAAATATAAACCCGCCATTATATTTCCTACACTCATATAATTCATGATCAAGTTCCTTTTGAGAGGAGACTTGCCATATTAATTAGAAAAATAACAATAATAAAAGACATCACCTACTCCTACTCTTAGCTATGTGCCAAACTGTGCAAAAGGCTGCTCAAACATGATCTCATTAATGCTTACAACATTCTTAATTAGCTTTATTTTACAAAAGAGAAAATTGAGACATAAAAAGAACACGTACCTTGCCGTAACTCACATCATCAGAAAATGTCAGAAACAAACTAAAACTTCAGTGTGTTGTATACACGCCCTGCCTTTCCTAGGACCTATGTGTGAATATGGCTTAAAATGGAGTAAGTTAGCAAACATAAAATACACTCCCATCAGGTATGAAGTGTACATACTCTCCAACCAGGTAGTTACAATTTAAATTACATTTAGCATTAGCTGAAAGGTACAGATGGGACAAAAGAGGAGGCGCATTCTGTGACAGATACAATAATGTGAGTGGATTTCAGGTGTTTTGCTAAACCTTGAAGAGAGTTTTGGAAAATGAGATAGATGTGATTTGTCAGATGGACAATGAGAGATTCAAGAGGTAGAGAGAAACCATTCACTCTAGCCACCTTTTTTATTTCCTTTTCTTTATTTCCTGTCAAAGAATGGCTCTCCTTTCTGCTCAGAATAGCCTTCTAATCCTTGTCTACCAAGCCACACGTATTCCCTTATCAAAAACTTGACTCTGCACCAGCCTCCCCAAGGAACCCTTCTCTGACCACAAGTCAAATAAGTGTATCCTCTGCAGCTTCTCTGACAACAGCATTCCCCAAGAACCTTTGTTTTAGAATTTTAGACATTTTTCTCAAAAACCAAAGGATTTCTTCTAATTTGTCATTTTGTTTTGTGTGATTGTAAATTCAGATACTCTTTTGGATCTTTTGTATTACAATGAAGGTCAAGCAATACTTAATGCAGTAAGTGATCGATTTGTCTGGTGGAATACAGGAATGTTTAGAAATGGCTTGTAAAAGGGCTTGAGTGTACAGTTCTAAAAAAAAAAAGCAGGCAATCCCCTTATCAGTAATTATGACATGGTATCTCAGCTATGGTGTGTTGTTGATGGTAAGACGTCATGGAGAGGGATTTGCAGTTTCATTGAGGAGAGCCTCCAGTGGAGGGCTGGCATAAATCTCTACCCATCAAAAATTCGTGGAAGAGAACCAGAAGCTTCTGTGGTGGAGAAAGTGACAGTAACTTAAAAAGGGGGTGGGAGAGGTCACTATTCCTTTTTTGCAAAATACATCAGGTATCTACCTTTCGCTCTGTGAATTCATAGGGAATCAGAAGAGAATCAAACATATGAAGACCTTACAGAGAACATCCTACTGCCTGAGGATCCCAGAATGCTGCAAAGTGGGACCTTTTATTAGGGGTTGCAGGCAGGGATTTGGGGAGGAAGGCTAAGTGACATGAGGGGACAAACTGAAAAATTGACCATCCATAGGTAAAGAAAACATTCAAAGACTGAGAGATTAGTGCTACTTCACCTACCAGGCAATGCATCATCTTTCTTAGATATTATTGTCTGACAGTTAGACTTCTCAACATAATGTATGCCATAAAAGGAAGTTCATGTGCGATATACAGAGCTGGCAGGGAAGAAGATCATCACAGCTATTTATTTATTTATTTATTTATTTACTTATTTAATTGTTGTTCAGGTATACTTGTATACATTTTCTCCCCTCCACGCCCCCCTACCCCACCCATCCCTGTCTCCCACCCTTGATCCTACCTACTTTGACTTTGTCCGTGTGTCTCTGATGTATGTTTCTTGATGACCCCTCCCCTATTTTCCCCCATTATCTATCTCCTCCCTCCTCTCTGGTTACTGTCAGTTTGTTCTTTATTCCAATGTCTCTGGTTATATTTTGCTTGCTCATTTGTTTTGTTGATTAGGTTCCACTCATAGGTGAGCTCATATGGTATTTGTCTTTCACCACTGGGCTTTTTTCACTTAGCATAATGCTCTCCAGTTCCATCCATGCTGTTAGAAAGGGTAGGAGCTCCTTCTTTCTTTCTGCTGCATAGTATTCCATTGTGTAAATGTACCACAGTTGTTTGATCCACTCATTTACTGATGGACACTTAGGTTGCTTCCAGCACTTGGTTATTATAAATCATGCTGCTATGAACATTGGGGTGCATAGGTTCTTTTGAATTGGTGTTTCAGTGTTCTTAGAGTATAATCCCAGCAGTGGAATGGCTGGGTCAAAAGGCAGTTTCATTTTTAGTTTCCTGAGGAAATTGCTTTTTGCAAGATAGAAATTCTCAATAATATGGTAAAGTTAAGGGGAAATTTATAAGAAAAATATCTCATTCCTTTATTGTGGTGATAGCTGGAAAGTTATAGACACTGCCTGAATAAATTAGCTTTTTCAGAAATTGCTAGAAATTCTGCTCCTGACATTTGCTTCTGACACACAGGCATTGATCTCAGCAGCTTTGGAATATACTCTGTTGGTCTGAAGAAGGCAGGCTCCATCCATCACTATTACAGTAGGATGTGTTCTCTGTGGAATCCTTTAAAGAGCTACAACAAGTTCACTTCCTTCTATTGGTGGCAGAGTGGGTTGCATTTGTCTGGCAATTGAATGTGACTCCCTACCAAGTCTGAAGGTGCATGTAGCACGTCCAACAGTGTGCATACAAAGAAAGATCAAGTTGGCCTGCCCCTCTCTTCCGAACTTTAAGCTCACTGATCTCAGTAGAGTGTCACTGTCCCCTTTATGACAGCCACTCATTTCCCAGGCCTGCTGAGTTTCCAGACTGCCTTCCTATTGTATGTGTACACAGACTGATTATAAGTTCACCACTTTCTTCCACCTTTTTGTACAGGGTATTATCTATGACAGATGAGTGCAATAAAGTGAATCCATTTTTTTCCCCTCTCACAGGCAGCACAGTGAGTTCTAACCAACAAAGGCACACTGAGGTAAATCTTTAACAGTGTCGCCACATTGACTTTCATCATTTTCACCTTTCCTTTCACTGATTTTTATCCCTGGGGTTGTAAAACATAGTTTCACATTGTGACCGTCCTCTAGTCCTCGGTAGAATTAGTTACACTGACAGGAACATACTCTTTTTTCATAGACATTCCATCACGGCTCAGCCTTCGTTGCCTCTCCCTCTCCACATATTCTATTTTATAGATAAAAGGTCAGAGTTTCAAAGGCTGAAAAATTTTCAAAAAAGTCAAGCTTTCATTTAAAAACTAATACAGTACTAGGATGCTACTGAAAGAAAGTTGATAAAATTTTTTTAATAGAAAGAGAAAATGTTTTCCGCATATTAAGAAAAAATTTTAAAAAGTATATATGTGATTTTATAAAAATTTTATTTTATTAACATTATACTATATATGTATAAAATATACAATTGTTTTCTTTTCTATTTTCTTTTCTTTCTTTTTTATTTATTTATGAATAGATTTGATTTGAAAATAAGATTTAAAATTTGTGAAGGAAAAAAATAGTAAATAACAAATACCAGAAGTTTTCTTTTTTATTTCAGACTGATTAGCCTACATAAACAAAAACCAGTTTGAAAATAAGATTGGTACAAATTTGTCATTTTATGTATTTTTTATTGCAAAAACAAGAAATATTTCAAAGAGGAGGAGGCATGCAAGAAACCACTACTGTGATACTGTGCTCCATTCTATTTTTCTTAAGTCACAGGCAATTTTTAAACAAAGAGAGGTGTTTTGTAGGGAAGGCACATTTCACGGCAACTCCACAGAAATGCTGTGAAGGAATACACTGGAAAAGGGAGATACAGACCCTCAAAACTAACTTTTGCCTATTTAACCATTTACATGACTGCTATCATTTTCTTTAAAAGTTGCTAATACTTTAAAGCACAATTATTAGATTGTCCTAACTTTTAGATTATTTTTTCCTTTTTTCATTTAGTCAACTTGTAATAAACCCCTACTATGTTGTTCTCATTCAAATCTTTCTGTGATATTCTTTTTCACAGTGCTCAGTGGCTCAAAATCTCTATAAGAGAACCAGTTAGGGAAGATATAGGCTAGGAAGGTAGATAGTAAAGACCAAAGAGAGACCCGTGGAGGATCACATTCTGGAAAGCACCCAAATTGAAACAAAGGGGAACCATGGTGCATTATGAAGACAATCTGGGAGGTGATTTTTTTTTTCTTAAAGAATGAATAAAGACAACAAGAGAAATATTTTATATGAGAAAGAAGTTATTATTCTTTTAGAGAAAATTTGAAGCCCAGACAATGCTAAATATTTAATTCATTTGGAAACACCAAAAAGTAAAATTTGGGGAGTCTGTGGAGCTTACTTCAAACAGGGGTATTGGGCCTAAAACTAGCTTGTGCATATGGGAATCTTGAACTTGAGACCCAGTTATTTTGTTTCTGAACTAGTCAAGATCGCACCCTTGATACTAGGACTAAAACTAGAATATTGGCATCTTTAATGAATAGATAAACAGTATCTGTCATGGACAAATAGCATTGTTCATCAAATGTAAGAAGAGAAGACTATTGGACCTATTCTGTTTATGTATTTGAGAATTAAAAAGAATATTTTTTAGACAGATGATCTACGTAAATAAACAGCAACTGCAGTAAATTGAAGGTAGTAAGATTGTCATATTCAGCAGATAAGAATGTAGAACTTCCAGTTAATTTGAATTTCAGACAGAAAACAAATAATTTTTAGTATAAATATGTCCCATGCAAAAATACTCTTCATTATTTATCTGAAATTCAAATTTTACTGAGCTTCTTATATTTGGACAACTCTAGGAATTAGGAAAAGAATTAGGGTAAGATTAGAAATTGAAATTATTGTAATTATTTTGAAAAAGGAAAGGAAGAGAGAAAAGAAGAGAGGGAAGGAAGGAAAATAGAAAAAAAGAAGGAAGAACAGGGGGAAGGAAGAAGAAAGGAAATCTTTGGACATCCCAAGGAAAGGTGGCAAACTATCTTCCAACTTTTCTAAGAAGATACAAGAAAAAGGATGAAATACAGGAAGGTGAATACTAGACTGTTTTATAATGTGGCATGCCTTTTTCACAACTGCTTCAAGAACCAGACTAAAAAATTCCATTGGGATGGTTACATTGCAACAGGATTTAGAGCTTGATTATATTGTGAACACCATTTCTCTTTTATTTGTTTTCTATTATGAAATATTTCAAACATACAGAAAAATACAGAGAGCAATGTAACAAATACATGTGTGGGCACAAACAAGGGCTCTGTAATAGCTGACTGAAAAAGAACCTCACAGGGTGAGCTAATCATCAATTTCTAACTGGGCAGGTCACAGTGGGTAGTCACACTCCAGGGCTGTAAAAGGTTTCTCTTTGCCTGAAGCAAGCCCTGTCGATTGTCCTTGTGCAACTAGCTTAACACACTTTGGAATGCCAGAAGTAATCCTCTTTTTTATACCCCTCAGTGGCAGAACCACCCTCAAGGGAGCACATAATCTTGTTAACTATTCTGTACCTTGCTTTCTTCTACCTTCAAGTATTCTTTCTCCTTAAAAATGTGTAAAAGAAACTGCAAAACTGTCATTCTTCCGAGTACTGGAAATCTTGCTTCCATCAGTTTGCTCCAATAAACTAAAAAAACCTCTCTAATGGTTTGGATGCTTCCTGCTTCAACACATGTATCTCATTCCAGATTTAACAAACCGTTACCATTTTCCATGTTGTTTCAGATAGCTTCTTTGTAAAATAAAAATTAATAGTGGACTTAAAAGATCTCTTTTATCCTTTTCAATCTTGTTCCTCTCATTTCTTCCCCAGATATGTCACTATTCTGAATTGTCTTTCTGATATATTTTATACGGTTTAAATAGATAATATATGTATATTTATAAAATACATAGACACATATATGTGTATGTTCATACATTCACTAACAAGATTTTATATCATTTGGTTTAACACCTATATTTTAAAATTTGCATGAAAAGTGCCCTTCCTCAACTTGCATTATTCACTAAAACTTACTTTTTGACATCTATTAATGTTAAATTTGGTCATTTATTTTAACTGCTGCACATTATGAATATACTACAATGCATTACTTTCTCGATAAATATTTAAGCTGTTTCCAGTTTTCACTGCCATGAATAATGCCACAGGATATAGCCACATGCACACCTCTCTACGCACATATCTGAGAATTCCCCTGGGTGTATACCTAAAAATGGAATTGCTAGGTTATAGTTTATAAGCATCTTCACTTTTGTCAGTTATTAATACATTGTTCTTTAAAGTAAGTTAACAAATTTACTCTCCCATAAACAATGTATGAGATTTCTCATTGGCTCACATCTTAATCAACACAGGATTTTCAGACTAAAAATTTGCCCAACTGGTGAGTGCCGTTTAGCTTGCATTCTCTGACCGCTGGTGAGGTTGAGTATGATTCGTGTATTTATTGGCTCTTCCGATATCCCTCTCAAGATATTATTTTGCTTTTATTAATTGAGTGGTCCAGCTTTGTGTCAATACACACTTTCTTAATCTCTGTCATAGGTCAGGTTCCTTAAAAGCAGAGAATGAAATGAGAATTCTTTTGCAAAAAATTTATTAAGGGTACACATTCTGAAAAACCTGTAAGGGAGTGAGGAAAGCAAAACATGGACGAGGAAAGATCTTAATAAGAACGTGCTTTCAGATGGAATCAAGCCTCAGCCTGATGCCTCTAGGAAGTCTGAGACACCAGTAACACAGCAGTCTGGGCAAAGGAGGGCTTTTGTGCCTCTACCAGACAGTCATTGCTCCAGGCCGTGTTGGGCAGGGCTGGTGACTCCTGGACACTCCCTGTTGGGGCAGCCCGCTTTGCCCAAGAGCATGCTCCTGAGAACTGGTGCAGAAATCAGCTGTTAGCTGCGGCAACCACAGCAGCTAGTGAAAAAGATCTGTGAGGAACTGAGATGGGCACCAACCAAGTTTTCTACAACTACTAGAGTTTCATAATAAACATTCTTCTCTGGCAGGGCCTTCACATTCTTTTTCTTCTTCAAAGTGAGCTATGTTATTCTTGTACCTTTATTCTTCCACATGAACCTCGGGGTCAGCTAATAAAAGTTCCACAAACATGGAATCTATTTAACTTTTTTTTTATTCCATAACAAAACATACAAATTTATGTTTATATGTTTTATACTTATTTTGTTAGATGTGTTTCCAGGTTTTAAAATTTATTCAAGTATTCAAGATATTCAAAGCTTATTGCTATTAAGAATGAGATATATATTTACATACAATTTCTAGTCAAGAGTTATTATGTATAATACCATTTTTAAAAAGTATTTATTCAGAATCCTGTAATTTTGCTCAACTTGGTAGTTTTAACATTTTGTGTACATATATTTTATAGGTGGATCATCTATTCACCTGAAAGTTTTATTTCTTTCATATTTCTTTTCCACAGCACCTTGCACTAGATAGGAACTCCAGAAAAAGTTGGAAAGAATAAATGACTTTGGTTTTCTCCTGACTTCTTAGGGGATGTTTCTGACCTCTCACCTTTAAACTAGTTATCAGATTAAGGCAATTACATTCTACTACTATTTTGTCATGAGAGGTTTTTGTTGTTGCCATTATTAGTTCTGTTTTTAACAAAAGGAGTATTGAATGTTTTCAGATCTCTTTTTGTGCTTATATTGAAGTGACCAAATTATTTTTCTACTTTAATTTTATAATGTAATGAATTGCATTAACACATTTTCTAATGTTAGTCATTTTTGCATTCTTGGAATAAAACTTACTTGGTTGCAAAATGTGATTTATTTGTAGTAAACAAACACATTTGGTGACTGAATTTGGTTTGTTAATAACTTGTTTAAGAAATTTGGAGCCAGGTTTATAAGGGAGATTGGGATATAAATTTTCTTTCAAGTGCTGTATTCCAGTTTTGATTTCAGTGTAATTGTAGTCACATACAGAAGTGAGAAACTTTATTTTCCTCTTCATTCTTTCAGTATTATGTATAAGATAGAAAATGTCTATTTCATATTTGTAAATGACCTCATGTGCTGGAAAAGAATAAATATTCCCCACTTGTTAGAAAAAGATCATTAATTATGTCATTCGAATTTTCTGTATCCTTGATATTTCTTTTTTTCCTGGTTAATCACTTGGGTCTAAGAGAGTTAAGATAATATCTCAAACTGTAGTTGTTAGTTTAAAAAAATGTTTAAAAAGTTCTGTTAATTAATGCTTTATATACTGTGTACTTGTAATGTAAGTTGCATACAGTTCAGAGTTGATATATGTTCCTGGTGAATTGTTCCTTTTATTATTAAGTAATGATAATGTCATACCCTAGAATAATTTTTTTTATGTTAAAGCCTATTTTTCTCCAATATTAATAATGTCACATCATCTTTCTTCTGAACACTATTCTTGTTATATCTTTTTTCCTTGCTCTTTATGCTAAATCTTTTTGTCATTTATTTTATGTGTCTGTTATAAAATTAATATAGCTTAATATTAATGTTATTTTTATTCAAATTGAGAATGTTAACAAACTTAACCTATTAATATTTATTATGCTTACTGATGTATTTGAAATATTTCTACTATTTTATTTTATTTCATAATTTTTTAATGTTTTTATGCTTGTAATGTTTTTCTTTTTTCTTGTTTTATCCAGTTCTCATGCCTTCAGTTGGGTTAGATTTCTTTATGTCTTATATTTTCCTCTATTGTTTTAGGAACTAGGTATTATATTTCTACTTTTTGTGATTACCCCTAAATTTGCAAATTTTTATCATTGACTTTAAACATTCTAAAATTCTTATCTCTAAACTGCTCCCAAGATATTGAAAATACTTAACTTTATCTCTGATCTACCATCCCCATCTTGCATACTATTTTACCAAATTAGTCATTATTATTATTTGTATTTACCAGTAGTAACTACTTAGATATCAATGTATTTGTCAATTTGTTGCTTCCTTTGCTTCTTGTACTCATCCATCCTTCCAGTTTCTATTCTCTCCCTCCCAAATTTCATACTTCTTCAAAGGTTTGTGAGTAGTAAAATATTTCAGTTCATATTTGAATATTAAAAAGAAGTTTTCTTCCTACTGACTAGTTGTTCAAGTATTGGATTTTACATTGTTAGTTATTTTCTTCTGCACTTGATATTATCTCAAGGTTTTCTGATTATCTATTCAGATATTCTGTATTTTTCATTGGTTACTTTTAAAACTTTTTACCTTTATGTTTGAAATTCTATTTTTTACAACACTGTATCTAGGTATTTGTTTTACTTTTTATACTTTGTACCTATGTTACTTCGAGAACTCAGATCTTATTTTAATTCCAGAAAATTCTTTTTTAAAGATTTTATTTATTTATTTTTAGACAGAAAGGAAGGGAGGGAGAAAGAGAAGGCAAGAAACATCAATGTGTGGTTGCCTTTCACACGCCCTCCTACTGGGGCCCTGCCCCACAACCGAGGCATGTGCCCTGACTGGGAATTGAACCGGCGACTCTTTGGTTTGTAGGCTGGCACTTAATCCACTGAGCCACACTAGCCAGGGCTAGAAAATTCTTGATAATTATTCCTTTAAATGTTCCTTCTCCACAGTTCTTTATTTTCCCCCTGAACATCAAATTAATATATGTTGGATCTTCCTATCTAGTCTCCATTTCTCCTGACAGTTTCATTATATTTTCCATTTTTTATTGCTTTACCCTTCATACCAAATACTTTTCAAGATCTATCTTTAGCTTTAACTAATATGTTATTTAACCTTTGTTGTGTGTGTGTGTGTATTTCACTGGCTAGGTTTTTCAAGGTTCTCTTTTTGTGGGATACAAATCCTCCAGTTTTAAATAGTATTGTCCTTTTTTTCTATTATGTTTTCTAATCTGTCTTTAACCTCAATGATTATTAAAATTTAAAAAATTTTATAGATTCTTTTTCATTGTTGTATAGCTTCCCATTTTGAGGGGGAGAGCAAAATCTGTTTGTTTTGTCTGCTGATCCTTTCTCCTGTTGGACAGTCTCTTTTGCTTGGTGAGTGTGGAGGGGTGGGCTTATTTATTTATTTAGTTTTGAGAATGCTGTTGGATGAATTTGTATGTGTGCACACATGCAATTTCTTTGTGTTCAGAACAGTGGATGTTGTGTAAAGCAGTTTCATTTTGTTTTCAATGAAGGTCTTAGAACAATCTTTATGTAAATATTCCAGTTTGGTAATCCAATAAAAATAGTTGGGAACTGATTTTGTTGTTATTAATAGGTATCCTAGGTATAAAGATTAATTTTCTTGGATAAAATTAGTTTGCAAGTAGACTTGCCATGATTGCTGTACATCTTAATGAAGTCCTTAGGGACTGAGATTCATTTTCTCTCTCCTTCTTCACCTTTAATACAAACCTTATATTCTTTGGCCATTAGAGATCAAACTATTGCATCTTCCTCAAGAGAGGAATCTGGACAAAGTAGAAAGAAAAAAGTGTACTTGCTTGTCATTTAAGGATACTCCCAAGACATCTGACTATAGATAATTAGCAGAACTTTTCAAGTAACCACATCTAGCTGCAAGGTAACCTCCAACCCCCAAATAGTAATTTAATGCACATTCTCAATCCCATAACATGGGGGTTCCCTTTGTAAGGCAGAAGGGGAAAATGAGTATGGGATAGATAACTAGACGTCTCTGTCAAACTCAACCAAGCTAATGTAATAAATTGGGATCTCATACTCATGTGAATGGTTGATCTACAGTTTTAAGTCATTTTAAGTGCTATTTCCCCCACCTATGGTTCTAAGCAATTTGTAAGCTTACTTGGAGCATCTCAAACTACTGGATGAGAATTTTCTAATTTCCTTTTCTACAGGTACAGTAATTCTTCAATGTTTTGTTTTATATACACAGATTCAATTGTAGCTCTGGCTTTCTTTGAGTTGTACCTATTTATGTGTGTGTGTGTGTTGTTACAAAAAATACAAGTTTTTGATATTGTGTTTTAACCAGTTTTTCTATTTATTTATAATGAGAAGTGGGGCTATTCATATTATCAAAAAATGTAGGCAAATACAAAAGTGGACTTTATTTCAGGATGCTTGTTTTCACTCATGTATTCCATGTGTCTATTTCTAAATAAATAGGTTACGTCTGTCTCAACAGAGAATATATTTGGTTGAAAAAAATTGCTATTCAAAGATAAATTCTTGTAAGTTTTTATATTTGTAATCTTCTTAATCTTATAAAGGAATTAAATAATAAAAAATATGGGACTCATCTGCAATTTTCTATGACTGTATAGTGAGTTAAGAAAAAAACCACCAAAACATTAAAAGATAAAGACATTCTAGAAATTTCATTAACTTGTATGAATTCAGAATAGTCATGATTGTTTTCACTGCTATTTTTCTCCATTTGGAAGGTAAGAGAAATAATCAAGGTTTTCTTGTTTCTCACTTAAATTTATTTTAAAATCTAAAAGTTACTATAACTCCAGTATAAATATCTTAAAAGCCATGATTTAGAAAAGGAGATGATAACCGTATCGTTGTATTTTTACAAAAATTTTATCTTAAAACAATGATTCTGCTTCCCACTAGCATTTAGAATCTGGACACAGAAAATAGGTGAGTCCAAAAGCCATAAGAGAAAATAAGAAAGCCCATAGACCTGGACAGTTAGACTGTCATCTGGATACCCAAGGTTGTGGGTTCGATCCCTGGTGAGGGCACAGAGTGGAATTAACCAATGAATGCATAAAAGGTAGACAACAAAATAAATGTTTCTCTCTCTTCATCTCTTCTTTCTTCTTTCTCTAAAATCAATACATTGAAATTTTTTTAAAAAGAAAAGCCATAGCAGAATTTATTGGTAACCAGTATTTAATATGTTCATATTTTAAAGGGTCTCTAATTCAATCCATATCCTTTACTTATAGTTGTGAAGGAAACAAAAGAAAAAATGAGTGTTAAGGTTAGGTTTTGGAAGACATTAATAATTATGTTTCATTGTTTTTTCAAGGTTGCCACTTTAATCAATGGTTTAATCACTCAGGAGCTCCTATTAAAGAATCTAGAATTTGGCAAGTGTGTATCTCCAAAGAGATAGAAATAGTCATAATTAGGTAGACATACAACTGAGCACTATGCTTTACCCTTCTATATTAGACATGTGTTGGGGTACCATTCCTACCCATGCCCCCAGAAAATAGAAATCCTGCTGTAACAGGCTCTTTCAGTTATGACTAATAGAATATTCAGTTAAAAGTATCTTAATTTAGGAATTATTACCTTATATAACAAGAAGAGATCTTGTAGGACATGCCAATTAAATCAATAAATCATCGAGGTCATCATAGATCAAGCTCTCTTCAACATAATCAGAGTATTATTTTAGTCCTCAGATTTGTCCCTTTGTGGCCATAGGTCTTGTATTTCTGGGCACTATCTAGTGAAAGAACAAAGATAATTCTTTCTTAGGATCAACCTGTATCATAGAAGAAAATATTTCCCAGGATCCTCTCTGAAGTTTTCCTTACATCTTATTAGGCTGAGTTGGATTACATTCCCAAGCCAGCTAGTGACAAAGTACGCTGTGATTGATTTAGTTCAATCAAAGCAACTGTCTTGGGCACATTAGCTGTATTAGCAGAGGAATGAAGGAAATGTCTGTTGAGAAGGCAATCAGCAGTGTCTGTCTACCATGAATGCGCCTACCCAGAGCTCTGTGAAGGCTCTCTGCCTCCACCCCACAGCCTGCTGACTAAATCATGTATAGACACACGGCCTGAAGTGGTCCACCTACAGATTGTCTATCCCTCTAAAGGGAAAAACACAAAACAAGAATACAAAAACCTAAACCATATTTCAAGAGATTTGGAATGGGACATCAAAAACTTCTTCATTTGGTCGCGAATGAAATTAGCCAACATGTGTGAAGCACCAGAGATAACTTACTGATGAAGCACCAGAAGTGGAAGTCTGAGTTCTTGCTGCTCAGTCCCTAAGATCTGAGTCCTCAGAACTTCCTGCCTTCCGTGAGAGATCTTGTATCTATCTCCATGATAACCTCCCTTTCTCCAATACCTGCACCCGCACATTGTTACATTTTTTCACATGTACCAGCATATATGTTTTTGCATTTATTTATTTTTTTAAATTTTATCTTAATCATTGTTCAAGTACAGTTTTCTATCCTTTACTCCCATTCCAGCCCATCCACCCATCCCTCCCCACCTCTCTCCCATTTCTACCCCACCCCCAATTTTTGTCCATGTGTCCTTTGTACCTGTTCCTGTAAACCCTTCCCATTCTCCCCTGAAATTATCTCCCTTCTCTCCTCTGGTCACTGTCAGCCTGTCCTCTATTTCAGTGTCTTTGACTATATTTTACTTGTTTGTTTGTTTTGTTGTTTAGGTTCCTGTTAAAGGTGAGATCATATGGTATTTGTCTTTCACTGCTTGGCTTATTTTGCTGAGCATAATATTTTCCAGCTCCATCCATGCTGTTGCAATGGGTAGGAGCTCCTTCTTTCTTTCTTTTTTTCTGCTGCATAGAATTCCATTGTGTAAATGTATCATAGTTTTTTGACCCATTCATTTACTGATGGGCACCTAGGTTTCTTTCTCAACATTGTTACATTTTAATTGGAACTAGTTTTGGACTGTGTTTCCATTTCTTACAAGGCATCTTCTTTGCCTATAGGAATAATAAGTACTATAGACTTGCATAGAGAATGTGGGTATTGAATAAGTTTATGTGACTGATGAAACTCTTTTCTATATTCCAGGATTGGAAGACAATAATCCATGGTATGCAGAAGCAAAGTTGCTCATTAGGCAAATTGTGGAGGTTATGGTGGCGGTTAAGGGGGGAGTGGTGGCAAGTGAATAAATCCTTGTCTTAGACTGCCTGCCTAATCCTATGTGCATTCAGAGACAGTGCCATTATGTAACCTTAATGCAAAACTTCTTTCTTCAATCAAGATGCAAATGTTGCTTACAGACAAGTTTAGAAAATGGACTTGGAAGATGTCACATTGCAAAAACAATTTATCCCTCAGCAGTGCCAGGGTTCCATGATAAAGATATAAACACAGACTAACAGACATTCTGACAATCAAAATGGGAACATTTGAGAGAAATCAGATGTGTTAGGAGAGTTGACAATGTTGTTCTTGCCATGCAGCATTCAATCTCTTATTCCCTTGTAACAGCATCTTGATTTCCCTTCAGGTGGAATAGTCAAGTACTGTGCTTTACATTGCCCCAGGCAAGGTGAGCGAATGACTTAAACTAAACTTATCAGACTTTCCAACTTGGCCTTATATCTCCAAGAGAGTGACAGGAGGCCAGGAAAAATAGATTGAAATAATTGGCCCAAGACAACAGATTGTCCACTAATGCTTGCTGTCTAAACCTCCGGTGCTGGTCTCTGGATCCCGTCATTTCTCAGCCAGTATCTTACCACTTTACCTTTGACTTTGGGCAGTAGGCCATATCCTCCAATAAATTACCTATTTGCTTAAGTTCAGTTATTTTGTTTATCAAGTGAGATAAAGTGTTTAAACCAACGTAATGAATACTATATGAAGAGAAGTAGATGGATTCTTAATATTTTTAAGTGGGATCTGTAGCATTCTATGATTGGTTAGATTTGGAGGCAGAGAGAAAGAATTCAATACCCACTTCCAGACTTGAGCAAATGTGAGGACGTTAGTGAGGTTCATTGAGACAGATGATAAGAGATGACAAATAAGTTTACTGAAAAAATTGTGAGTTTACTTATTGACTCATTGAGTTGAGGTACCTTTCCTACAGTCAGTAGGTACTAGACCATATGTGATCTGCAGTTTAAGGTAGAGTTTAGAACAGAAATTGTTGGCTCCTGCCAGAATCTCTTTCCAACCCCCTTGACTCTCTGACTCCTAAGGTAAAGGCTACTATCGCAGGAAGATTCAACTGAAAGATCTCTGATCTCTCCATTCCTAACAAGTAGAATACTGTGTTAAAAGAGGTACTGTGGAAATCATTGCTAACATAAAAGGCTTGAGAAATGAACGCATGGTGTATCAGTTAAACTTTGATAAAATAATGCTGTGTAATAATAACCACAAAAACCACAGTATCAACTGACAGTAATAATTTATTTGGGTCAGGATTTTGAGATTCTTCTGGGTTGGGTTCAGCTGATGTTGGCTGGTATTATTCAAGAAAACATATGGATCAGCTAGGTGACTGCTGATTTAGACTAGGGTCTCTCACACATCTCGGTAGCACATGGCTGTCTACTGATCTAGGAGAGCCTATCCTGAGGTGCCTGGTTAAACTCAACCCTGTTCCATGCATCTTACCCTCCAGTTGGCTAACATAGGCACATTGTCACGGAGAGACACAAGAGAGAAAGTTAGCACAAACACACAGTCTCCTGAGAGCTCTGTTCAAAGCTGGGACACCATCCCTCCCACTGCATTCTGCTGGCCAAAACAACTCACAAGAACATCCCAAATCTAAAGGGTGGGACAATAGAATATGTATCTTGAGTAAGAATTACAAATTCACATGACAAAGCGTGAGTATACAGAATGAGGCGGAGTATTAGAGCCACTAAAACAGTCTATTGCACATGGCGATCTCTATCACCTTCCCATTTAATTCATTTTGGCTAGTACAGAGAGGTTATTGGTATGCTGATGGTATCCAGGTACAGCTGTGGATGACAGTGGAGTTATCAAGGTATTGACCTTAATTCTGCTTCTCTTCTGGAAGTAATTTCCTTCTATTGCAAATTAATAAAAATCATGGCACTTTCAATATAGGTATATAATTCTTAGCTTGTTGGGTGGTTTTTATTTTTCATTATTTAATTATAGTTGGATAACCTTATTAGGAATTAAAAAAAACCATTTTTAACCCACTACTGGTTTAGCCCCCAAAAAAAACTGGGAGAAGAGTCTCCTTCCCTCAATATTATAGGGAAGTCATTTTAGTAACAAAGAAGAATGTGGAATGCTTGGGGCAATAACCAACAATTTCTGTTGTGGAGATGGGTCCACAACAGATAATAAAGACCCATATCAAGTTAGAAGAAAATTTGTTTACAAATCTATGCCTGCCCAATTACAATTTCACCTAAAACTTTATCAGAGGATTTTCGGATTGCTTTGTGCCATAACTGGACTTTAGGGTCTTGTCTCCACTTCGATTTCCACTTAAATTTTCATCTCACACCACTCCTTCCCCATTCTTTCCTTATGCTCCAGCCAACCCTTATTTCCAACCAGGAGTCCCTTCTATTGTGGAAGGGACATGGATTTATCTCCAGGAGAATAATAGTGTATTCTCCACTCACCTTCCTTTTCTAGATCCTCATCTGTAGATTTAATGACTGCCTTATACACACAGAAATATTACCCTCCAAATATTCCCATCAAAATATTCTCTCCACAGTGAAAGAAGGGAAGAAACACAGGAATGGGCAAAAATAGGTTTACAGTTGTTCATATGGAAAAAGACATGCAGGTTATGATGACTACAATAGCTTTGTTAACTCAAAAGAATGTCACAATGCAACTGCACCCTGCTTTTACCCACCCCTGCATATTGGCATTCATGGATTCACTGATCTAATCAGGTGCCCCACAATCCTCTAACATCTCATTGGTTACTCTTTTTCTTTTTTTCATACCCATTTATATTATCTATTTTTATCCATTTAAGCATCAGCATATATTTTAGTAGATTTTTTATGAAAATTTTTACAAACTATGTTATATTTTATTTTGTCTCATTGTTAATACTAAATATTTTCTTCATTCTTCAATATTGCCCAAGTGTTCTAGATGTTATGCTTAGTTATAATTCAGCAAGGCCTTCAGAAACCAGTAAAGCTGTTAGGGTTATTTTCCTCCACTCCAAATGATACCCAAAAACAGTTTTATTCCTTTCTTCCCCCTGTGGTCTCTTCTTTCAACAGGCATTTTTCATTACTATCAATGTGTGTTTTTTTTTTTGCTTCTAATTGGCTGCCATGTGTTACAAGCAATTCTAAGTGAAAGCAATCTCTTGGCTTCAAGACTTTCTTATAAATAAAATCTTGCATTTTATGACTCTTACTTGAGCTGAAAGGTTTAACTCATGGTTTTCTGGTTTCAATCTATATTCTGAATAATTAAGTCTGTGATAGACTGATCTTCAGCTAAATCAAACATGAAATAATCCCTCTCTTTTCTTACCCCACATACATATCATTATATGTGTGTTTCATATGTATGCATTTTAGATTAAGAAAAGCATCATAAAGTATGATTATCTTTAAATAATTTAAATATTTTTTCACTTTTGTATATATTTTAGAAAAACAAATCAAAGTCCAGCTAAATCAAATGCTCTTAATGTCCTATTTAATGCCATTTCACATAGTAAAATGGTATATATTAATAATGTCCTGGCAATCTAAAAGAATTAAGATAGTTTTAAAGATGGTCACATGACACCCAGAGATGTCTTGTGACATTACATTTCTGTGGCTCATTGTCTTAGTTTTAGAATCCAAAGCATGGAGATCTTAAGAGAGAAAAACATCAGATTATTGCTATAAGGGTTAAGAAAATGAAGCACAGGTATTCACATAGCTTGTCACCTGCATCTGTTATAGCCCTACAGTTTAAGGAGTGTGTAGACATGCAAAAGAAGAGAGAAAGGAGCAGTGTGAATTCTGAATAGTTGGTTTGAGGGTAGTGTAGCCACACTAACTTTTTTTAGTTTCTCACCCTCCCTTACTTTCTTCTCTTTCCCCCTAATGTCTGCATCATCATTTTGTTCCTCATTTCTTCTTTAACAACCATTTGGCTCTTTCCAAAATATAAATTAATTTGTGGAGAAATATAGTTATTCTTGGAGAAAGCAGGAGAAAAATGTTTGGCTCTTTCTCCCTATCTCAAGTCCTGGCTATCCCTACTGTGGTTTAATTTCATTTCTAGGATTTGGATCAATAAATTTGTAGGAAACACAAAGCCAGTTTTCTCAGCTTATTGCCCTTCTGTTGAAAGCAGACACAATTTAGCCAACATCTGGACAGTATTTGTCAAGTCCAACTGTAACTCAAATCCAGGCCAGAGAGTGAGTTGGTGCATTTGTTAGTTAAGCTCTTTGATGGGCTTATAAATAAGAAAAAAATAAAAATAAAAATAAAAAGCCAGCTGCTTTTAGTTCCATGCTTAACCCATGCTTGGTTTACTTTCAACAAGGCTTTAATAGTCAGTGTGAACTGACATCCACACCCCATGTTTTCTTCCTTTCTGGTGCCTACAGGAAATTTTGCTCCTAGAAGATGTTCTTGAACCTGGGTTTCTCCTATTGACCAAAACACTTACTGTCTTGAACATCAGCCAACTTTGGCAGCTGCCTTATCTCTTCCAAATGTTAGCTTTCTACTCATTTACAAGGCCCATTATAGATCGTCACACTCTCAGATTGGCCTGGTAGAGATGATAAATGGAGGGACTTCTAGCTGCAGTCAGTGACTTAAATTTGCTATGGAGGGCAAATGGGAACTGAGAACCAAATTGTTGTAGAGATGAAAACTTGGACTATAAAAGGTCAGTCAAGGGGATGCTGAAATTTTTTATATATGAGGCAAAAAGTGCCTCCTGGGTCTATCAAGGTGGTGCCAAGTGTGTACCTATGTGTGACCTAAGTGGCTAGAAGGGAGGCATTGATCTTTGGATCTGAAGCACTTTAAAGGTAATAATATATTCAAATCCTCATTTGTACAATTGAACTTCAAAGGCTTCTCAGTTCTATGGGCAAAGGCTGAATGGCATCTGACCATGGGGAAAACTTGTCAGCACATTGTTCAATGAATATATTCTGCCCATTGCCTTATTTATGAAATTTATACCAAAATAAATATGTAAGGAATAGCTAGACACCAACTTCTTGCAGATATACTTGTAAATTTATATTAGTCTTAAAGTGAATAGTATTATACTTAAATTCTTTTTCTGGTACCTCATTTAAATTGTTTTTCAGAATTAAAAAAAAATAAATATGTAATTGCTGTCTCTCTCCTAAGTAGTATATGTATGTGTGTGTAAGTTACACATACCCAGCTAGCCTTTGGAAGGAACGTTCGTGAAAATGCCTTTGCCACCATAGCTACTGCAGCAGCACACCTTGAGGAGGAGCCAGAGCGCTCATCTGGAAGGAGGACAAAGGGTTGTTCCGAAGCGGAATTGCTGATTCCCCTTTTAGCTTGACCAGGATCACTAATTCTTCAGAGATTGCTGAAAGAGGTGGAATTTTTCAAAACTTATTTTCAGTTCCTTTTCAAATCTGGCAGGTCAAAATTTTAGACTAAGTTTTATGATGCTAACTGGCTCTTAACTCCTTTGATTAGAATGTGATCAAGTGCTTGTAAAACAGAAAACCCACTGAAGTTCCCCCAGAAAGATGGGATTATTGGGAAATACCCTTTTCTTTATATTTTCTTCTTCATAATCTTAAATAGCTACAAGTCTTTTTTTTCCCTTTCAAGGCCTCCATAGCAGCTGATTTGATTTTTATCTATTCTAAAAATATTTTTCTCCCTCAGCAGAGTCCTGATTCTCATATTCAAGAAGACTGTAGAGTAAAATGGCATGCATCTATCTTTGGGGGTAAGCAGTTTTCTAACAGTGTATGAGCTTCTTACAACATTTTATGATTATGAGTACATTTATAGTTACTCTTTAAAAAACAAGTGAAAATCTATTAATAAAATAATTTGGTAAATAAATCACTAAAATATGAAGAAAATTTACATCCTTTTCCTTGGGAAAATGTACTATAGTACATTACTTGGGTTTCTGAAATATTATGTACTGGTCATTAAAATTCAGACTGGTGTTTTTAAAATTTCTAATTCCATGTTTCTTCTAGCCACATTTATTGCTTGTCTAAACTTCTTTTCAAATTGGTAATCTCGATTACACTTCTTGGAATTTAACTGAAGACAAAATAGCTTGCTTTTGGATGTCTCCATGTAATTGCAATTTAATTTTGTCTGCTTGATATGCTAAAGATAATGGCTTCTATTTTGCAAAATGTGACCTAGCTACATGCAACACCACTGCCAGAGCCTATTTCAGAAGCAGGAGCCAACTGTTCTCTCATTCCTGCAGAGTTCAGGTTTTCAGATTTTGGCCACAGTTCCATGGTTAGAACAGACTAAAGTTTTCTGTTTGTCCCTATAAAATCTCCGACCGGCCAACCTGGGGATGCACACTGTGGAGCTTCTCTGTTGTCTGAAAAACTGAACTGAGCCTGAAGAACAGTTGACTTTTTCCCCCTTTTCAGTCTGTTGTATTTAAGAATATTGCCACTGCTCATGTCTAATCGCTGTTGTAAACAGGATTTTGGAGGACAATCACTTGACCAGCTCTAATAAATGTTAAGCATTAGCAAATCCTCTCAGAGAATAGGGTAAGATTCTAGTCTTAAAGGTCAATCTTTTTCTAAACTGAAATAGTCATGGTCTTTTCTTACTATTGTCATTGTTGATCTTCCATGGCTTTTTGGTTCCTACCATCAGGGTCATCCTTGCCCGTGGAGCAGATAGGCATTGTATGTAGATCGAGAAAATTGTTGTTCCGTTTGGAAGGCAGAACAGCAGTTTCTGCCAGGTGGCGGGGTGTTCTCTAGTATAGTGGAGAAGGCACCACGCTTCTGCAGGATTCAGAAGATGGGAGTTCTAGTCTCAGATCTGTCAACTGACTCAGGCTTTAAGCAGCGGTCTTCGTCTCTTTAGATATCACGTTTTCTCACACCAATTAACTCCAAAAATCACTTCCATAAATTTGCCTGACAGATTCCGAAGGGATTTAAAGTAATCTTATGCTGACTCATTTTAGACCTTTCTTACTGTTTGTTTCTCCTCTCCTTTTTCCTCCCTCCCCTTAATATCTCATTGAGCTCATTGCCCAAGAGGTAGCAAGTTGGCAAAGGGAAATTTATGAAATCATTTAATGAAAAAACCAGCAAACAGATTGAAATATGCAGGTGTACCCATCTGAAAATTTTCACTATCTTTATGAGAAAGTCCAGTGACTCATTTATACTCACGAGCAGAGATGATGGAGAAACGGGATGATCAAATGGTAAATGCCTTTCTCAGATCTTCCTCAATCATTCAGAGAGAGAACCAGGTCTACGGCCCAGCCCCGGGAGCAGGAAACAAATTAAAGGTCCCTAAAGATATTAATATAAAACGAAGAGATAAAGCCACAACTGGCTAAGTCAATGCAGAAAACTTCACTCTCTTAAAGTCATCCAGTCATCTCATGAAATAGGAATTGCTCTAAATTTTATGATTAGTTAAAAGAAAGAAATAACTTTGGTTAATCAATTGAGAGGCCTACTTTAGGCCTACTCTTGCCCCAGCCCCTGCCCACCTCTGTCCCCTACAATCTGTTTATCCTTAGTAATGTCTGGGAAAACTGGAAACCTGCTCTCTTCTCATGAATACGATTTGTAACTTAGTATTTTACTTTTTCTATTACGTTTAATGACTCTACTGCTTTTTCATCATTAATTTTGACAGGTGCCAAAATGATAAAAAGGCTAAAAATATGACCCATGGGATAATTGTTTTAGTCACACTAGCTTGACAAACAATGTAATAAAAATCATGATTTGAAATTCATCATGGAACTTGTGAAACATGTTATCAAAGTACTGTATCAAATGCTTGAACATGTTTTTAATTGGCAAAACTTTAATGCCATTAAGAGTTTTGCATATGCTTCAGCTAGCTTTTGTGCAGTTGAGAAAAAAAATATCAATACCCATCTGTCACAGTGAGTGGAGCACATATGGTAACAGAAGACCTGAAAATCCATCAGATTTCTGTTATCCAAGCCACTTCAGCTCCAACAGGAGTTCAGCCACCTTGATATAGCTTTGGCTATCAGAAGTTTAATTTTGCCAATTAAAGTTATTTTGCATAACTATGCAAATGTTATTAACAATTGTAAGTAAGAATTCTGAGTTTGCAAAAACCATTGTGTCCCGATTTGGATTTCTGTAATAGCAAAGACAATGGGTCTGCTTGCAAGCACGCACCCTTCTGGGTTGGTTAAGTGATCAATGTTGGAAAGGGTCCTTTGTAGACGCCTTCTGTCCTTTCTGAAACTGCCCTGATCTGACTTACCAAGTCAGATGAAAAGGGAGAGTTGAGTCAATATTCCAGATACCTAAAGCCAAATATACTAATGTGAAAAAAGGGAGATTTTTTTTGACACAGGGACGGAGTTATAGAATAAGATCTCATTTATTTATTTAACATTGGCTGAGTGGCTTATGGCAGGCCTGGTGCTAGATACTAGAGATGAAAAAATATAAATCATGGCATTTGCCTTTAAGAGCCTGCTAAGGTTTATTGAAGAGGAGCAGATACACAACAGTATAGTTCTAAAGCCGATTGTAGGGGTAGTAGAGAATGTTCTGGGAATGCAGTGGGAGAATGATTCCATAGGAAGGGAGGAGAATTTCCACCTTTACCCCTTTTGTGTCCTTGTGGCTGGATCAGAAATAAGGTTGACAGAAAATCAGATTAAAAGGAGAAATGAAAACAGTTTAATACATTCACACAGAAGATCACAGATGATGTTCAAGATCATAATATAATTCTCAGAAAAATAATCTAGCCAGTCAGCTTTTACTACTTTTCAGAGAGAAAAAAAACAATAAATATGCGAAGAATTGCCAGGAGACTTAGGTTTGGGAGCTCATTAGTGAGGAATCTACATGAAGTTTTGACTTGGGCAGTAAATTAGCAAAGGAGTAGTGAGGGTTTTTTTGTATGTGAGCTTTTGGTTCTGAATTCCTTGACTCTAGTGCTAAGGGTGTCTCTCTCAGCCCCTTTGGAGCCAGGAAGGCACCTTTCACAGTGAAGATTTATTTCCTGCATTCTCGGAGACAAAGAAGGGTCAGTGTGCCCTTCTGGCACTGGCTGCTTGTCAACTTTAATTCAAAGTAATCAATATACCATTGTGGGACATTTTGGGGCAGCCTGCCCTGGGCCCAACAATTCTTAGGGGGAAATCAGACAAAATATTAAAGGGAAGGAAGAATAGGAACTGGCATAAGATGCATTAGGAGAAATGCTTCTAAAGTCAATAAAAAAGAGCATATTTAAAGATATAAATGTGGGAGAGAGTGCGCAGAATCTGTGGAATGAGTAGTTTGGTGGGGGAGAAAATGGGGGGACTATGAGGGAAGATAGGTTGCAAAGAAGGCAGGCGCTAGATCACAAAAATGTTTTTATTTCTGGACTTGGAACCATATCTTGAAGATATGGGGATCTTTAAAGCATCCTTGAGCAGCCAAAGAACATAGGCATGTATCTACTATATAAAAACCACTCTTATTTGCAATGGCTTAATTGGAAGGAGCTGAAATTAGAGGCAGTGAATTTATTTTCAGGGAACCAAGAGGCAGTGACAGTACAATAGGGTGACAGAACAGAGGACAAATCAGAAAAATTATTTAGATGATGGAATCTCCAGTACTCAGGGTTATCCAGTTTTTCTTTACTGATTTAGTTTCCCATATATTGACTGACTTTGTCTTGCCTGTGTCTGATTAGCACAGAGACCCCCAGGTGTCTGGTTAGCACAGAGAAATGGGAGGTAGAGTAGAGAAAATGTACACATTTTCATACAGTCTATAATTTTTGGCAAATTGAATTTATGAATGGTATTATATTTTAATTGTACACGAGACATGGCCCCAAAAAGTTTTTATTTTTGTAGTTATTTTGTGGCAAATTAAGGATAAAACCATCATGATCTTTTTCAAATCATTATTCATTCATATAGTTTTGAAGTTCTTTTAAGCATTCTCTATACTTACTCATACTCTCAACTTACCCTAACAAGACAGTATAGAGAATACTGGTGCCTAAGGGAGTCAGCCCTACTAAAGCTGGAAAACTGGACGACCAACAGTGTTAGTTAGGATAGAGGTTGACCTGCTGCAATCAAGACCCACAGTAACAATGATTTTCACAGTGCAGGCAAAGGCAGTCCAGTGCTGGGCAGCAGACTCGAGAGTACCAGGAATGTGTTCCCCTTTCTCTTTACTGTGCCAACTATAGAGTGTTGCGTGGTCAGCATGATCCAAGATGCCAGAACGATCCTCACTCCAGCAGGTGTGAAGGGTTATAGGATCACACTTTCTTCCTCTGAAAGGCACACATCATTTCTCCCTCCATCCAAAATATGCCCTGGCCAGAATTTGATCCCTTGAGCACACCAAGAATAAAGGGATAATGGAAAAGTGGTCATTGTTTTTCTGGGTGCACCTAAGGCCAGCTTAAAATTTTCTAACTTTAGATGAGGAGAACAGATATTGGGGACAACCAGTAGTTTCTGACACAATACCTCCATGACATTTTTGAGTCACCCATTCAAAATGTGCTATCCCATCTCAGAATGCCTCCTCTTTTTCTTTGGCTTTCATGAGCAATAGGGTTCTTTTACGGAGATATGAATATTGATTACCCCTGCAATTCACTGATATCATTTATGTGACAATCACTTAATGAGCCCATACCTTGTGACAAATTATGTCATAGGAGCTGAAGAGGGAAAGTTAAATAAAGCTCAGTTTTTTCCTCAAAGAGTTCATAGTTCAAAAAGGAGAAATAGAGAGTAAACCATTAATTATCAACGACCATGGTAAGCGCCATACCGTGTGGCAGATGCTGTTCTCAGAGCCTGCCGTGTCCCAAGGCCCCAGAATAATTTGCTGAGATGCTGATTTCTGTGTTCTTACTTTCACAGGAGGATAATGTTCCCATCCCCTTCCTCTCTTTTCAGGATTGGGAGGTGGAGCATGAAGGACTGAGTTGGTCTCTCTAGCTTCGGGCCATTTTAAAGGTCCTTCCCCTTCAGGCAGAAAACAGGAGTCTGGTCGTTGCTCTGAGGTTTTCATTTGGGTTTCTAGGCTGATTGCCTGAAATGAGCCCTCCCTGTGGGGACAGAAACAGACCGGGATTCTTAAAGCCGAGGGGATGACCCCTGGGAAGCAAGGTGAGCATATGCAGACCGGTGGACCGAGGACCCGCTGGATAATAGGGACCTGTGTCCCACGTGGATGCCATAGCCTTTGGGGGCCTTCTCTTATCGAGTCCCTTTTAACTCTGACTTCACCTCCATCACTTTGTCCTTCTTCCCTCCAGGCTGGCCCCACTGTTTTGCCAGCAAGGCTTGCTCCCACCTCATGGCCTTTGTGCCCCTTATCTCTTCTGTGTGGGCCGCTCTTCACCAAGTCACCTGGCTAGTCGCTGACCCGCTTCTCTGTGAGGCCTGCCTTGGCCATTCTCTTTAAAATGCCAACCCTTCCCCCTGACTCTGTACCATTTTCCCTTCTCACTGATTATTCTTTACTTAGTTTCTAGTGGGAACAGAGGGATATAGAAAATAAGGACAAATAGATTCCAGGGGAGCAGGGATTTTTGTCTGTTTTATTCAGTACTCTATCTTAGCACAGTGTTGGACAACTACTATGTGCTGCATAATTATTTGTTAAGTGACAGAATCACAACAAATTCCCTAAACTACAGATAGACAAATAGGAAGTAGAATACCCTTCATTTAAATTGACCACATGATTTGGACAACTGGAATCTCTGCAGATATTCTTGACTTTTGACTAGAAGCCTTCCTTAAGCTCTCTGTCTGGTGTTGCTGTTACACCTGAGCAACTAGAAGCAGAGTCACATAATCACATGCATTTTAATTTTTTTTAAAAATGAAGATGTGACATTTCTTGCACCTGAGTGTTTTGAGCAAAATCCTACCAGTTCATCTTAAATGGGTACAGAAGTCAATGTGACCTCACCCTGCTATTTCATGCCCTGGTGCTGGTGTGCCTCAAAAGTGGCATCTTAAGGACTTGCAAAGGGGCGGGAATAGGAAGTGAGCGATGGCAAGGGGAACTAGCAGTGGGACTGACACAGGGAACAGAAGGTCGGTGTTTTAATACCAGCCATGACTTAGTTGATAGGATACTGAAATGAGTACTCAGTGTGTGTGTATGTGTGTGTGTGTGTGTTATTTAAGAAACATGAATTGTGTATATGCACAATTGGCCAATGAATTCGATGCCTCTGTTGAGTATGTTAATACTTCTTTGAGACCTGCCCTGGCCTTTCTGTCTTGAGGTGTGTGCAAGTTTCTCCTTGTGCCATTGCCTTACTTTGCTTGAGGAACTGGAAATAAAGTCTGTTCTCTCTGCTTTCGACTTCTGCATACTATACAACCAGTTTTCCTCCATTGCTCAGCAATCCTGACACCCATACCATGTTACAAAGTGTCATATTATGAAAGCTGTTGCCTTATATTTTTCCCCACACATTTCCTAGAGAACTCCCCAGAAATAAGAGGAATTAGCTTAAGATGACAAAATTATCATTTTATTTTTTCTTAGAGAAGCAAAACTTACATTTAGAGACTAATCAAGTTTATTTAATGTTCCACAGGATTAAAAAAAGTAACTGAAAATATATGAAATAAAGAGAATATTAAAATTATCAATAAATTAAAGGATCGGAAACCAACATTTACTGAGTATGTATAGTGTAGCTTTTAGTGCGGTAATTAAAAGGAGAAATTGATGTTAGTCATCCTGTTTTATGGGGACAGAAACCAAGCTTCAGGGATGTTAGTACATGCCAAGGACACATTGCTGGTAAGTGGTAGAGGTTGGATTTTCATCTAGATGTATCTGAACCCAACTAAATTTTCTACGCTACAATGCTGGTTTCCAACTGTCTTCAAAATCAGAATGCTCTTATAACTTTAATACTGTACATTCTAAAGCAAAAGCCCCATATTTCATTTTAAAATAAGATCATCTTCTTCCTTTACCAGAAATAATTTTCTTTCCTTTACTGCTTGGTTTGTATGAATTGCTCTCCTTGTTTTCTTAATACCATGCAGGGACAAAAGTTCCTTGCTGTTCAAAAATTCAGAGATGAGTTACTTCATTTTTGGAATTCCTACACTGAGTGAGTTTCAAAAGCAAAAAACATGTTAGGGGTTCAGGCTCTGAATCTAAATCTCATCTTTTCTGTTGATTTACTGGAAAATGGTGGCCACATCACTTACCATATTTTGCCATGTATAATGTGCACCCAGGTTTTTGTGCACATTATACATGGGAGTATTATACCCATGTATAATATGCATCCTTATTTTTCCCTCAAAAACTTGGACAAAAAGATGTGCATTATACATGGTAAAATATGGGTAATTATGCTCTACCTCAGTGCCTTCATCTATACAGTGAGGGTAGTAATATTATCACTACAATGATTAAATCAGTTAATATAAGTCTTAACATAATTCCAATGCTTTGAACAGCATCTAAGAAGTCACCAGTAAATTTTTATTTCTATCTAGACATAGCAATAGTAAAAAGGCAGTAGCTTTCATTTTCTAGAGCATAAAATATTAAAGTTTCCTAAGGCTCCTTTCCCTCAATGTCTTTCTGTTACCTCTCTCCTAAAATCTGGGCTCCTGAGGCACAGACTAGTGGGCCTCACAAGCCTGGAGGGACACTTTCTCAGGAAAGAGCAAAACATCTGCAAACAGGCTATCTCTCTTGTCTAGTTTTTAAACCAACACATTCATAATAAAAAAAACAAAATTAATTGATTATTATTGGAGAACCCTATTGTACTGCCTTAATGTTTTAAAAACTGGTAAATATGGCAATAAGTTCAAGGTTAAACTTGACTTTCTTGGGTGAACTGTACAATTAGGCAACTTAGCAGAAAAAAAAGATATATATATTTGCAGAAGAATGAATGGATCTAAGAACATAAACTTCATCAATGTCTCTTAATGTCAAAGAGAGACAAAAATAGACAGATAGGAAAGATAGATATTATGTGCTGCCATTTAGACCTACAAAGTAATCTTACTGCAAATATAATTTATAGGAAATAAACAGAGAAAAAACATACAATCTACACAAAAAGAATGCAAACAGCAAAATCTAGAATGAGAGAAACCCTATGTGATAAACCATTTATTTCTTCAGTAACAAATTGCAAGAAAAAATAGGTGGAGGGGGTTCTTACACATTAAAAGAGATTTAAAAGACACACCAGCCAATTGCAAAGAATGAATTTATTTTTTTTCTTTAGATCCGAATTCAAATGAACATACTGCAAAGTTATATTACATTTATGAAAAAATCAGAAATTCAAGCACTGGATATTTGATGATTTTCTTAGGTGTCATAATGGTAAATCACTGTTTTTATTTAATAGTCCTTATCCTTTATTTATAAATTTAAAAAATTTGGTATCTAGGATTTGCTTCACAATAATACAAGAGGGAAAATGGGTAAGTCTGGGGACGGGACAGGATGAGTCAGCACTTGATTATTGTTAGTTGCGAGTGATGGGTGCACGGAGAAATCAGGGTGTCAGTGCACCTTTTAAACACTTTTGTGTATGTTTGCAAGTTCCCCATAATTAAAAACATTTTTAAGTTGTTTATGACTCTTTTAAAACTTTAGGAGCAAAATGCATATGTACCAAGAATAAAATATATGTAAGCATTCATGTTCACAGGCAGTTTGGATGTGGTTGCAAACTCCAGACTGACCTGCAGATTCAGAACCAAAGGACATTTGCTACACAACCATCTTCTTCTTTAGATTTTGAAGTTGTTGAGGTAGCCACTGTTAACAGCCTTCCTCATTTCCTATCAAGATGGCAAACCAATAAATATGACCAATATCCTTTGGTTATTTTAGAAGCTTCAGCAAACTGAGGCCATCCTTTCAGAAAAGCAATCCCCAAACTACATCTAAGATGTATTTTTTTTCTTAATGAATAAGAACATGTTAACTTGAAGTAGATTTAGAAATAAGTATGGAAATATTTAAAAAACCAAATGCATAGTAATGATGCTTTAGTATTAAGAAATATGAGCATATTTCATATTTTAAGTATAAAAATATTGAAGGCAATTGGACTTATAATAACAGGTCAATTTGTAATTCCAGTTGAACATGTTAATTGTGCAATTCATGTATATTTGTAATTTTTAGTTCATATCTTACTAAACCTTTACTCACTCAGTTTGGACATTTAAGAGAATTTGGAGTTCTCCATAGTATGAAGTTTAATTTATAAGCATTACTATACTAAAATACCTAAGAAGGTTTGTTAATATGATATTTGAAGAACTTAAATAGGAAATAATATATACTCAATTGGTAAATCCAGTTTAAAATACTTGAAATATATTATAAAGTTTTGTAAATGGGTCCAAATATTAACCAAATTGTCCCTTATAAAATTGTTGTTGAATTTGCTACATTTATGAATTGAGTAAAACTTGTAGGTAGAAATTAAACACCTAAAATAAACTAGGTTTTAAAATGTATAAGTTTAATATTTCATGTATTAATTTAAAAAACAAAGTATCCTTTCATTAGTGGCTACATTGTTTAAGAAGTTAAGTGGACTTTTAATAGTTCATTATTATTGTATTTTTTCCATTACCATATATCCCCCCTGCACCCTCTTCCCCCTCCCCCACTCTCTTCCCCGCAGCCCCATTCCCTGCAATCACACCCTCTCGTCCTTGTCCATGAGTTCTTTCTTTTTTTTTGCTCGAACTCTATCTTGAACTTAAAATACAAGCAAAACAAAAACCTTACATTTTAGCAGTGAATTGCTTATCACAATCTTTAAAAAAAAAGAGTTTAATATAATGAATAGATGTGAATTTTGGGAGGGAGCCCTGGTAGGGGCGGCACACTCCTGAAATGTCACTGTCGAGGCTGTCAGACCAGGCGAGGGCACGGGCGGGCCGGCGGGCAGGGCTCGCATTAACATATTTCCTAGACGCTCCATCTCCTTGGTCCGGCGGAAAGGATGCCTCCCAGCTCCCTGTGGACGCTGGAGCCTATCAGGCCAGAAGCAGATTAAAGCTCACACACTTCAAATTGGCGGCTTGCCGCAGTTTGCCAGAAGGCTAGAGTTCAGCACAGCTTTAACAGAGAAGTCTGTAAGCCTCATTCTCTCCATCTCCCTCTCTCCTCTCTTTAAAAGGAAATTGCACCCTTCGCAAACCTCTGGTCCTCTTCCTGACCTCCCCATTGTCCCCGCAGCGGCTAGGGACGCGGTCTGGGCCCTGGGCCCTGGGAAGGGACAGTCAGGTAAGGGAGTGAAGGCGGACAACTCAGCACTTTGGCCAGCAAGTCCCCCAGCCCAGCCTCCAACCCACCCAAGCCTATTGCGCTACACACAGTTTGAACTGCCAGCTTCGACTGATTTATAAGACCGATTTACCTTCCGAAGAGTGTAATTATGCTCAGAGTTAAAAATTAATCAGGTGAGGGAATCATGGAATAGTCATTCTCAGGACTTTGAAGGACAAACTTAAGTGGAGACCCACCAATGCAGCTGCAGAGCCTGCCTTGCAGGGCCTTGCTAGTTGCAGGGTGCGTATTCTGAGCTATCCGTCTTCTTTGTAAAAAGACAAAATGAGAAATCTTGCTGAGTCTCTGCAGAAGGATAATTCCAAGTTACCAGCTTAAAAGGTGGGTTAAAGGAAACTGTGTGAGAAAAATAAATTTTTAGACACTGGATTATCTCGGAATAAGGATTTGGCTGTTGTTTCCTGCTAGAATTAGTAGCTTAACTACTTTAGTTTACTTTGTGGAACAGTCAGCATTTCATACCTATCTTTGTTGTTTTTGCTGACAGCATAGCACCCCTCCCTTATTCTTGGGGAACTCCAAAATCCTTTGTGGAGGCCTGAAACCAAGCATAGTACTAAGTCTTATATATGCTGTTTTTCTCCTACACACACATACCTACCTATCACAAAGTTTAATTTGTGAGATTAGACACAGTAAAAGATAACAACAATTAAAAGCAAACAGAATAACTATGATACTATACAGCAATAAAATTATGCGGAGGTGGTCTCTGCCCATCTCAAGACATCTTCTTGTGCTGGGTGAGATGATACAGTGCCCCAGCGATGAGATGAAGTGAGGTGAGTGGCGTAGGCCTTGTGGTCCAGCATTAGGCTGCCATTAATACAAGAGTTACTTGAACACAAGCACTGCCATACTTTGACAGTTGAGCTGATAACCAAGATAATTGCTGAGTAATTAGTGGGCGAATACGGTACACAGTGTAGATTCACTGGACAAAGGGCTGATTCACATCCCAATAGGGATGGAATGGGATGGTGTGAGATTTCATAATGCTATTGGAAACCATGTACAATTTAAAACTTGTCAATTGTGTATTTCTGGAATTTTCCATTCAATATTTTTAGACCATGGTTGACCTCAGGTAACTGAAACTGTGGGATGTGAAACCCTTGTCAAGGGGGGAACCACTGTACATAGTCCCTCACCTCAGTAATGTGTCTTGGTGGCTTCCATAGTCAGGGGTGTGTTCCTTTTTAGATAAGAAGTTATTTCCCTCTCCCCCTTTTTCTTTGTGGGCAAAGGGCTTTTCGGTTACTTTAGCTTGTTGATCCTCAAAATGTCTCACTGCCTGCCTTCTCACACCCCTCTTTCAAATTTGATGTTTCTGTTGGGACATAGTAAATTAATTTGTCTTATCTCTGAGGAGAATTTCTAAGAGTCCCACGGCAGTTACCTTGCAGTCCAATCATATCCTGTTGCTATTAAATATTGCAGAAAAGTGGCTGCAGTGGAGGCAAGGGATGGTGCAGATTGAATAGGTTACTGTGTTATCTAAAAACAGTCCTATCATTTCTCTCATGAGATACCATAGTTTCAACGCCAGACTTCATAATTGGAAGGAAGGGGCCATGCAGTCCACAACTTCAATGACCCGTTTTGTTAGCCCTTCAAGTACATAAACATAGCTGAGAATAGGTTTAAAACCATCTTCGTATGCCATCTCCCATCAGCTCCTTCCCCACGCCCCTTGACCCTCTAACTCACTTATTGAGTGGAAGGCTGCGTTCTTTGACCTGGAAATTGCCCTCTAACTCAGAGCTGTGATCCTCTTCCTTTGGACAATCCATTTTTTCTCCTTTGCCTTCATGGCCTCTGAGTCTTTGATCATCTTTTGCATCCTGCCATTTTCTTGAGCTAGTTGTCAGTCCTTAGGTTCCTGCTCGTTACAGCAGAAGTTAGATCCTGGGAGAATAGGAAGAAAAATGAGGCAAACTCAGGAGGCTGTCCTCAGGATGTGGCATTATTAAGGTATTCAGAATTTCCACAGACCTAATTAACAATCCTGTGGGTTTTTCATCTGCTTTATTATGTTAAAAAGTGACTGTTTTAGGAGGAAAAATTTAAGCCTGTAGATATAAATGAAAGCAAAAATCAAAGCTACAGGTAATGAATTTTATATAATGGTACTCCAAGTCTGCTGTTGGGGCCACATTTATCTTTGATTCTCAGTAGGAAAGGTAGAAAATCGGTTACCACGGCTTGCTTTTTATTCAGTGGTAGAGCTCAGCTGTATCTTGCCAAGAGCCCCTCTTCCTTTTTCCAAACCTCACTTCACCACAAGTCCTACAGAGATCTCAGGGCCAGAAGGTGGTGAAAAGATGTTCTTCATGGAGAGATTAGATATCAACAAATATGCCAGTAATTCTTATTTAATCAGAACTGTTAAGAGGTGGTTCTTTCTCATCAATCTTGCCCATTCAGATTATGTATTCCAACAATTAGTTTGCAATTTTTTTATTATTCATTTCTGTTGTTCTTTTCAACCAGGCAGGCACCTGCACTCTTAACTAATTGGCATAGTGGGAGAGTGGGAACAGCCCTTGGCTGAGAGCCAGGAGCCAGGTTCTAGTGCTGGCCCTGCTTCCCAACAGCTGGCTGGCCTTGGACTTGTGACTTACCTCTTTGGACCTCAATTTCTGTGGATGCATAGTGAGGGGACTAGACGGGGCCAGTCTTTCTATACAATGTGATACAAGAAGGCAGGCTTGGAAAATGCTGCACATACTCTTCTCTCTTCCTAGCAACTCACCATGAACGTGGACGTCCAATAGCAAAGAAACTTTATATTTAGTTTAACCAAGAATTATCCCCTCATCAATACAAATTTCTAGAATTTGACTGCAGAATACCCTGAATTGTCTTTTCCCCCCTCTCCCTCCTTGTCTCCCTCCCCTCTTCCCTTCTTCCCTTTTCTTTTCTCCTTTTCTTATATGGTTCCTTAATATTACACAGAACCAGAGTTCTATGGAACTTATTACGGGAAATGCAGGACTAAATACAACTTCTCTAGGTTTCTTTGTTTGTTTTTCCTCTATGGGGAATCTACACCTACCAAAGTGTTACAATATAAGAACCACAATATTGTTTTAATTCTCATTTAATTATTTTGTCACTGTACTTACAGGATTCTTGAACTCTAATGAAATATGGACTAAAGCAAACAAGATAAAATGCACCTCTGGAGAGTATATTACAGTATTTGTTTAGCAAATATGGTGATTTATTTTTTAAAAGTCTACAAAATGAGAATCTACCACCAAATGCCAGTAATATTTTATTTCTGCTATTCATTTATTCACTCATTCAAAGTAAAATAGAAGTTTTTAGTCTTTTATTATACCTGAACTCCAGTGACTCTTTGAGTAATTTATCTCAAAATGATATTTATAACACATTAACCAAAAAGTATATAAGATTACAAAGGACACATTAAAATATGCACATCAAAATGTTTTTTAAATTTAATGATATATATGCGCTTCTTTATTATGCATCAAATGACAAGATCTAGTGGTGGATCTAATAACTACCATAATTTTAAACCAGTGATGAGTGCAAATTTCTGCAACAATTGTAATGTGACAAAATTGAAATATGTAAAGAAAAAAATTCATAGTAGCATGGTGATTATTGTAGGTTAGGCTTTCCGAAGATTGCCGTGTTGTGAGTAAAGATGCCTTCAGATGATGCCAGGCCCTGGGCGTTGAATCATCTCCAGCCTTTGATCTTCCTGAAGTCACACATCTCATGAAGCAAAGACAACCCATCTTCAGAAGGCAATTGCCTTCTGTCCAAATTCCTGACCCACAGAAAAGTGAACATACTAAAATTGTTGCTTGATGCCACTAAGTTTAGAGTGCTTGCTATGCAGCGGTAGTCATCATGGAAGTGCTCTAACAAAGAGTGTGTGAGTTCTGAGAAAAGTGCTCCTACATGCAACTCCAGGGTCAGGACTGTGGGACTCCGGGAGAGCAGATGACACCCAGCTCTCTAGCGTGAGCGATTCAATGAACTGAAGAACAGAACGATAGATAGACCTTTAAGGTAAAGAAGAGTACAGATTATGAACTTCCTTTTGACATGTTTTGAGTTTACGATGCTTGTGGGCATTCGTACGATTGAAAAGCTAGTCAGCCTCAGAAAGAAATAATCCAGGGGTTAGGGATAAGGCTTGGGGACATCAGCATGTACAAGGTGGTGAAAGCCACCAGCTAGGTGGACTTCACATATCAATCAAGAGAAGATGAAGGGAAAAAAAATGAGAGAGTAAACCTGGGAGAACCAAAATGCATGGGGAGAGGGAACTGGAGAAGGAAAACAAGATGCAGTCAATGTGGGAAAGGGGTAGCTAAGGGAAAGCAATGTTACATAAACCCAAGGATATTTTCCAAGCTATATGAGCTCTCATCTTCAGAGGTTTGGGTTCACTTTTTTTCCCAGTGGGTCCCCAAATTAAGAATAACTTACTGATAAAGACTGGCTTTTAATCAAGCAAATGATTTATGGACAGAAAAAGAAGATTGAGAATTGCAGCCATAGGTTAAAAGAGGTTAGACTTGAAAACTTTGTTGGCTCTGGCAATTAAAATATTTCTAAATAGTCTACAGTTGCTTCCTTTCTAAGAATACTCAGAATGTAGTGTAACTTTTTTTATGGTGACTCAGGGTCTGTTTTATGAACACAAGACATCAACCTTATAATTAAATGATGCCTTCAGAGACAGTTATTGAAAGGATGATTTAGTTTTCAAAGAACTCTTATGACCCTGTAGTTGACTACTTAGTGGTTTTATGCCCCCCTCTCTCAGGGGTTATTGTGGTTTGTGGTCTCCCCACACTGTGATTTTTTCCTAGTTGGTGGTTTTCTTCTCCACTATCTTCAGGCACTCCTTCCAGCTCCCTGCGGCTCTAATTTAAGTGCCTATTACTCCTTATTTTCTGTCTGAGCTGTTGACAGCTGCCTCAGTTGCTTTTGTCTCTGTTCCATCTAACCAGTTTATTAGTTTTCTGTGGCTGCTGTAAAAAAATTACCACAAACTTAATGGCTTAAAATAACACACATTTATTATCTTACAGTTCTGGAGGTGGGAAGTTTAAAATTAGTCTCATGACCTAAAGTCAAAGTGCCCACAGGGCTGTATACTTTTACGGGTACAATAAAGAAGAATCTGTTTCTTGGGCATTCCAGCTTCTAGAAGCCTCCTACATTCCTTGGCTCCTCCTCTTCTTCCTCCTTCTTCAAAGTCAGCAACATTGGGTTGAGTCCTTTTCATACTGTTGTGTGGTTCTCCCTCTTCTGCCTGCTACTTTCACTTATAGTTACATTGGGCCCAGCTAGATAATCCAGGATAAGCTCCCCATCTCAAGGTTAACTGGTTAGCAATTTGAAATCCATCTGGAATCTTAATTCTGCTTTGCCTGGTAATACAGTATATTCACAGGTTATGAGGATTAACATGCAGATAGCTTTGGAGGGGGTGGGGACCAGAATTGTGACTACCTCACTTAGGAAAATGCCAAAATAACCCAAGAAAAATAAAATGACCAAATAACATGTGTAAAATTAGCTCATTTCATTCACATTTCAGAGGACTAGAATTTTGTGGCATCTGTTTTTACTAGATTGGTGGCCATTTCTTTTCAAACTTAAAGGCTCTTCTGGAAGGTAGAATGTGCTGAAACCTGACCATAAGATTAGCAAGGCAGAGGTTGCTCTGTATCAGTTTTTATACCGCACCAATATGAAGAATATCCTAGACACTGAGATACTAAAAAGACTATTTTAAATACTCAACTAATATGTAACAAATTAGTGGTAGACCATGGTAAATTTCTCTACCATGTCTGGTTTGTGCTACTCTGAGGTGGATTCCATAGCCATGAGGTACCAGGGTCAACCAGGAACTTCAGGTTGTTCTAAATTAACATCTACTTTCTCAGAGAGGCAGGCATCAAGAAAGATTTTGTTTTCGCTGGATTCTGCTCCAAGGTTGAAGTGGGAGTAGAAATTTATAAATCTATTGAATCAAATTGCATTGTAATCAGCTATTTAACTCTGTGTACTTTCCTTGAGGGCAGGAACTCTGACTTGTTCAACTTGATTTCCCAATCCTGAGGAAGCTCTAAGTAAGTTTTTGACTTAAAAGGGTAGAAGATATTCCAGGCTTTAACAGGGGAGGATTGGGAAGATCAGAGGGTCCACCAGGGCAGTCTTCAAAAGGACAGTTCTGTTATGAACGAATTTGACCTTTGTAAACAAGTCTGGGGTCTTTCGACACATGGCATCTTTCAGACGTCGGCAGTTGCTGTGCTAGATCTTGGTTGTATCTCCCCTTGAGCCATTCGTGTGGCCCTGATAATGTTATGAGTATGTGTAAATTAAATGTGGCTAAATGACAGCATCTCAAATATAGGTGGTGTTGCATTGTGTAAAGTACCAGTTTTGAATCAGGGCAGGATTGGAGGCATTTATTCATCTGCATCATCGGATTGTCTCTAGGCCTCAGGCCTTGCCTCAGGCTCGGGAGACCTGCTGTCTTTGATCTGAGCCCCAGAAGTCTGAGGTCTCATTGTTATCTGTTTTTCCCTTCTCATAGGAAGAAAAATTTTCTTTACAGAGGCCTTCTTCCCACCACTTA
Source organism: Tonatia bakeri (assembly GCA_004024845.1). Taxonomy (NCBI): domain Eukaryota; kingdom Metazoa; phylum Chordata; class Mammalia; order Chiroptera; family Phyllostomidae; genus Tonatia; species Tonatia bakeri. The sequence goes on from PVIA01000349.1 coordinate 464,559, forward strand.
CTGTTTTATATTTGCCTTTTCTTTCTCAGCCCCACGAGCACTTGCTCGTCCAACAACCACACACACACACACACACACACACACACACACTCACACACTCACACACTCCAGAGTTTATGATTTGATACAGGATCCCTCCAGAAACAAACATATTTCTAAGTAGAGGAATCATACATAGACTATCAATTCTAGAAGGTTCCCCCCCGGGGTACACCTACATTTGCCCTGTGCAAACTGCTACCCACCCACCTCATTACAGTGTCTTGAAGTCATAAGCTAAACTTTACAGTCTTTAGGGGCCCTTAGATTTATGATGTAATAAATTATTTTAAATATTATAAATTTGAGACAGAATCAGGTATGACATGGAGTAGGAATAAATATTTGACTCGTTTTTACAACAACAAAAAAAAGCTCGACAGACGTCTTAGCAGCCTTCAGGGGTCTTTCACTTTGTCTTTATTTTAGTGATTTTCTTCCTCTTTATTTTAGGGAGGAACTCGGGGAAAGTTTGAGAGCATGGATCTGAATTTCTCATTTACTGAGGAGGAAACTAAAGTGCAACAGAGGATTAAAGTTTCAGTCTCCTGGCCTGGCTCAGATTTCCCCTTTAAAGCGTACTGTTCATCCTGGAGAGGGATAGAGATGTTCTGTCTTCCTTCTCAAGGTCCCCATCACATTCTGGGGAGAGCGACCTACCTGATCCCTCTCATGATTAATGTGGCTTCTGAAGCATGAGATCTGATTATGACCCCATGTTGTTATATTTAATTACAAATCTCATCGTGGCCCTGGCTGTAACACTACATGGCCTTCCCTGAAGTCACCTTTGCTGATCTGACCGCCTGAAGGTCCCTCCTTATGATTTACTCTAAATTGTTTTAGAATCATAGACTTCTAGAGTTGGAAGGGATCATGAAGTTCAATCCCCTCATTTTACAGATAAAATTACAGAGGCCCCAAAGAGAATAAGTCATCTTCCAAAGGTCACTTAGTAGATGTGAGATTGAAATGCGGGTGTCTGCTCCCCAGGTCAGTGATGGTTCTCTCCACGCTGCACTGCCCTACAGGGAATCACACTGCACAACGCCACCTCCTCGCTCTCCTTGCTTTGTGTTATGTGACAGCTTTATAACATGCACAAGTTATATTGTATCATCTCTCTCCATACAAGTTAGTCACAAATTAAAGTAGAATGACAGAGTCCTTAGAGTCTTGAGGCAAAAAGTACTTAATAAGATTATTTAGCTTTCTGGGCCTCGGTTTATTTAGTAACATAAAGACCTGATCCCTGTGAAGAAAAATATGTTTAAAATGATAGCAAAGTAAACATAACCATTGTCGAATAAAAACAAACCCAGACCTAGGTAAGGAGAAACTTTATTGAAAAGGCCATTGTAATAGGAGAGTGTTTAGACCATAAGTTCTCTAAGCATCTCAGCCGTCAGACAGAGAATGCTGCCGGTGGAAGTGGGGCTCTTACACAGGATGGCCAGAAAAGCATTTCACGGACCTGTGCACTGGACACTGTGCTGTGGCGAGATTTATTCAGGTGGAAATAGAAGGCTGCCCCTGTGTCCCATCTTCATCTGTCCTGCTGTGGAACAAGTCCAACCGTGTCTTTGGGAAGGACAAAACAAAGGCTAGTGTCTAGAGTTTCTGTTTTTTGTTCCAGTGTTAAGCTGTCTCAGTCCCTGTCCCAGCTGCACTGCTTTACCTGGGCAGTTGGCATTTGTTTGTAGTCCCTGCAGCTGGCCGCGCAGCTGGTTGGCCTACATGGTTACTACAGAGAGAATGTATGTGTTCCCCTGGAAGGGGAAGGGAAGAGAGGAGAAGGAGGGCAGAGAGAGAGAGAGAGAGAGAGAGAGAGAGAGAGAGAGAGAGAGAGACCTGGGTTATCTCAAGCTTGGGACAGAGCAGGTGATTTTTAAAAGTAACCAACCAACGTTCCAAGTTTTTGTGGGCTTCTTATGAGCCCACCCCCTGACCAATCTATCCCCCTTCCAGGCTACACAGACAGGTCTCGTGGGCTCCTGCTGTGCATGCCTCATAGAAGCACCTCTTCTTGTGTCATGTTGACTTGTACCGCGTGTGTGCTTATTTCACCCCATCGGGGCGAGTGAGCCTGGGAGATTGAAAAGCCAGCCCTTCCTCCTTGTACAGGGGAAGGAGTGCCGTTAGTCTGCTTTGTGGGACAATGCTCCCATCCCCTGGAGTGTGTGAAACTGTAGCTTCAAGGCTAAGCAAGAAGGCTTGTGCTCCCTGACAAATCATGCTCAACAATGTTTAATTCCCTTTGTTTCCTTCCTTTATTAATATTTAGCTGCCTATGCTAATAAAAAGAGCTTTATTTTTTATAGGGAGGGATAAACAAAACCAGAAAAAACTGGGTGTCAGGCATGGGAGGAATTGGTGGTGTGTTTGGATGCTTCATCAGGGAATGTTTGTCTTTGTGGTCAGCTGATTTTCTGGAGGGTCCTTAAGAAGATGCTGGTTCAAGTGAGCCAGAGTTCAGGGTCCTGTTGCACTAGGAGAGAGAGAAGCTGAAAGTCTGGACAAGTCAAGTCACAGGTATTTTTGCTACCAAACTCCAATAATTAAATTTGTTTGCTTGAGCGCTGTGGTCAAAAACTGTATGAGCAGGGGTTTATAATAAAGAAAGGAATTAATTAGTTTATTAGAATTTGGCAATCTGGATATGGGCAAGCTCTTGCTCTCAAAGACCTTACTCCCCAGTGGTGTGTAGGTTGCAGATTACATAGGGCAAAATAACCATAGGTTGGGGGTTCTGGGTTGTGTTAGGAACTGATTGGTCAGAGGTGAGATAAGGGTAATAAATCATTTCTTTAGGTCTGGAGGACAACTCTGAGGTCAGCACTGAGTCCAGCATCAAGGTCCTGCCTTAGGGTTCAGAAGCTGAAACATAATTTAGATTAAGATGTTATCTTTAGCCTGCCAGGGGCTTAAGCCTTGTAATCATTAGTCAGAACCGAGCTTTTGTCTTCTGCTGCCTCAGGGGTCAATGATCCTCAAGGTGAGAGACTGAAGTCAGGTCAGCGAATTGTGCTGAAAGAGAAGGAAAAAATTATTGTTTTGAAACTATGGTTTAAATCAAATTAGAATTATGAAGACTCTCAGTTTCATTTTGTCCAGCTTGATTTGTGGGAAAAAAGGATTCAGGTATTCACTTACAAGACAAAGAATGGGAATTTGGACGGGAGAGTCTGTCTGACTTTGTCCTGGTTGAACAAGGATACCATCTGTGAGGGTCTTATCTAAGTCCTACGGGGAAGGTATTTCTTTACAGTAAGTGATTTCCTGGAGCACAAAGGAGACAGGAGGGACTTCCTGACACCCTCACAGCTCTTTTCCAGGAGTGCAGGGCTCAGGTCACTTTCAGCATTGTCCATATTTAGTGATTTCCTACCTTCTTTCAGTAAAGCTCTCTCATATCAAAGGCCTGCCTTTCTCACTTTCTCTTTCCTTTTGGACAGGGGAAGGAGGTAGTGGGTCTTGCATCGTATCTGAATAAGTTAATTTACTAATCAGCACTTGACAGATCCTTCTTTGTCTTCTTAAAATGGGGCTAAACACCCACTTATTTGATAGAGTCTACAATAAGGGCATAAAGTCATCACTACTTTCTCTCTCTCTCTCTCTCTCTCTCTCTCTCTCTCTCTTCTCTCTTCTCTCTCTCTCTCTCTCTCTCTCTCTCTCTCTCTCTCTCTCTCTCTCTCTCTCCATAAGCACCAAATCATGCTTAGAATTGAATAGAACAGGTAGGCCCTTTAGGGTGTGAACTTTTGACTCCTAACTTGTGTTGGTTCAGGAACAGCCCAGCCACAAATAACAATCCTTAGGTCACGTGAACCCGCTTGCAAGAGCTTTGCATTAAACCCTATTTAATGCGAGGCCACATAGTCCTTTGCAGCCAATTGCAGGAAACAGTGGGTGGATGGCAGCAGTGATTCCAGTTCCCTAAAAGTTTCTTACCAGCTAAGATGAGAGGCTTAATGCTCTCCATTATTTCTAAACCTGCTCCTGAGAATTATCAGGGAGAACTTGCCAGCTATGTGAAATACTTGACCATTTTGTTATAATTCTAAAAATCTAAAAAGAGGCAAAGTGATGCTGGAGGTCAGAATATGACAGTTTGTTTCATCTTTGATCAAATCAGCCTTTGCAGTTGCTGAACCTCAAGGTTGTTAGGTAGTGTGCAAACTTAGTGACTCAACTGAGGTGGGCAGCAAAGGTCAGCAGTAGCTGACTTTTCACTCAGCAGAAAAAGGTAGATTTTGTTTTCTTTTGTTTTTATCCTTTACATAGTCCTAATTATATTTTATTTTAAAATACTAAATCACTGCAGCCAAAGATAACCCAGAGATACAAATAATGAAAGTCCAAATTGGTCGGATGACACATCTTTTGTCCAGGGATCTCCTATCACCTTTCTAAATTCCTGAACAGTATAGAAGCGCACGCTGAGCCTTTTGGCAGAACCTGTCCTACCTGAAGGGTAAGTAGGTCACTGCCTAATAAAGGTCTGGTTTGAAGGCCGTTGAAATTGCTCTTCCTAATGCCTGCCTGCAACTCTACAAGTAGATTTATTCTTTTGAATAAATCCTGTACTAAAATGCAGAGTAGCCTGGGGAAAGGAGAGAAGTGAAATTAATCCATCAGTGGTCTGGTTGAGATTCAGTTTTTCTGGAGCTGGTTTGGAGTCTGGGCAGGGTAGAGTAATTTCTAGGCTAGCTGAGCAAGAGTGAATGGCAATGGTGGCTTGCCTAAGGAATATTACAGGGTAACCAGAAGACAATTCCCTCAGCTTCCCTCTGCTCTTTTCTTTTAATTTTCTTCCAAATTTATCTCCGTCTTCAGTGGAAGGGATATTTCTCTTCATCTATGCAAGGCTCATCTTTTTACCTGTACTCTCCATCACTTGGTCTTACCCGAGACCCTTTTTCATCACTCATTGTCTTATTTTCCTGTGTGTCCACTTCCTCTCCATTGATCCCTTCTGTTCCACTTACAAATTAGCACAGATGTTTCCTTTTTAAAAATAAAATTGAAACAAATACCCATCTCTTCAACAAAAAAGAAAAACACTCCTTCCTATAAATTTCAACTGCTTGTATTCTAGGGACTATCCTACTTACCATCATAGAAAAGCTCCTTAATAGAGTCTCTAAGAATGAGACTTTTTACCTTGAAAACTGCCAAACATGATAGACTAATACTCAAACAAATAAGAATGTATTTTTTTCAGACAACATAAAATCCAAAATTAGACTTTTGCTGGTATTGGTCAATGATGTTATTAAGGATCACTTTACTATTTTGTCATCCTCAGGGTGACAGCTCTTCATCTGTGGCTTTGTCACCTCATGGTACCAATAAGCAGGCTGCAGCATTAGGTACCACAACTGAGTGTGCGTGGAGCAAGGACATGGCCTGTGCTCTTCACCCCTCCAAGCACTCCCACCCTGATTATTTTTATCTGGGAAAAAGTACCTTTCCCAGAAGACCCAGAGCAGATTTCTCTTTAGAATTAGTTGCTCATAAGTGGTGATCTTTACATGCAAAGGAGATTCAGAGACTGTGTGTTTGGCCTAACAGCAGGTGGAGATAGGTAAAGGGAAAAGGATTTACTGACCATTTCAATGTGGCCGAACAGTGTCTGCCACGGCATGTTGAGCACCTCGCCTGCAAGTCATTTCTCACCCACTGAAATACATCTTCAGCTCAGGCTACTCTGTGACTGGTAAAGTCATCAATATTCTTAAAAGGATACAACAATCTCCCATTATCCTTGTTTTCATTATTCATGGTTTGGGTTACCTGTGGTCAACTGTGGTCCAAAAATATGAAATAGATAATTCCCGAAATAAACAATACCTAAGTGTAAAATGTGGCACCGTTGTAAGTAGTGCCATGAAACCTCACACAGTCCTGCACTGTCCCACCCAGAATGGGAATCACCCTCTGTTCCGTGCACCCATGCTGTACATGCTACCCACTCGTCACTCGGCAGCTGTCTTGGTCATCAGATATGCTGTAATAGTGGTACAGTACTTGTGTTCATGTAGCCCTTTTTTATTTAATAATGGCCCCAATACGCAAGAGTACTGATGTTGGCAATTCAATTATGCCCAAGAGAAGCTATAAAGTGCTTCTAAGTGAAAAGCTGAAAGTTCATTACTATTACTGGCATCCACTAGGGGTCTTGAACCTGTCCTTCCTGTATAAGGCAGGGGACTAGTAGAGATCAAATTCTTTAAACTCTCTGTGGTGTTTCCAAGTTCCTGACGCCTTGTTGAGATCTCTCTTGTTTTGCCTCTAAAATTTCTTGTTGCTCCTTCTCTGTGTTTCTGGGTTTTCTCTTCCCCCACTCACCAATCAAATATTGGTTTCCTGGAGTTTTCTTTTCTGGTCTCCTTATTCTTCTTTCAGCACAATCTAACCAAACTATCCCAAAGATGTCTAAGACTTCCACCTGTATATTAACGATGCTTAAAACTATATTTTGAGCTCAGATTTCTCTCTTGCAGTCCAGGTCTCCATGCATAGTTGTCTGTCTTTATCTGGATTCTTAAATCCAACAGTCCCAAAACAAATTTATCATACTCCTTAGAAAACACTCTGCTTCCTATATTTCAATTCATCTTGAATCATACCATAATTCCCATCACCATTCCATGAGAATAAGAAAGCTGGGAGTAGCTTGGACTCCTCATTTTCCCTTGTACCTTATGTTAGATGGAAATTTAAGCATAAATATTTTTATATCCATTTCTTACTTTCCAAACTCACCTCTGCCTTAGTTTAGTCTTTTATAAATGTTTACTTTCATTACAATCTTATTATCAAGTTTCCAGCCTTACTATTCACATTCTGTATTGTACATTTCCCCTGATGTATTTCCCCAAATGTGACTTTAATCGGGTCATCTTCTTCATTAGCCAGGGTTCTCTCTGCCTCCGTGATCCCACCTCTCCCGTTCAGGAGCGCAACCGCGGAGTTTTCATGAACGCAGATGCTCTTCTTCCTAATGAGTTTTTCAGTGTCTTAGTAAAGGGTGTCTTCTGGGTTCTCTTGTGGAATGTGTTTGGGGTATGAGTGTTCGGGTTGCACATAATAAATCTGGTTGAACACTCCTATCTCCTTAAGCCTCTGGATTCTCTCCTACACGTCATGCCAAGACAGCCAAAGCTCATTAAATGCTAAATCATTGCTGACTGAATAACCCCCTACCTCTTCCTAAGATTGAACCGAGTGTTCTCTTCCATAATTCCCTACATGTCTCCCTTGCATAGAATTAATAAAACCACATACTGATGGCTGATCTTTTTTCTATCTTTATACTTATGATTGACAAAAGTGCATCATTTTTAGCCCTGGCTGGTGTGGCTCAGTGGATTGAGTGCCAATCTGCGAACCAAAGGGTTGCCACTTTGATTCCCAGTCAGGGTTCATGCCTGGGTTGCAAGTTAGGTCAGGTCTCCAGTAGGGGGCGTGCGAGAGACAACCACATGTTGATGTTTTTCTCCTTTTTTCCCTCCCTTCTCCTCTGTCTAAAATAAGTAAATAAAATCTTAAAAACAAAAACAAAACTGACTCATTTTGGTAGCCTCTGCCTCACACACTACTGGAACACAACAAGTGATACAGAACCTTCAGCCTGTGCTATTCTGGAACAGCTGTGGGTTCCGATTGCTTGCTGCCAGGAAGCGTGACTCCCAATGCCAGAGTTAGGTGAAAAAGAAAGGAATTGTTTATTTAAGTTGTACGGATTTAAAATAATGGCAGAATTCAGCTGTTAAGCTCACTCCCTTTAAAACTCCCACATACACAGTCCTGCCTCCCTTTTACAAATCAGGCCAGTTTCAGAATATGCCAGTCAGAGGTACCATCCACAGCTGAGCACTCCACGTTGCAGTTCAGCATCCAGGCATCTCTCATTAATCAGTGCTTGGCTGGGCAGGTACCACAATTCCCAGCACGATTATTCGTGTTGCCCCGTTACCCAGGCAGGTTTCTTAGTGGTTCTCCTATTTCTTCTTCCAGCTCTTAATCCAAAACCATGTAGCAACCTCCTTATGCATCAGACTTCATGGCAGGCTGGAGGGGGCCCTGTTACACCCTTTCAAAGCACATGGCAGAATTCCTCCTGGCTGCCCACCCTTAGTTTAATCCTGACCCTGGAGCCTCACCTCATCCCCACTCCTCCCACAGGAACTACATTTCCCAGTTCTCCTGTGTTGTTTACATTTATCCAGCTGCAAGCCCCTGTCAGGACAAGAGTGACTCAGTGATCCAGGGGAACCTCCCCTGGCCACATTGCCAGTCAGGATACAACTTGAAAGTCATGCCCAACTTGCCCCAAGGTGGTAGCACTGCTATTATCTTGCTTTTGTTATGAAAAGTAACTTACACCATATCATCTGCTTCCCCCATCCCTCAACCAAAGGCTGTGGGGGCTTTGGGGGCCCCTCAATCTATACCTTGTTTCATAAGTACACCTAATGAATACAAAGAAAACTGAAAAAAGAAATATTTCACATTATTACTATTATGAGTTTCAAAGGAAATTTCTAAAAATGTGATGCAATTATCAATGTTTCCTTACAGAAGATCAAGTCTTAAGAAAGAATAATGAATTGTTTACTCCTCAGTCGATGGTGAATTTGCCCCTGCTGTTTTGGAGTACAGTTTTTATCATGTCTAAGTATTATTAAAAATAGATGATGTAAATTACTTTTGGGGTCTAAAAGAAGTTTATTTGCTGAAGGAGTTGGTGGTGCAAAGTTTTATTTTGGTTAAATAATTTTTTGTGGTGATAGAATGCAGGAGGCTAAAAAGAAATGTTTTATTTAACCACACAAATCCAAAACATTCCTCACATTGGTCTTTTTAATTACATTTTAAAAAATAATTTATTTTATAGGGATGTTATATTTATAGAACATTAGGAGAAAAGAGAATTAGGGCATAATTCAGACAGCTGAATGCATACTTTCTGAAGCTACAGTCCTGAACCTCTTACATAATTCTCTGGCATGCGTGGGATTTTCAAACGTATTGAGGAAATGGTAGAGAAAAGATAATGTACCATTTCCAGAAACTGCCAAATTTGTAGTCAGTATTAATTTAACTATGGACAAGCTACAAATGAACTGTAGAGAACGGCCGATAAGTCCCCGGAAAATTGCTAGGTCAATCAACACAGGAAGTGTTTAGTGCCTGGAGAAAGATCATGATATTCCACTGGCGGCCTGTGACAGGTACGGGGGTTTCACAACAAGTAGGAGGACACACTTGTGAAAGGTGTTCTACCTCTTCTTTGAAGAAGAAATACCATGTGTGGTGAAAAAAAATCAGTGTTTTAAGTGGCAATGACAGAAGCAGGGAGGCATAATTCAGGTTAGGAAAGTTTCTGAGTTTGTAGTTCATTTTAATGCCTTTCCCAGAATTCCAGATGTGCTGTGAAATACTTTTGGTAATTACTTAGAAGGCTGCAAATATTGTTGGTTGTTTTTCAGCACTGAAGAGAAGCAAATGATAATAGGCTGTTTTGAATATTATCTGACAAGGCAAAAAGCTAGTTGCTGAAAAATAATCTCGACCTTAGTACTTTCCAGTAAATAACTTGTAGAAGGAGAGCTACCTGAGCCCAATTTCCATTTATTTTATAAGTGATGGTTTAATAAGAGAGGACTTCCAGCTTTGCCATCTCCTGTGCTGCTTCCTCTGTAGTCTTATCCAGATGCCGATTGCAAACACCCTTCAGATTTGGAAACTTTTTTAGTGGCCATTTTTCTTTTCTAAAGAAATGTAATTGGGGGAACAAATTTTCACAGACGAAACTCAGTAGGGTAAGAAAGAATAGTATCTTTGCTTTACTCTTTCCCCATCCTCACTCATACCAAAAGAAAAAAAACTGTCTTGAAAATAAGCAAGCAACAATGTTGATGACTACCTTAGCTTAGACTCAGTGTGGTGTGGAAGGTTGAGGTTTCCTTCTATGTTGCTCCTGCTTTGGGAGTTGTTTCTCTCCTTATATTCTTTTCTAATTTTTGCTGGCATTCAGGATGTCTCTTTCTTTCTGCCTCAGGCTTCTCTGTTCCCTGAGGCTTTCTTTGTGCTTTTTCAAGTCTCTATTATTTCCCAGGCTCCTTTTCCCCGCCTCTAATCCTGGAGAACCGTGATAGCCACTCAGATGTTTCAGTTTGTGAAATCCATCTTTGCCGGGGAAAGAGACCCCCTTGCATTTTACTTCCCTAATTTGATAGCTGAAAAGAAGCTAGAGAAAAGTGATGAGTGGGATTCACAATCACAATAATCGACGTTTATTAAATTTCACCGAGCCAGGTGCTATTCTAAGGGCTTTGTATGTGATAGTTCGTTTAACCCACATAACAATTCTATATGGCACATTCAATAGTATTTTCTATTGTACAGATGAGGACCCTGAGACCCAGAGATCTTAGGTAAGTTGCCCAAGTTTAGGATGTCTTGGAGTTACGATTCCAGCCCTGGAAGTGTTACAGTCCTCTGAGCCAAGTCCTTTCCTCCTCTTTGTACTTGCTGTTGTAAGTCTTAAGTATTTACTGTTCACTGCAAGTAAGAAGAGATCACCAGACGGTAACCCTCTGAGATCTGACATCATGTTGACACTATGCCAAGGAACACATGTGCATCTGGAAATAAAACGGAGTTTTACTAAATACATACTACAGTCTGATTGGCTTTGCTGGATTAAATAAATGAGTACAATTTGTACTTGGAACCAGATTGCCTTTTCTGGTCCCTCAGCCTGACTGCTCTGGGTAGTGTGTGTGCACATTTAGCTGGCGGTGGTGAAGGGGGTGGGGGTGCGAAGGTCTGTCGCCTGTGGTGTCCCTGAATTTCAGGTCTTTCACAGGCTCCCAGGGGCAGCAACCAGAGACCCCTTCTCTGACCGCCCTTGCCTCTTACCGTCTTATCTCATCAGATGCTCTACTTTTTCAGAATACACAGGCCATGATGAATGGAATATTTCACCTTTGAACATGAACACATAGTATTTACCCTTCTTTGGTTAGAGTATCCCCCAAACAGAGCAAAATACCGTTTAATATTTTCTTTTGAATTTGGATATCTGCTTGGGCTTATTTCACCACCATTTCTCTTTTTTTTTCTAAATTCAGAGTTCTGAGTAAAATAGAATTGTGTTTTCAAAGAAACAAGACAATTTATTGGGCCTGATAAATAAAAATCATCTTAAGTGCCCAATTTGGCATTCTTTGGGTAGATTTCCTGAGAAAATACTGGTGAACACCTGGGGGAGTAGCGGTGGCAGCTGTGGTGGCCTGCTGTCTGGGGGGTTTCAGATCCCCTCCCCTGCTTCTCATCAATCACGTCCTCAACTGCCCCAGGGGCACGTCGATGCAGCACAAAGTAAGTAGTTATTATCTCTTGTCTTTAGACAATAATTACTCCAGAACAAATTAAAGAATACCTGAGAGTTCAGGCCTTCTCTGTCGTTTACAGCGTCAGCATAAGAAAATCTAAGAAAAAAACTAGTAAGTTTGATCTGAACCTAAGGGAAGCAGAAAACGTGTTTTTCTAATTAAATTTCTGAGTTGGTTTCCAATCAATACACACCTAAAGAGATTTGAAACAAAAGAAAAATATTTCCTTCGGTCTGCTAGCTCCTTTTTTTCTCTTCTTGAGAGTTTAACACAAAGGGGAACTTCTCATTCAGATGGTATGCGGTGTCAGGGGCAATGAATTTGCCAGCAATCAGAAATGTCTTACCTATTGACTTAGTAGAGGCAAAATTACATCTAGTTGTGTAACAATCCTTTCTTTATCACTCCACATCCACATAACTGAACACAAGCGAATTACATTCTGCATATATAGCCACAGGAAAGAGCACAAATTAAGATGAGGAAGCAGGGTGCCCTCATGGGTTTCTAAAAGGCTGAGATGAATTCCACAGATAGCTCATCTGTAAACCAGTAGTGTTCAGAATATTTCTCTATGAAAAAATATGAATGTATTGTTCAGAAACTATCCAAAACTGTATAAAAGAAACTCTAGGTACTCTTGGAAATGAAGTGCTCTTTGTATAATTTCATCTCCTACATGTTCCCCTCTAGGGCCACTTCTGGACATCCTGTGAGTCAAAATGCAGAGACAGTTTCCTTTATGCTCCTCGAAACCCTGAGTGCAGCCCAGGGTTTCAAGTTCAGATAATGAGAAAACTCTCTGTAAAGCAGGATTTCATATGGAAACCTATTAATTTATCCAGAAGAGGGAAAACTGTCCTATTACAGAAGTGAGCCTACTGAAAATGAGCTTAAAATTAGGGCTTCCTTTATGTTTGTCATTGTATATTATTTTAAGTATAAATTGCAACTTCAGAGAGGATTTGAGGAGTATATTTGACTCTCTCATGTCCCATTTTGAAATTAACAGTCTTTATTTGTTATTGATGACTACTGTTGATCTGGAATTTATTTTTTATTTACATATTGTGGAAAATTTTCAAAAACACAAGTGTGGAGAGAATAGATATACTTTTAAAATGGAGAGAATAAACATGTCACTCCGCTCCTCATTTTGCCAATGGAATTGGATCTTGTATGTGTTTATCTGGTTGTCCACTTGCTCAGAGAATCTAGAAATTCTTAGGAATTTCCCATCCCATCAAATAGCCCTAAAAAGGGTGAAGTTGTCAG